>JADDOH010025025.1:0-114773 GCA_016648135.1 Agrypnia vestita | reverse complement strand
ATAAACTCCGTATCACATCATGATAAACTATTGTGGATTAGTGGGATATTTACAAATATACTTCTTTAAATACCGTGGTATACCTAAAAAAAGTCACATCTAAGATTAGGATTGCACTGGCTATATTATATTAAATAATTCCTTATTTTGTGGAATCGTTAGTAAGGCTTTTCTCCTTCCCCTCGACTCCCAACTATTTGCCTGAAGTAGATTCTCCTTAATTTTTTTGGATACCCTACAAGTGGAGAAGTTATACTGAAGAAGCGTACTGTGGCGAGTCACTTTGAAGATGGAGAGGAAGAGGGAGACCTCTCACTCTCGCAGAAAAAGCACTGTCTGGTAATAGCCGTCATATCTGCGAAATATAGAGAAATGCGGCAGTACAGTTATGAGGACGTGAATCCACGAAGATTATGACCATCAGTCATGAGAGCCCGACGTGGATAAATAATACATACAATAGTGTTTTAACTTTGCGAGTGTAGAAAATGTAAATGTTTTCTCGCAGAATACACAGTACCTAACGAAACGCTTGCTGTATGAACATATCTTTTTTTAAAAATACATAAGCGACTACGTGTCGCATCAATATTCTTACTGTTTTCAAATAAAGCTAAACGCTTGTGCTATGAAAAAAAGACTTACTTGCTGGTTTTATGGAATAGAACTCGAAGCAACCACTAGATTACTAGGCGAGAGTCATAGCCACTATACCGACAAGCTACTCAGCTGGCTTTGCTTTGGAAGAATTGGTCATCTGTATTATGATTGGAGATAAAAGGAGGCCATGCAAACAAGTAAATTGTTGCTGATATTGAAGGTCCATCATCTTCATCAAGAAATGTTCTTAATTGATTCAAATAACAGTAATAATAATAATACACAAGAGACCAAACCAAGAAAATAAATCATAGTATTTGACTACTTTATCAAAAATAATTCTGCCGACAACATAGGTTACCTAGTACTTACTGTTTTATAAATTTTCAAGAGAATAGTTTGGGTCTAACAACAATAATCGGTTATCGCCGTTTGCTTTCTGGTAGTTGTAAATAAAATTCTTTAACTGGAGTAAAAATTTGAGGATAAAAAAAACGAGCCGTCATTTTTAATGATAGACGAATTACACGAGATTTTACAATCGGCCACAAATAATATGATGATTGATGCTATAAACAGTCTACTTCAGAAGTTGATGCCGGTTCTGGAGGATTTTTAATGAAACGGTGCGTGTTGAAAAAACGTTTTGTGGTCAGCTCGGCGTTTTCCATCAATTTGGAGAAAACAATGCGCCATAAACGCACGTTTAGAGGGACGAAATAACCCGTTCTAGACAAACAATTTATTTCCTAGCACGCCCAGCGTTGCTCAGCCCGTAATTATCTCAGTTTGTTAGTGCGCCCCCTATTAACTCCCTTTAACATCGGCCGAGGCAGAGGGCTAATATTCAATTATTTAACTTTTTGGTAATCAAATACTCCCATGTTTTGATTGATTGCAGGAGAGATTTTTAAACAATATTTGATAAAATAATGTCGAAATTGTCGTAAAATAATAATACACGGAATAAACCTCACATAAATATTGGTACTTTTATCAAATAAAGCAAAATTTTTTGTGCTATAAAAATATAAGTAATTTGGCGGACTCGTGGAACGAGGCTTGAACCCATGACCTCTAGATTACTACGTCAATTTCTTAACTACTCGACCAAAATACAAATTAACATTATTGCTAATAGAAATATAACATAGTGGCACGCAATCGGTATATATTTAGGTTATTCTGCTAATAATTATGCTACATAAGTTTGGCGGCATATTCAAGCTGGAGGCTCTTTTTCAGGGAATAAATTCAGTGTTTTTAATAATTTTGCTATAAATTTTTTTCAACTTTCCTCAATTTTTTTGCTATATTTCATATTTGAAAATGTAAAAATTTCTGGTATTATTTCTTATAATTATATTTCCAGTCTAGATATTTTCCTGCAACCTTTGTTATTTTTATAATTAGCAGGAATATACATTGTATTAACCACTAAATTTGTTGAAATATCAACATGTTTTGGGGGCCAATGATCCTTTCATCAGGATGCAACTTATTAAAATTAATAATCGAAATAAAGATATTATAACAAAATAAAAATGTATGAATATCTAATTAAATACTATTGTGAAAACAAATTTACAAGACAACCATTTGCAAGAAGGTCCTGGTTATTTATTATATTTAATTAACTATTAAAACTTTTTCTTATTTCAGAAATTTGCAATAATTGAAGAAGTTTATTATCTCAAAAATGTACCTACAATGTCATCTAAAAGGAGAAAATATAATTCTGTTTTATAATCACAATTATATTATGATAAATTTTGTAATCATATTTTCATTTTGAAATTTTCAGTTGTTGTTTATATATTTTGTAACTTTATTATTTCCATTATTGTTACGAATTGTTCATATGTTGAACTCTAACGAAATGTATAATTTAACAGGGTTGTTGATAATCTGTATGTTAAAAAATAAATTTAATTCATTTTCTCTGACCGAGTGCGTGTTTTAAAATTGACCCAGCCATCCTTACCAATCAAAATCGAGCCAACCGAAATGAAATGGTGTTGCTATGATAATTGCAATTATTTAATAAATTCGGATATCGTGATTATTAAGCTGGGGCTCAGATTGCGTAAGTCTCATACCACATGGATAATTCGTACGTAAAGTTTAAAGGTTGGAACAAACAGGCTTTACATAACGATACATCACGAATCGCAAAGATTTAAATTGAGATCCGTGAGAGCCCCGAGGCTTTTACTTATTTTGAGCCTTTTTCGTAAATAAAAGCAGTCATGAACAATACTATTTCATTAATTTAATTGTTTATTTCGAAATTACTCTTGAAATACACGAATTGCATAATGCAAGTTCAAAAATTACTTCTTTACACAATATCCACTTATTTGCGATATAATATATTTTTATTTTTGTGAAATAAGAATTACTGTATTGGCATAATATTTTAAATACCTACTTAAAACAAGCACAATATTTTTTTTTTTAATCCGGTCAGTCTTATTTTGTTTTTAATTTTTATCAATTTAATCCTAAATATTAAAAATTTAACATAATAGGTATTATAGTGTCATATTTCTCATATTAATTTAATAAATGCGAATTTAAAACAAAATACTCTGAGATAGGTTGTAATGTAATATACAATACACATACAATGAATCAAAATATCAACACAAGATACGAGCATTATACGAATATAAAAGTTCTTACTTACTTATCATTACGCTATTTCTCCGCATGGGTAGTCAGAGAGAATGGAGCGCCACACACTTCTGTGCTGATACATAACTGTCGTCTCATCCACGTTCTTATATCTTCGCTTGCAAGCTTGATTGTTGTGGCTCCTAACAGGACTTTCCAGTATCCGGTTAATCTAGTCATGCCACGTCTTCCGCGTCCGCCATATGTCATCAAAATATATGGTAATTTTGTCTACAAAATTTTGTTTCTCATGTTATCACTGTTTTATTTATTTTTTATTATTTATTAATTAATTTACAAATAATATCATGAACTGCACGTAATTTTTTTTGTTGGCATTATTAAGCTTATATGTTTATAAAAAACAAATAATTCATGTTATTAACTTTGCTTTGCGAATATTCAAATAAACGTGTTGTATATTAAATAAATATAAAATAAATAACTATATCAAAAAACATCTCAGAAATCAAATTATATAACTCTGTCAAAAATACTACAAACTAATTAATTAAAATCTATTAATACAGATGGAAAATGAAGGAATGTGTATTAAATATATTATTGCTAATTTAAACATTATAAGATGTGTATGAATGTAATTCTGTAACTAAAACATAGTAAGAATATAGGAGGCATACCGATTAAGGGGGGGGGGTAAGGTTAATTCGTAAATAAAAAGGCATGTTTTTGTAAATTTTTTGTGACAACACAGTTAAAATCTCTTTATTAAAACTAATGGTACATTAAAGTATGACATTTGAAGAATATTGTGTAAAATTTTCAAGACGAAATATTAAAAAATACGGCAATGGTGCAATTATTCGGACGTGTCTCGGAAAAAAATAGAATTGCGGTGTCCATCATAACTTGGTGCTAGATCATCTGAAATCAAAAAATCAAAATTCATTCGATAGATAATAGGTTTTCCCAAGTAATGCTGGGAGGGTTTTTTGAAATTTCAATTTTTCAATTTTTTGGAACACTTTGAAGGGAAAAACGCGATTTTTTGCGAAAAATATCAACTAATTTGTTATTAAAAAATAAAAATTAATAACAAATTCGGAAAAAACTCGACAGCGTTACCTCGTAAATTATGTACAAAAATAGTGTTCAAAATGTCAAAAGGATCGGTGCAGTAGTTTTGAAGTCATGATGGACACCGACTTTGAAAACGTGAGATGTGGGGAAAACGTTTTAAAGCTTTGCACACTGTAAAATTCAAAATAAAACTCAACACTTATTTTATACTTACACATAATCGTCGATGCCATGTTCACACAGCAAAGAGCTTTAGTCATCAGCATCTTTTTGTCCTTGTCTAAGCAAAACTCTTCTAATACAATAGCACGTCCGGTAGTCCTCAGGTGAGCGCGTCTCTTAGCTGCCCGAGCAGGTATAGAAAATCAGTCTGATATCGCTCAAATGTTCACAATTTCGTCAATTTTCCTCCGATTGACTTGAAATTTTGACACAATATTCTTGCGATGTTATACATTCATTTAAAAAATTAAAAATAAAATGCAAATAAAATAATTTAAAAACCTTACCCCCCCCTTAAGCTATGAATGTTAAGATAATAAAATTGTTTTATTGCCAATCATATATATGTAACTTGAAACGATTACGCAATGACGATTATTGCCGTAAAAGTATATTTAGTAACATCATTTAGTTATTTATATTAATGGTATCTATTTTATTTAGCCCTACACCGTAAACTGTTATTTTTTCCCTTAAAGTACCTGTAGAGTAGCGGTAAAGAACGGTACAGAATTAGTAATGAGCCATTAATGTAAGTGTTGTCAGTAATATTTTGTAGGGCGAGCAGACTGGCCATCTGATGTTTATCTGAAGACATAAATAAAAATAATGTGAGGACAATGTATACGTCTTGTATTAAATATTTAATTTCTATAAAATAGTATTCAGTATATTACAAATTCACATTTCTTTTTAAAATTCAGTATTTCATTTTTCAATGGTTATTCTTTTTATGAAAATATTTTTAAGTTCCTTCTGAACATTTTTTTTTTGCTTCGCCACTTTTAATGAGTATCTTGTTAGCGGTTTTATGGAATTCTAAGGAGGCCTAGTCCTAGGCATTGACCGCAGACGTGTCTCACACCAGCAATAAAACTTAACGAGGTACAAACTAGACCCGCCAGCAGGGCAGAGTCCTCTCGATCCATCTTCCTGTTTGACGGACACAATATAACGCAAAAAATCCCGACTCATTTACTGGACCAGAAGTACTGGGGCTTCTGAAACCTGGCTCAAACCACTTTCGAACATTTCCTGACAATCGTTCAATTTCATTTTCTTTTATTTACATGACATTTTTCATAGTATGCTTCCTCTGCGTTTAAGTTAAGCTGGGGTATTAAAGTCTATACTAGGACTAGGCTTTTTTTACATTTTAAGATGTTTTTTAAAATGGCTGTTTATCCAACAATATTACGAGTATTACGATATAATGTTGATTTCATTATTTAACACTATACTATCTATTAAATATAACTTTAAAAAATGAATAAGATAATCAATTCATACAGTACGTTTTACGTGTGATAAAAGGTTATTAAAAAAAATTTACATGAGAAATGAAGCTAGAACACAGCCGATACGTGAACCTTTACTATGAATGTCATACAAATAATTAAATTAAAATTTGCGCAAGGAGCAATAAAATATCTCAGAAAACCTAACGTACAAAATCACCTTAGAAGCAAGGTCACAAATATTGTCCAAAAGTGTGCGCATATTTGCACGGATTGGAAAGCAAGTGAAAATAGATTGGTTGGTTATAATTTAATGAAAAGATGATAAACGGAAGGGAAGGAAGGTCCTGGAAAGCAGGTCTTCTGACTGGTAGAAGACATGTTGGCCAACCTCACGCTTGATGGAGCGACGATATAAGAATAGTAGCAGCAACAGGTGGATAAGAGAGGCTGATGACAGAAATCTGGTAGTGGAGGATACAGACTAATGATGATGTTACTGATCTGCGTTTGTCTGATCTGTGTAAGGATACCTCTTATTCTCTAAAAAGTATCCATGACTGGGTTGTATTCTATAATATATTATTAGCACATGATAGCTGTGGATGTCGTCTTTATTGAAAACCACCAAAAAGTCAGTAAAAATAGTAGTTAAGTCTCATAAATTTACCCTACTGGTAAGTATGCTCAACCGGCTATATTTTTAAATGATGTTGGTAAATTTTAAAAGCGATCATTACCAATAACGGAGTCTTTTGATAATCACATTTCGAGAAGTGCTTTAAATATGAATCGCCATCAAATTAATTTAATAAATTATAATGTAATTTTAAATATACAGGAATGCAAAATGATATTTCATCACTAAAATATGCGTTTCGGTAAAAGTGAATTATAATAAGGATAGTGTTCTGCAACAAGCCTACTGAGCTGAGCTACACTAAACCCAAACTGACATTCTTTTAATTTTTTAACACATATGGTTATTACGGTTCTATAATATAATTTATTGAAATAAATGAACGGTTGTTTTGGTTGTCAAGGCCATATTAAACTGAAAATTACCTACACGGCTGAAATGATTGTCCATTTACTTGGATACATTAAAATATAAAAACAAATGAAACGTGTAATGAAGAATGTCAGTATTAATACTTAAAAATAATTTTTCAAATAATTAAAAAAAAACAAGAAACAAAAGACATTTCATTCCGTTATTTTGACAGTTATACAACACCCTGACAATGGAAAGGTTTTTCTGAAACATGTTGGTGGAATTACTCATATAAAAGAAGTACCTAGATATAAACAAATAATATTTGTTTATATCTAGGTACTTCTAGTAGTATTTGATTTAAATAGTATTGATTTTTAAACCGACATATTTGACGGTACCAAACGATTCGAACTAAATGGATGAATTCCTATTTTATATTCTTCGAATTTGATATTCTTTTCTAAGCTGTCAAAAATATATTTGCATATAAATAAAATGACTTTTCCTTGATGAAACTATTTTTTTCAAAATTGATATATAACACTTTGTTGCAGAACGTCATCCATACGATCATAGACTAATGCTGCGAGATTGCGTTATTATATTGGCGTTAATTGGTTAATATTAAATAATGCACAGTCGCTATTTTTCTCACTGATGTGATTTTGCTTTGGTAGAAATAGAGAAAAGTACAGAGTGATTAAAAATAAACAGCGAATATTCGACGTGAAAAAGGCCGGCACCGGAGCCGTCGCGAGTCGTTATGGCCACGAAGGCTTTGTGGTAATTGGTAACGGGCGTAATAAGTTTGGTTGGCCGCTGCGTTAAAATCAGTTTGGCCGCGTGTCAAAAGGTTATCGGGCCCATCGCCGGGGGAAGGTATGGCGGCTAATTGTTAAAACATTAAAACATTCGTATTTAAATGGGCTTTATCTCGTTCTTTATGCCGCCTTTACGTTTTAATTCACACGAAGAGCGCGTTGGGTTGTTTATGCCTGGCTGTTGTTGTTAATGCCTGGCTGTTGTGGCTTTATCAAACCAAGGGTGGGAGATTTAAAATTTATGAGATATAATTTGTATACTTACATTTCATGTATACGTCTATTTTACATAAATGCATAGGTAAATTACTCTCATAGTCGGATTAAAAATTAATTTATACTGCTATTTTTAAATTTTATTTTATTTTGCAATCCTACAGTCAATTCAATTTAATTCAACACTAGCAGATATGAATAGGTATCTGCTTTCGCCAATTGCTTGCTGCTAGGCCCTGCGGGCGACTGCATGGGCCGCTATGCGGCCAATAGTGGACGCATAGCAGCCGTTGGTATTTACAAATGGCTCTCGTCCATTGCCTACTGCTAGGCCCTGCAGCTAGCTATAGTGGCTTGTTGTGGCCAATTCAAGTGATATTGTATACGTTGTACTAAAAAACATCTATGGACCACTTTCCACTTAGGAAAAACAATCGAATTAGTATGTGCAAGCCGTGCGTACGACTCACGTTGTTTCGGTGTGTTGGTATTTACGGCTATAAAGACCATCACACGACACGGCTTACACATACTAATACTAATAACATATTACATACTAATTCGATTGTCTTTCTTAATTTTAAAGACGTCTACATATCATTTAAATGTAATTCATTATAAGTGTTTGAAAAATTAGAAACAATGTTTTATTTTTAATCCCTTTAAATTTTTTGTTATGTGAAGAAAGGTAATATATTTGATTTTTCGTAGTTAATCTGAAATATATAAAATTTATACGAATAAATAGCTAATGAATATATTCATTCAATAAATATACAATGAAAGAAAACAAAAGAATATCTTTAAATTAAAAATCTTAAAATGGATAATTTTACTGACGTTTTAGAGCTTTCTAATTGATTGAATCATTAATTTCAAACCTGTCAAACTTAAAATAACAAACTTGACAGGATTACAATGTTCTACAACAATTGTCATACGGCCGACATTCATATGTAGAGTCCATTCACTTTCGGTAAGCCTTTTGCATTAGTGTGAGTAATACCCTCTGTAACACGTAAATTGTGAAATTGTATTCGTTTTTTAAACAAACTTCATTGACCGCTCCAGTAACACTCTGACCGGCGAGCGGAACGGTCGTTTCTTTGTTTAATATTTTTCGCTTAAAGATACGGTGACTACAAAATCACGAATATTTTTAAATTAGGAAAGGAGAAATCGTTTTCAGGTCAAACAAAGGAGATAGTTTTAAATGTATATAAATATCTCGAAGAATTATATAAAGATAAGTAATATAAAGATAAAATGGAAAAAGTTTATAAAATAACCATCAGCGAATGGAAAAATGTTTGCTGACATACAAAAGGAATTGAAACTGAGCACACGACGAAGGATATTCAAATGGATGAAATCACAGACTTTAATCAATTTAATATGAATTTAGACGAGGATTCGGAGTCCGATACAAACGATTATAGTTTATTTGATTAAAATTAACTATAAGAATTCGAAATTATTTAACCACAATTATACCCTCTTATATATTTATTTTAAGAGCCATAATCCGTCAAAAATAACGTAATTTTATTATATATTTCGGCCGCCAGTTAAGGCTGTGAGAACAGCGCTATCCAGAGTAGCGTAGCTCCTTGATAACATTAGTGATGGAAATAAAATAGAGAATTTTGCTTTTTTTTTTGCTTCCTAGACCTCATTATTATTTGAGCCATGTGGCAGCGTTAGTAATGGACATTGTTGCATAGAGAATGATATATTTTGATTAATACTAATGACATATGCCTTACAATAGTGGATACACTTACAAGTTTTAATTATACTTAAACTGAAATATTTAAAACAATCATGATAATAAAAAAAAAATCTAATTCAGAGTATTTTATTAAAAAAACATAAAGTCAATGTCTTTATTTTATTTGACAATTTTGAAATCATAATAATTTTGAAAACGAAATTAGATCAGTTATTGGATTCTACTTACGGTTACGAATAGATTTCTAAATAATTAATATTTGGGAATTAAAAAAATGAAATATATTTTTTTTATAATACAAATATGCTAATTTCAGGTTAAGAAAATAAAATACTATTTATATATTTTTTTGCGTCTATCATTTACTCAAAAAAAGAATGTTACGAGATTTTGTAAACGGACTGTTACTCACACTAATGCAAAAGGCTTACCTAAAGTGAATGGACTGTACAGTCAACTCCTAGATGTTATCCTGAACAGCAACATCTACGTACAACAATAACCCACCTTTGTGATTATATACAATGATGGCTCTTTTTTAGAAATACTGTTGACCGCGGACTCACGCACTGGCCGGACCTGTACTGGCGAATATTCTTTCATTACCTCTTCTCCTATTGTCACTATCAGGCTTAACCTAGAAATACATAGAATGACAAAAAAACATAAGGTAGCGTGTGTTTTAACCCCAAAACTAATATGCACGACATTAAGATGCATTCCATTTCCATGTAATGTGGTTCTTTTCCATGTAGTGTAGGTGCATAGTATAAATATATATCGAAACACGTCCCACTTACGTCAAATCATTCCGTCGATATGTCAAAATTCAATGCCGATATGTCTTGCCAGGAGTAAAAATAGAATTCATTGAAGAATATATATATTTCGATATTTATAATCAATAAATGTCATGTTCATATTAAATAACGCATATAATATTTCTACACATAAAATTATATCTAAATGCATTTTAAATTGATCAGTAAACCTCAAAAAAATTGATATTTTTAATGTACTCTAAAATGATTTTTTTAACCGGCTACGGCAAAAAATCCTACGACGGCCACCGTTGCAACGTTTTTAGGGTAATTATAATATATTTTTTCAATTATTTCAGCAACATTGTAGATTGACATTGATGATTTCGGTAAAATCTTACCATCTTACGATGATAAGGTTTTACCGAAACATGCTGGTGGAATTACTCATATAAAAGAAGTAGATAATATACAAATAATAGTATAGGAGTAGCTTGTTGGTCTTGTGGTTAGGACACTCGCCTCGTGATCCAAAGGTCGCGGGTTCGAACCTCACTCCAGACTAGCAAGTTAGTCCTATTTTCATAGCACAAGCGTTTAGCTTAGTTTGAAAATAGTAAGAATATTGATGTGACACGTATTCCGTGTTCGCAACTCTATTTAAAAAAAAAAAAAAAATATATATATATATAATCAATAGTTTTTAGATGTTTTGTCTAAATTACTGATGGAGGATATTCGTACAGTGTAAGTTTATTACATTATGCAAATTTAAGATTACATAGCATTAACACAAGAAATATTAATTATTTTATTCAATTGGTTGGGCAAGAAAAATTAATGAAAATTAAGGGACGGTAGAGAAAGTATATAAGAAAATATAAATGAAAAATAAACATTTTCATAGGGAACGGAAGAGATAAGGGTAAAGAAGATAGTATTGAGATTTTAATCTATGTAATCATAATAAAATATAAGAAGTGTTTATGTTGAGATATACATCTATGCTTAATTATTATTATTATTATTTATTTTTTAAATTTTTTTTTTTAAATAACATCTACATAAACAAATTATTTATATGTTGGATTACGGATTTTGGTCATGCAGGATCGTTGTATCACTGTCCAAAAACTTGCGATCAAGGTAATTATGTAAAAGATGCGGTAAGTGTTGGAGTGGTACATTCAATTTCGACCGAGGATTTAGGCTAGAAGAGAGTGTTGGAGCAATTTTCTGATTTTAAGTTACTCTGGTTCGGGTTTCCTACAGGGAAAAATTGAACTAGAAATTCTCTAGATATGAAGATGCCACTTACCAGTTTGCAGGCGACTTTGGCATTCTTTGGTCCGATTTCCGTTCTCTACGTCCAGTTATTCCAAATCCGTTGACAGCACCACTTTAACATACCAAATGGTTTATCATATTTTATAGTTTTTATCTGCGGCGACCAAATTCAACTGCTGGTTCGAGATGTCCCAAACAATCTGTCTCGTAGCAACTGTCACACACAGAACTCCTCGCTCGTAGGTATTTCCTTTTATAAAATTCCCGACCAGAGACTAACAGGTTTTTTTCTCGAACAGAGAGTATTCGTAAAATTCCTGCCAAAGATGGAATATTTGCATTATAAAAATGCACCCACTCATTTTATGCATCTGATTGATGAAGCTTTCTTGGTCAAACAGAATTCAGAATTCCTCTAGTTTATCAGGCTTCCTACTGCCAACATGGCTTCATGGGATTTTTGGTTATTATCCAAGATAAAAATAGCGATTGAAAGTGACCTTATTTGAATCAAAACCCCATTCCGAATGCGTTCCAGAAGTGTTTCACGTACAATATAGCGGGATCGCTATAAAAGTGTGCGCATTACCAAAGAGGACTATTTGAAGAAGATTAGAGTAAATATTTTAATAAATGTGGTTCTGCCGACCAAAGACTCGATATTTTTTTAACACTGTAATATGTGCAGTTGACGTCATAAACTTGGTCATAAGAAGAAATATGCTCGATACTTTTGGGATGTGGTGTTGACTGCGAGATGAACAAATGGCTTATTTAGGAACGTAAAGTAGAAGGGCTCTTCAGAACGGGCAAGAAAAGCAATCTTTCATACTCTGTGCGTATTGCTAAAAGAGATGGAGACATTCTGAAGAAATAGCTGATCATTGGGAATGGACAAGGACAGAGGTCAAGAAGTCGATCTCCATCCAGATCGACAGACCAAGTCCGAGACTTGTCCGGAGTCTCGCTACACTAACCGATTCATAATTTAGAAGCAAAAAGCATGCTTGAAAACAAATGTTATTAAAAATGGATTAATTAATGATGTCTAAAATGGCGTGAAGGAAGTATACTATTTTCAAAATACCTTTATATTTTTTTAACGCTGCAACAGAGCACGTGGTCTAATTATCGTACCGAAGCATATCACAGAAACACCTCGCCGGGAATCGAACCCAGAACCCCTGGTATGAGAAAATAATCTCATGCTCACTGGACAAAGGGCGCTATGTGTTATATGTAGGCTTGTTTTTTTTCTATAGCTTATTATATTTATCTTTATTTTGAACAGCTTGTTGGTATGGTGTTGACTCTTGCCTAGTATTCCAGTGGTCGGTAGTCATTCCAGGACATCAGTCAGTTGGTCCCATTTTCATAGCACAAGCATTTAGTTTAATTTTAAAATAGAAAAAATAATAATAAAGCGACACTTATTCCGTTCTCGTATCTTCATTTTTAAAATGTTTTTATTTGTCTTATTGTTTATTTTATTTTTGTTTTATTTGTCATCTGTATGATGAAGTCTGCATATTTTTTGTAGAAGTCAATTCCACTTACCTTCTATTAAAATGTCACAGTAAAACACTATTATTCTGGTTTTTATTTGGCGTGCGTACAACTAACATGTTCGTAGAGAACTGCTTAAGAATTTCGCAAAATATTAGTCCCTCGCAATAAAAAAGTGCAACAACTTTAAAGAGATAACGGTAAAACAGCCCGCGATAATGACCATCAAACTCAGCTCGGTGGTGTAAAACAATAAAGATTTAAAATACAATTTATGCAGTTTTTTTACGGTGATTATTCATCGTAAATGTAAATACTTTGGCGGTAATAAAGCGCTAAGTGGCTATAACTGGGTCAGCTTCCCACGCGTCCCTGCAGCCCTCAGCGAAACTCGCGAGTTCCGTCGTTCCAGAATGTTCCAGAACTCCGTGTGCTCTCCATACGGAGTGGGAAGCGTATGTGAGAGTTGCATAAAATGCTCAACTTCACATCTTTAATTGGGTGGGCCAAAAATATGTCACCGTCAAAAAAGTAGTTATGAAGAAAATCCGGGTGAAATTAAGTAAATGTTACAGCTAGACCGCATTCAAAAGAATGTGCGCAAAAATATGTTTGTTGTTACGATGCAAAAATGAACACAAAATAAATTTTTCTAGTAAGTAAGTAACATTTTTTAAACTAAAAAATATATATTTATTTGGAATATCATACTGAGGCTTGTAATACGGGGTTGCCAGGCAACATTTCTTACCGGATAAAGCTAGGGAATGGTCTTTTGATTGTGGTCGACCTATAGATACCTATAAAAACACACGCACACAGTTCATATTATTAAAAATCAAACTAATACTACTTTAAAATTATTGCAGATACTCTCTTTTAATGATTTACATGGCGTGATGTATGATGAAACAAAAAATAAAACTACTGACAACTAAGATTATAGAAACGAGTGAATACAATAAATCTATCTAAAAAAGAATACAAATAATATAAATAAACAGCGTTTATCATAAAGAAGTAATTTTAATTTCATTGTATTAAATGAATAATTTCGTAGGAAAACATAAGTATAACGTAAATCTTTGTAAAAATATACATAATATTAATAATTTTCAGCGTTATTTTGAAATAATAAATAACAATTTAATATATAAAAATTTAAAATTTTAAGGAGAATTTTCTGCGTGCAATTTTCTGAGATATTCTACAGTGTATATCCGACCTCTCTGGCTGAAGTTTTGTATCTCATTGCAGGGTCCAACATCAGGGCTGATGTGTTGTGATGATAGAGTCTGCAATGCACCCTGACGATGGACACAAATAAAAATGAAATTATTAATTATTCGTAACCTATTTTTTTGACGATCGTTGGGGTGTCATTTTTGGATAGCCACCCTACCCAGACCACGCTCCCATACAATGTGTAATAAAGGCAAGCGTCAGAAGTGGTCCCCGAGGCATCCGAACAATATTGTAAAATTAAAAACAGATCAAATCCGCGATATAACAATCCCCGTCTCGTTCGGTGTACAAACGCTCTCGGATAACTCGACCCATTCCTCATTCGCTTCAGATACTGTCAAACTTCTTTTGCACTGATTTTACAGAGTTAATACGAGAGAATATCTACCGCAACTTTTCGCATGATGTACTTACTATGTTGCAGCATTAAAATCTTAAAATTATATTTATGTTTTTTTTTAAATTAATTTCGCGGTAAATAAATATTATAAAAACTTTGAATTTAAAACCTTTAGGAAAGGTAAAGTTAGGTCTTGAATACAGAGACAATACTTGGTGATTTAAAGATTGAAACACGCTTTAAAAGCATAATTTGCAGTACGCAATAACATTTTTAAAGCGTACCTTAATCTTTAAATCATTTAAGTATTGTCTATGTATTCGGGCCTAAAATTTGTAACGTAAGGTCGGTAGGCATCAGTTGATCATTTTAATTTAAACTAAATTGATCTTTGTAATGCTCACACGTTAAGTTAAAATTAACAAAATTTAAAAAAAAACTATAGTTTCGAGATGAGCAGTCCCTTATTAAATTAGACCTAATGAAACTATAGTCGTGTTAAATTTAAATCAACACGTGTGCATGACAAAGTTAAATATAGTTTAAATTAATATAATCATGTTGCACCACAAAGTAACTTCCATATCAATTAATAATCGGTTGGTCAATTTGCTTTGCGTTCAAAATACAATAGATGACTTATGAATGATTTTTTATTACGAGACACATACAGACACATACAAGATAATACTGGGTACGAAATGCATAATAACGATATATTGCTTATTTCAAACTCAGCTCACTATTCCAATTACAACATGCACAAAAAATATGTAAATAAGTATTTATTTTATGCGTTCTACGGATTTAGGTTATTTTTAAGAGAATATATGCAGTGTAGGAGGAACTCTTTAAGTGATGAAAGGGTATCTGAAGGGTCAACGCAATACATATTATATGGACGACACATTCTTGTGGTGGGAGAAAAATAACCAACATTATTAGATCAATCACTAACTCCACTTGGTATCTTTCATCGGGACTCCAGTATGTATTAGGTCCTTACATATGAAATTGACGTTTTTCCGTACTGGCAAATTTGATCTCAAATATCTTCTCATTGGTTAGGAATTCCAAATCCAAATTTATACAGCTATTTACTCATGTATTTGTGTTTTGAAAATTATAATTCATTTGTTTTTTCCTCAATTGTTTTTTTTCTTTGCTTCACTCAGTTTACAAAATGAAAAACTTGAAATATCGAGTTATTTACGAGTACGAGTTCCACCGTGGCACCAGTGCTGCAGAAACGGCTCGAAGGATTAATGATGTGTATGGCGACGGTGCCGCAAAAGAAAACACAATGCGTTTTTGGTTCCAACGTTTTTGTTCTGGAAATTTCGACCTGCAGAACAAGCCCCGTGGACGGCCGGAGACCAAAGTTGATAATGAAGAATTGAAGGCTATTGTGGAAGCGGATCCATCGCAAACCACATCCGAGTTAGCTGCAGGCTGCGGGTGTTAGTGATAAAACTGTTTTAATCCACTTGAAGCAAATTGGTAAGGTGAAAAAGCTTGAAAGGTGGGTACCTCACGAATTAAGTGAAGCAAATCAACAAACGCGCGTTGACTGCTGCGTTGCATTACTCAACTGGCACAATAATGAAGGGATTTTAAATCGAATCATTACCTGTGATGAAAAGTGGATCCTGTACGATAATCGGAAGCGCTCATCGCAATGGCTGAACCCTGCCGAACCAGCCAAACCATGCCCCAATCGAAAATTGACTCCAAAAAAGTTACTTGTGAGCGTTTGGTGGACTAGTGCTGGTGTCGTTCACTACAGCTTTCTTAAATCTGGCCAGACGATTACGGCAGATGTCTATTGTCAGCAACTGAAAACCATGATGGAAAAGCTAGCTGCTAAACAACCGAGGCTGGTTAATCGCTCTAGGCCACTGCTGCTTCATGATAACGCTAGACTACACACTGCACAACAGACGGCTACCAAATTAGAGGAGCTTCAATTGGAATGTCTAAGACATCCACCGTACTCTCCGGATCTTGCCCCAACAGATTACCATTTTTTTCGAAATTTGGATAACTTCTTGCAAAGGAAAAAATTCAACTCCGATGGGGCAGTCAAAACCGCCTTCAAAGATTTTATTGATTCCCGTCCGAATGGTTTTTATAGTAAAGGGATCGATGAACTACCTATGAGATGGCAAAAGTGCACACATAGCAATGGTACATACTTTGATTAAATAAATATATTATAATAAAAAAAATCGGCTTTATGTTCCTCCCATACTAAACGTCAATTTCATATGTAAGGACCTAATATAATTCGAATAAATCGACGTTCCTTGTAGCGTGCTGATTAGCTCTGTAGGAGAAAATATGTATAAACTTTTTGCCCTACATTTTCGATTCTTGCATTGTATAATTAAGCTTGTTATGCGCTAATTCTGTACACACGAGATATGAGAGAAAAGTTTGATCCTCTCAATATCAGCTCAGCGTCGATAAATCGGCATGACAATTTAAAAGTCGATTATATATGACACCCATTGAGTCTACTAATGCCAATATCAATTAAAACTTTTTATAAAGGCTGAATAATGGTACTGCGAAACAAATCGTTAGGCAAAGCCTCCTAATTTATTGAGTTTCTTACGAGGTCCCCCGAAGTCAAATAACGAATTTATAAATATAATATATTTTTACCAACTTGTATTGTTAGGGTATAAAGGAATTTCAAAAAATATAATATAATGTAAATTTACAGATATTCGTAGCTCGTATAAAAATCATAAATAAACCGAACTCACAATGAATTACCCGTAGTCACGATGTCGAATTTAAAAAAAACTTTTTTAAACAAATTACTTACACACTTACACCTGACAGTTAAAGGGTTTTCTCTAGAAGTGACAAAGTAACTCAACATGGTGCAACATTATTATTTTAACACTAATCTAAGCTTTCTAATAAAGTTGCAATCAGTCGAAAATTAAATAGTCTTAACTCTTCTTCTTCTTCAGCCTTCATCTCTCTACTGCCGGATATACAGACGCCTCTTCCACGCCCTTCCATCCATCCTTATCGTTTTCTAGTTGTAGCATTTTTCTTCCCCCCCCCCCACAGCTGCCATATCGTCGGACCATCTTTTTTTCCGACGCCATTTTCATTCTCCCAAGGTCTCCGCTCTATGGGGGTTCATGTTGCGGCGTCTCGCCTTACCCCGTCCATTGCCATTTTAGCTTCGCTACATGATCCACGATATCCACTACCTAATTTTATCATTTCTTAAACGTATAGCTTATACCGAGCATATTGATCTTCGCGTGCATGAGCTTTTACACACTTTATTTCATAAGGGTCGTCGTCTCTACGATTCGAAGGCTTTTTTTTTAAGTAATTACAATCATCAATAATCCACAATGTGAATGCAAATTAATAATACGGTAAATTAGTAATTATATTTAAAATTTAAATAATTTTTAAAAATCATACATTTCATTGTTGCACTACCTTCACGGCCAACGGTTAACTGAGCGTTCAAATATTGCGTTACTTGCGCTCGCGATATAAATATTGGTCGTCTCGTTAGCGGTCGGGCCCGCGGGGACGGGCGCACAATGGCGGGCGGGGAGACTCCTCTCGGTGGGAATATTCGGCTGTGCGGGATCTGTAATCTGTCGGCGATAGCGGCGCAGAGGCGCAGAGGCGTGATGCGAGACTTCATTCCGAGCGGACAATTTTACTAAATTAATCATATATTATTATACTTTATAAATCGCGGGAAAGGAATTCCCGACTCCTGAATCGAGTGGATCAAATTGTTACGTCGTATCTGCACACTTTTCTAGGTTATTCTTTCGCTCGTCTACAGCAGGGTGTACCATAAAGACTGATGTCTCATTTGCGACGTGTCGCGCTATTGTTTTTATAATTTTATTTTATTAGAAAATCAAACAGAAAATTGAGCCAATTATAAGATCCTCTAAATTACCTCGAACCATTGAGGATTATAAATATTAATAACAAATTGAAACGAACGTTGTCATTTTGTTACGCAATACAGTGTCAACGGTTTGAACGTAAACTTGCATCTCTCGACTACAAGATCGCGAGAGTACGAGATCAAAATTCCCCCCTCCCCCTTTCGTTAAATAATGATTTAGTAAATTAGAATAAAAAGTTAATTTGGAGGCACGCTATGGTATATACAAAAATGGGGCGGAACATTACTACCGACGATCATTTTACTGGTATTTAACTGTGTTAAAAGCGAGATGTTGAGTGTGAATCGTGAGAATCCCGCGTACAAAATGGTTTAATCCACAAAAAAAATATTTTATTGATAGATGAAAAAGAGACATCCGAGCTGCGTATATAAACGTTATCAAGGGTTGGTTAGTGTACATTTTTATAGAATTTTATGTACTGTATTGTTTTAAGCAAAATCTCGCAACATTACAAATTTGTCGAAATATCTGTCGCTAGGACTTTATGATTTTGATTCAATAAAATATTTTGGAAGTACGAGTATACCTTAATACTTATTTAGTAAGTGTAAGTGTAAGTGTTTCACATCACGAGCGGAAGAAAATTTTTCGGACGCTTGCAGACCCATGGGCCAAAAAAAGTTTGTTAAATACGATACAAATACAAATCGATACAAAAAATATATATCGTCGAACACTTTGAAAAAAAAACGAAATGAATTATTAATACAAATACAAACAACATCATTGAGTCCATTAATGATGTTGGACTCAAAATCATCAATTTAATTATTATTTCATTACAAAAATTAAATAAATTTGAAAGCGCTACCGGAATGAGCTGCACCCGTGTTGCAAAGCGCAAAAGTGTATTCGGTGAATTTATTTCCCAAAATAAAAACAATTTGAGGTGTTTAAATTAACAGCCAAGTTGGTAACCCGGTGCTACAACTTACCCCTTGTTCGAGGTGCGCTTTAGGACGACTCCTGTTATCCAGATCAACGCATTGTTTCGTGGCCATTTCAAAGCCCGCCGATAGATTTTATTTTGAGGCAATCGGCGATCGACCGGCGATCTCGCCCATTTATCTCGGGCTTTACCGACCGGCGCGAGAATTATTTATTTGGATGCATATTTCACTTTTAATCATTATCATACGTCGATCTAATGGGCTTCAGTCCCATCAATACTGAGAATACCACGCATGTGAAAACAAACGCAACGGGTCGGTTTGTTTTTATTTATTCGGAAGATATTTTTCCTACTTTATTATGGAACGTTTATCGAATAATTGTTAGAAACGAAAGTGCAAACTAGTTACATGAAAATGATAGGAAAAAAACTGAGTTCATAACGTACCATGTCCCTACCCGAAGTATTAGGTCATTAGGGATGTTTCACGTTAATGTGTAAATAGGTATGTACGTTTAAGTATAGCGCTAACTTTGTGGATAATCCCACACCACAATTATAATTACTTCGCTGTCTGTCTGTCTGTCTGTCCCCGTAACCTCGTGTATCGTCCTTAACTTCTTTATAGTAAAAAATAATTTTTCGTAATTTTTTTACGAATTTTTTTAAAATTAAATAAATAAATACTTCTTCTTTAGGAACCGACATGTAAAAGTACCGTTGATATTTGACGAGTTACATCTAGTAATTAATAACGCGCATGTAATTACGCTTATATTTCGACTTATGTTTTGTGAATTGATCACTTAAGCCAGCTAATGCAGGTAATTAATTAATATTTAGGACTGAGTTTACTTTAAATATAATAAATAGATTCGTTAATCCGTCAAATGAATACATTCAGCAGTATTCAATGTTTTATTCGTACACAGCCATCTGTCGAAGAACAAATCTTCTTCTGTTTCTCCCAGCTGTCTCCGCCGGACACTAATCACGTTGATAGTTGAAATGCGCTGCAAATACTTGAGGAAGCACTGTCCTTGGTGCGGCGCGGCCGCTGCAACAGGTGTCTGCCGAGAGTCTGGGCGGTAGTGATGGGTCCGCTCTGTACTCACTACTACAATGTAGTACTACACTACATTGAAGTGCACACTCTGCACATTTTGATGTGTAGTGCACACTACAAACTACAAACACCAAAGTTATTGAAAGTATAAACTTCAAATAGTACACTTCATTTCAAAGCGAACACTACAAAGTACATACACTTCAAAGTTATCGAAAGTATGAGAAACACATTTTAAATAGTGTATTTTTTACGCGAAATATTTGGAAAATTGATGTAGATATATGAAGAAATCTTTGGAATCTGTAACAACCCCCCCCCCCCATGGTTTGAAAATTTTTTAGAATCGAACGAAGAAATCTGACTGGCGACCTTTTTTTTTTTTTTTTTTGCTCACTTACTTACTTACTTACTTACTTCATTTCATTTAAAAATTTACTTCAGTATTACTTCATTTCGTAGTACTACAATTACTTCACTTCAAGTAGTTTTTACTACAATTGTAGTGTACACTTTGTAGTCTTCAAACTGGTGAACGTGTGTGTGTTGTAGTCTTCATTTTGAAATGAAGTTTTTCCCTTCGCTACTGGGCGGGTCGCGACTCAGGCCCCCTCCGGGATCCTTGATTGAAATATGACAATTGCGGAAACTTGTGCGCCCTACTTGTGCAGTGTTTGAATGGGAAAGAGGATTATTGACGGCATGAGTATTGAGCGGTCGTGATACGGATAACAAATTACTTGGTTAGTCATTTATCAGTGCACTTTTTGCAATAATTCTATTGTATTAAAATATGTCTATACCTATAAAACTTAATGTCTGTCTGTCTGTTCTCTATACAAATCCACACTGTTTGTCCGATTCGATTCAAATTTTGCATACTTATGCTCTGGGACCCAGCGGGTAAAAAAAGCAACATTTTCCCACGATTCTCATACCCCTTCCCCTCCCCCTGATATATTTTCGATGCAAATCTGCATCGTTTGACCGATTGGACTCAAAATTTGGAAGCTTATTTTTTAGGACCCGGCGGGTAACATAGGTAACATTTCCTCCCTATTCTCATAACCCTTCCCCTCCTCCTGACATACTTTCGATGCAAATCTTTACCGACTCAAAATTTGGAAAATTATTCTTTAGGACTCGGCAGGTAACATAGGCTATATTTACTTCCTACTCTTTTACCTTTTCTCCTTCCCCTGATATATTTTCGATTCAAATGTATACCGTTCGAATCAAAACTTTATTTCCCCCCACAAATTTATTTTAAATTTAATCTTTGATCCGTGCAACGCCGGGTACGAACAGCTAGTAAGTAATAAAGTTAATAAAATACTCAAGTTCTTGCTGATATACCCGGTTTTACACGGTTAGTAACCCCCTCCCCCATACCCGCTGCACCCACCGTCGAGCCACTCCGGAACTATCCCCATCGCACACATCTGCCTGAATCACGAAATATTAATATTTATTTATTTTGAAAAAACAAAACTATCTTAATCTTGCTTACCACCGCGATGTGGGTTCGAACCTATATTTTTATATGTGTCTTACGCCATGATCGTATGAAAGAACACATGTCTTTATTAAAAAAGACTTCATTATATATGTCCCCGTTTCAAATAGTATTGTTTCGTAAGGCGAACGCATTATACCGGCATTGTTCGGGTTCGTCTTCCGGTAGTTATTAAATATTTTTTCTGATAATTTGAAATTTAATTATTGTAGTAATTAACTACAATTGAAGGGTGTGATTTTAGCATATGTTTATGTTCAAATAGTGGAGAGTCTGCGTGGAGTCTGATTGTGACTATTATCTACTAGTCCGACTGCCCTTGGAGCCAGAATAACCAGGTGCAACCCAGCGTCCCGGGCTGCCACGCGACAAACTGCTTACCTTAATGATGACTCCACGGACAAATTCACGTAAATCTAGTGGAAGCGATAACGTGAGGGGCATATTAATATGCTCATGGTTTCAATTATCTGCGCAGGCCGTCTGTATAATCAGACACAATCACGGCATCAGATTTAATGTCAAACTTATAATTCCAACTATAACCACACACCAAGTAAGCGAATGATTATGAATTATTCATTTGAAATTTTTAATTAAATCACATAGTTACGCTTCAAATAAATAATAATTAAATTAAATGACACGTCGTACCCACGCTGCTTCATGAAGTGAAGTTTAGGACGTTAGAAGAAGTCATTAAAGGCATTTGATATGCGGCTATATCAACTACATATATGATGAAGCTCTCTCGGGTTATCCACATTACCAATGAAGAGATGTTAAAACTTATGAATCACTCAAGAGAACTAATAACAACTATCAAACGAAGACAAGCTTTATAAATATTGATTGTATTATGTTGCAATATTGCTAAATCAATTGAAAAAATAGAAGCTTTATAATTCAGACACATTATCCACAATGAGATAAAGGCAGTACTGGGTAGAAAATGATTGCCATGGCTACGTAATGTCAGAAAGTGATTCAATGTTTAAAATGTCGATGATCTTCACATCTAATCTAATCTAATAACAGATTGCACTATGCAGGAAAAATCTGCATAGTGCAATATGTTCGCCCAGCTTCGATATTAGATACTCGTTGCTACAAAACAAGTTTTATTTTTATCACGACGGTAGTTTCGAGAGATGTGACCCTTCTCATCATTTGGTGTTGACAAAATATATTTTTTACCCTTGGGATGCCATGTTATAATTAGTGATATTATGAGTCATTAAGTTTTAAACCTTTCTTTAGCATCATTGATTATAGCGTATGTTATTTGAATAATTGTAATTAAAAATTATATTATGATATCTTACAGTCATGAATACAGACAGATTATAATTATTTTTTATTTTCATTCAATACAGTAGGAGTAAGTTGGCAAATTTTTTAAATTCTGATCGTTCAGAATAGTCATCGCGCTTAACTTAAACACGTAGGGTAAGTTTTCATACGATTACACTAGCAAAAGATAATTACGGACAGTCTGTGCAGGGAAGCTCGAATATCGATCCTCCAAAGATAAATCTTCTAAAAAATTCGGGATATAAAGATTTCTTGTACGCCTGCCCTTGGGAAGCTCTCGAACGAGAGTCACATTTTTCGTCTCAAGACCCCAGTATTACTGATAAGGTTTATTTAATATTTATTTTCATTTTTTAATCCCTTGGTACGAGTTCAGCGTAGCTATCCCTACATGGTAAGATGGACTACAAAGTGAGTAGAAATAAATGTAAAAATGGTGCTTCTGGTGCCCTTTAAGAGCGCAGCGCTCGAGCCGGCAGATTCCCGCCTTGTGTTTATGTTTTGACACGCGCCTTATTTATAGTTTCAGTCACCAGTCCGGCCACTGTTCGATATAATATTATGCAAAGTTGCTTATAAATAAAATATTCGTAAATCATCCGCCACACTTTGCACTGCCTATATTTATTTTATTACGTACTGGCAGAGAGCAAACGGCACTCGTCAATTGCTGTTTCCAAGCCCTGCGGCGGCTTCGTTGTGGCCGCTAAGCAGTCGCATCTATTGTCTAGATATTAACAAATCAGAAAATAATATTTAATGTTTCGGAACCCATAGAGCATGGATCATTAGTCTCGATTACATATTTATGTAAATGGCTTAAACTCATTTACAAGTATCTTCGGAAAGAAAACTAAATATATCGACGGTCTCTACGTGTATTGTCGAATTTGCAAAAAATAGATTTTCGTTTTACTATATTATCCTGTCCACTTTACTCTATATTTTATAATAATGTTAAAAACAAAGTTAAGTTTCATTTTTAAAAAAGCATGAATAAAAATATATTTTTTTAAATTGATCGAAAATATACAAAAAAATGAGAGTTTGAGATAGTAAAACGAAAATAGAATTTTTGCATATTCGACAGTACTCAGGGGCGTAAAGTGAGAACAAGAACCTTGAATTTTTCCAAATCATAATTTTGAAAAGCAACCAAAATATCTCGTAATATTCCTATCAAAATAATTAGTATATTATTCATATTTTAATATTTCTTAATATTCTGCCAGATAAATATGTAATTTAATTATTTTTTCCAAAATATGTGTTAAAATAAAAGTTATGCTTCTTTTTAGTACCTACCTATAGGTACCTACATACGTAGGGACCGTCGATATGTTCAATTCGAAATAGTTTACTATATAAGTACATATATCACTAATTCATACTAGTTTGTCACGAATACTGAAATAAAAATTTAAAAGGAACATATCAATTTGATTTTGTGTGTATCTATAATAAAAAAACAATTTATTTCATAAATTCTACGCTTTCAGATAATTACAGATTTTTTGCACAAATATCATTGCCATCTGACTGAAAATGAGGGCGATACAAACAAACAATCGAAAAATCTTATTATAAATACTCAACTCAAATAAATAAATAATAAATACTCAATAGAACTAACATGCTTAGCTGTAACAAATTTTATGAATAAAGGACTAATATGCTTAACTATGAATAATTTAATTAATATTTGATTATTGAATATTGTTTATTGCTTACAGATGTGATAAACATGTATGTGTGTAAATTTTTTTTTCTAATTTGGAGACAAACACTACTAATGCGGGCAAATACGTAATGCCCAGCAAAAATAAATTATTTTGGAATCTCAAAAAGCTTGTTGAACCTCAAGTACTATTTTATAATATCATGATTGCGTTTATTTTATTTCCTCGAACTTTGTTATGAGCCATCTATCTCTAGTCTTTGATTTCTAAGGCCCGGTTGTTTCAAGTTCGATCAAAGTAAGCGGTCGATTAAAGCATAGATTTTTACGAAAATGGATCATCTGATTGGTGGAGAACGTAAAAATCTATGCTTTAAAAGAACGCTTACTTTAATCCAACTTGAAACAACCGGCCCTAAGACAAATATTTTATATCATTTAAGATCGCTGCAGTCCAGTTTTGACCTTTCGACTTTGTTGGTCTTCTGTTCAGCAATGACTTCGGTGATTGCTGTTGAATACTTCCCCAGTAAAACGTGTCACGAAACTGCGTCCAAAAGTGTCATATACATTAATATTTGAGTAATAATATAAAAATATTTAAAAAGCACAGCATCTGAACTGAAAATATAATTCAAACAGTTATGTGTAGACAAAGTGAACCGGACAATAAATTATTTTTTTCTCGGACAATAACATATATTTTTTGAGAAGATTTGATATAATTTTCAAGGTTTTCTTCAGTACGATGCATAAAAATACGAAAGCTGGTTAACAAAAATAAATGAAAATATTCCTTGCAAAATAATATCGTATACATAAATTATCATCGATACTTTGTCATCGTGTTGCAAAACTTTTATTTAACTTGCAAAGCATGATCCAGTAATATTTTTGAACATGTATAGTGTTGATTTATGTGAGGATTTATTAAGAAACCGACGATGATTAAATCATAATGTGGTTGTGAATGTGCTTGACAAATTACAACGCTACTTGAAATTGAAAAATTTATCAATTGAACTGGATCAATTATGGTTAATGTATGACTAACTCATTAGACAAATGGTGTGGATTTGTATAGAGAACAGACAGACAGACAGACAGACATTGAGTTTTATAGGTATAGATTAAAAACCCAATTTATAAATGAAATATATTATAATATTAACTATTTTAGAGTCATTAAAACTAGTAAAAGCGTTTAGTTACATCAAAACATAATAATTTCGTTGTCTGTCTATCAGTCCATCCTTAACTTCGTATAACGTCCGTAATTTCATTCGAATTCACGGCTAAAAAACAAATTAAACGGCCGGAGACGGGGCTTGAACCCCGGGCCCGCAAACCCAAACCGGCCGCTTAACCCATGTTGCTACCGCCGCCTCTCCGTGGACCGCCAAAAAGATGAAATAAATATATACTAGGGCTTAGAAAAAAAGCGAACCAATGTTCCGTAATTTTTGACGGGTAAGAATCTTTACCGCTAGTAAGAATCATAAATTCTTTACCGTAAACATGACGGGTTGCGTATAGGTACGAATAATTTATATGTATCTGGCGATATTATGGCTTTATTAAAAATTGTTACGAGTGTTTAAATTACGTTTGAAAGTCTACAGAAGATCCAGAACAGTTGATAAAATAATCTTAAAAACCGTCGTACTCCTCAGAGAATGAAAATCACATAAACGGACAGCACTTAATTACAAGCACCTACAAAAAATTGCGGTGACATTTTGTCCTATTAATGAGATTGCTAATCGGTCCCGAGCAACTGGTGAAACCAACAGCCAAAGGAGCAGGTGGTCCCAGTTATTCAACCCTGGCACCAGTAGCGTGCGCTAGGCATGGATTTAGGTTATGCTGCTAATATCCATGCTACATAAGTACGATAGGCTGTATTGTAACAAGAATTCATCTGAAATAAATTTACACTTTCAGAAGCATATTTTTGTAAAAAAATATATCGTTATAATTATAAATGATTTATTATATTCTTGAATAATATAAATACAATTTTGTATTACTAGTACGCATTCTTGAAAAGTTTTTTGAACTGGTAGGTTGAAAATGAGTTGTATATAGAATCAAAAACATTCATCTATACGATACTATTCGAGTTTTTGACAATGAGAGATATGTTATTTTTTTAGAATCTATGTGTGAAGCATTTACGTACTAGAAGAGTCATAAAGGGTACATTTACAATAAAATGTGTATGCTTTGGGATCATATTAGCCATCAAAGCCACTAGTTACTATTATATATATATATTTTTTCCATGTTGATCTCAAATATATGTGTTCCTGCAACCAATAAGCGTCCAGGGAATTTATTTTTTTATTTACAATGACAAAAACAGCTATTTGCACACTTTTTAATATCAAAGACAGCCAAAACTTCAAGTTGGTACCAAAGATATGTCTCACTCCACTCAATTAATCATTTTTACTTATTTTGAGTACATTCAACCCTTTAACCCTGTAACATTCTAAAAGGAAATCGTATTTTCTATTCGATAAACATTATATTTCTCTCCATGGCAACACAATAAATTTATTACATATTTCTTTGATACCTAAAAATTTGACAAAATATCTGAGAAAATATTCTATAATCTTAAATGTATGTACTGCAATTTATATAATGAAGTCCATATATGTATTGGAATGCATACAATCAAGTCCATTTCAAATACGATTTCGGGTCATTTTTCAACCTTGCGCGTTACATTTTTACATCTGTTGAAGTGAAGACGTGTATTTAGAATACATAGCAAGAGATAAGATTTGAACAGTTAGACGTTTTTTCCACAAATTTAAATAAATTCAAACATACAATTCGCAATATTCTTAATCAACAATGAACTTTCCTCTATGTCTAAAAATAATCCTCAAATATATGTAATTATCACTCTTTTCTTGTATTCTTATCCTATAAAAAAAAATTCTTAATTTATATTTCTGTAATTATCGCTAATCCTATAAAAAATATGATGTATTTATAGATTTATGAAATTATGGATTCTGTGTTTAAGTTTAGTTGTAGAGCTCTTTTTATATTTCTGTTATTATATCATTTTATATTTCTCATTACCGACATGTATTACCCAATGTTTATGTAAATGCTCTGATGGGCGTATATATACTGAAATAATAATAATAATAATAATAATTTAGTTGATTCTAGCTATAACCCATCAAAAATGATTGTACTTCTACATACCGGTTCCTTAAGAATAAGTAATTACTTATTTATACCCGATACCTATGAAATTGTAATAACAAGTTTTATCAAAATATTTGAACATTTTTTTTTATTTTTCCCCTGCCGGCAGTAATGGTACTCTGGCGATTGTGCTGGGCGGAACATGAAATGGTTCGCGTCTTTGCAAAACCTTAGTTTATATTTTTATGCCGGTTCGAGTTTGCTGGCCCGGGGTTCAAGCCCCAACTCCGGCCATTTAATTTGTTTTTTTTTAGCTGTAAATTAGAATTTTTAGCTGTAAATTAGACAGACGGACGGAGAGAAGGACAGATAATTAAATTATTGTTTGATTGGAAAAACACACGCGCAGCTTTAGTTTTCACATATAAATTCTTCTGCTAGGTGACTCTATTTAATATAATATATTAATTTGGAGTTTTGAATTATTTGCTCATAAGCCTGCATAGTCAATACATAATTTATAAAATAAATATGTCATTTATATTTATTTCACAAAAATTATAGTCGGGCAGAGCTTTTTTGATTGCACAGAGGGCACGCCCCTGCCTAAATGTCAAAAACTTAACAAGTCAATTGGCTAATTGATATAACAACAGAAGAGGTGTGCTTAGATTTTTAAATGCGTCCCAATAAGACGAGTGGTCAAATCATCAACGGTCGCTGCATTATTAACAAACGAAAAAAGCCTTAAATAATCGTTCGGGAGATCATTTGCAGATTTTGCTTTATTTTGTGACGCAGTTTCATGTTAATGTAAGTTGATTGTTCATTGAGTGGAATAGTTTTATTTATTTCAAATATTTGAGACAACCTTTCATTCCAACAAGCTCTCATTCATATAAAGATCGGACTAAATATATGTAGTAAATAACACTTTTCGCTTTATTATTAACTAGCGGTCAATACAGATTTAGTTTCAATTAAAAATTGTGGTTTAAGTAGGGGAGGGGGGAGCCGGGTTATTTGTCTAGTAGATGCGTATAGAATTTGCCCCAGATCCAGGTAAGATACTGGGGAATGGGGTGTGTTATTGTGCTCGGGATCTCAGAGCAACTGAACATAATTTAGTGTGGGTGGAAAGCAGTATAATGTATACATGAATTGCAGAGGGTGACGTTGTCATGTAAGGGGACCTAAATTGGGCAATATCCTAAAGATTAACTTTGCAAAATTTGATTTAGATCAGTAAAAGCGTGTAGGATTCTATAGAGAAATGGCATTGTGTATCATCTTAGAGACATTGCTAAATAAGATACAATAAATCACCGATACCGAGCATTCTAAATTGCATTGTATATAAAGAAAGCTTATGTATTTATTTCTTTATTCCCAATCTTTACACAACAAATTATTTCGCCATATACTCTACAAATATATGTTTCTCTGTCTGACAATAATGTGAATTATATTATACCAGGGATACATACAGCCCCATTTGTAAGTCCCGTGGGATTTTTGACCAAGTTTTGAGAATTATGAATAAATACTATTATTAATTTATACGTATAATGGCTCTCTTTAATAAATTGCTTAAATAATTTAACTGTAAATATATATCTACCATCCTCATGCTTGCAGCTGTGAAAGATATTTTAATTAAATTTTCCATACGCGATATTAATTTTTAGCCGAGGTTCTTACAATGCAGTGCTCGAACATAAATTAACGTTGACATCAGGTAATTCAATTCAGCTGCAGAACAGTTTATTTGGAAGAAAGTATAAATAAATGAATTATTATATTTTTATAGTCATTTTTTAATCTTCTCAATACTTAAAATTACGTGTCTTTTTGATAAGTTTTAACCATAATATATGTATGTATTAATTTGCAGATATCAGTGTTTTACGTGATATTTAAGTAATATAAAGCAGGATCTGGATGACAATTTTTCAGCAATTATGGCGTCATTCATGATTTCACATCTTTAAGCCCAAGATTAAAAAGTTTACAGAGGTATTAACGATTATATCGTGAAATGTCGCAAAGCAATGATTAAGAAATGTGTAAAATACCAAGATAATATTTGCAGTCGTCGTGTAACTAACAGTATTTCACCTTTTATTACATATTTGAACATTCAGTGTTAAACTAGATTTCATTTAGTGGCCTCGTCTGAGCGTTACTTTGCGTAATATTCATAATATGTAGGGACGCCTCTCAGTATTTTGATTGGTTACTCGGTCGTCATTGGCACGAGAATCCGGTCGTTAAATTTTTTTTAAAAACGCGGTACTCACAAAATATATGATGTTTATATTTCCGATTTTGAAAATGAATTCGTTATATGTTACGCTGTCTTCTTTTATTATTTTTGTTTTATACCATGAAAATTTAGGCTTTTTCATTACTAAAAATACTAATAATACCAATAATAAATACCCACAAACAAGTCTACATAGGGTCCTAACTATATTCTCCATACATAAATATATATTCTATCACACTAGGCCGGGCTGATTTTTTAAATTGTTTTTTAACAATATCGAGTGTAAGATACTATTGAATTTGAGAATTAACTTTTATCTCCGAGTTGACCTCAACATTTCTAAAAAAAAAATTATTCTATTTTCTGTCTGGTAGTAAAGTTACTGCTAGTCGAGATCTTGCCGTTATTTTAATATTTTTGTGCGGAATATATAGTTTTTTTGATATATATAATTTCAAAATTTGCCATCGTTTTGACAGTAAACGAGTTGAAGTGAGGACGGAGGAGGCACAGAACTACGCTCGTGCGCAACTAGTCGTCCATCATTTTACTCAGACCAATTACTAGAAAGATCCCGTTTGCATTGTCGCTATGAATTAAGCTCGGAAATCAAAAAAATGACCATTGCTTGTTGATATCAAAGACAATATGTTACCAACTTACAGAGAAATGATGAAGAGTTTTACGAGATAAGACAAGCGCAAAAAAAACACCCGTCATTTCAGAAAATAGTTGACATTGTAACAAAAAAAAGACATATAGAGAAGTGCTTTAATCCCTAGTCACACATATATGAGTTATACAGATATAAAAATTCTGTCATTAAATGTACAAAATCATCCTTAAATCGCACCCTAAGATACGAGGGAAAATCAAGAGGAATTTTATTGCGTAATAAAGTGCTGTTTGATATTTCGTCGTTTTTTAAAAAGTTGTTAATTTAAAGAAATTGGTGAATACACCCGTTCCAAAGATCGTAATGCAAAAGCAGAATTATTTTACTGATCAGCGAGTGTCATTTTTTTTAATTGAAAACCCAGATATATCCATAACTACACAATTGAAAAATCGAAATTAATTATTTTTAGTTTTTTTTTTTAATTGATTCAGCAACATTGTAGATTGACATTTTTAAATATTGGTGTTTTATTATTATGTATCTACTTACAGTTTTTATTAATCACACCTACATGTAAAGGTTTTTCCGAAATATGTAGGTGTAATTAATAAAAAATATAAGCAGATACATAAAAATATAACAATCAAAATTTAATTATTTTTAGATTAATCTTTACGGGTGGTTACTTTTCCTGTTTACAGAAATTTTTAATAAAAACAAATATAACCAGTCACATATCCTAATAAAGCCCAGTAACATTATTATGCATCTATCGTGGTTCGTAAATAGTCGAAGGGTCTCCTAGAAGCATTTCAGCTAGATAAAACGACGGAAGCAAGGTGGGGTCCGTCGCAACAAAAAACCTATTTTGAACGAGTTCCTTACGAAATATGTTGCGCGCGCGGAATATAAAGTCCTTTCCCTCCGCGCTTCTCTGGAGTCGGACTTCATCTTAGATAAGGTTCTGCGGAGGATCGTACGTGACATTTTAATATCGTATTAGAGTGGCTAAATGCCCCATCAACGTGTTAAATAGTCCTACCGCAAATAAATTGATTAGAATGCGCATTTTTAACGTTTTTAGGATCCGTTAAAATCACGTTTCTCATATTTTAGAATGAAATAGTGCGGTTACGTAGACATAAAATAACTTTGCCTTTTCAATGTGAAAAATATCATTTTCATTTTTATAGTGCATTATGATTTTCTAAAAATGTTTTTTTTTTCAATTGATTGAGCAACATTGTAGATCGACATTTTTAAAAAATATTGATTATTTTATTTGTATATATCTACTTTTATGTGAGTTTTTTTTTTCACCAACATGTTTCAGAAATTACCATTCCATCATCAGGGTACTGTATAACTGTCAAAAATTCGAATGAAATGTCTTTTGCTCCTTGTTTTTCCAAATTATTTGAAAAATTATTTAAAAAAAAATATTATTACTGACGTTTTTGATTACTCGCAATTATTGGAAAAAAATTTAGAATTGGGCTGTTAGTCAAATTCAATTGATTATTAATAATATATAAATTTGTATATTTTATGTTTAACGCTGAAATTAGTGTGGTAGAACACATCACAAAAACAACCGGGCTTGAAAATCACATAATGTATCCATACGGGATTCGAAACCGGAATCCTCGGCACGGGGAACGCCTTCAATTTATAATCACATCGTATTATTTTTACGATTTGTGCTTTAATTTTGTTAACTTTTTTACCTAATTTGTCCTTCTATTTCTTTTGACCCGCTCTCTAACCAGTCATGTACTTCACTTTACTTCTATTACTGTTTCTCTGATATTCTACAGAGAATCTATTTTTCTTAATTACCTAACCTCTCCTGTCTATCATCATATTACCCTATAATATGTCTATATATCATTTTACTTCTTTTATTCGAAAATGATTATATAAAGTATAGTTATCTCAACATTCATCAAACGCTGGATGAGGGCCATCTCTAGTGTTTCCCATTTTTTCCTGTTTATCTTTATAGTGTATTTTCGGAAAATTTGAAGAATTTAATAGCCTAGTGGGCTTTTATTTATACTTGTAGTGTATATAATATTACTGATGTGTATTTTTGATATGTTCAAATTTTTTTTTATCACTCATATGCAATGTTTAAATACATTGTACCGTTAGTTTACCTATGACTAAATATATACTTATACATAACTAAACTAATAAAGTAAATATAAAAAGTAATGAAAATTAATTATTTATTAAAAATATTATATTAAATTAAACAAAACAAAAAAATGTGTAAATTATCTTATGTTTTATCTTATGTTCTATTGTTAAATTAGCATTAAGTATCTTATTTGTAAACAAGGATTTTTAAATAAATAAATAAATAAATAAATAAATAAATAAAGAATAATGAATATAGTGCACACTACTCGTAATTTTTGATCACACTGATATTTTGGTGTGGATTGAATCACACTTCATAATACATTCCTGATTTAGTCTCTCCTAGAAAGTCTCCAGAAGCTGCCTCACTCCGGATCGGCGTGAAGCTGCAGATACGTCCAATCCGCCGACCGATAAATTAAAACACATCAATGCACTTACGGCAGAAATCTTCAATCATTTGTTTTATCTCCATTCTCTCACGCGCAGGGAGGTGGTGTTGCGCATGCGCCGCACGAATGCATCCGAGTATTTTACGAAAAGCGACAGACATGATATTTGGACGCTGGACCATTCACACATTTGGAACATGATGTATAGGAACGTGGGATGGGATGCTCATTGGGAATTCTCAACATGGACCACTCTCCGTTTCGTCTAGGTTCTGTCTGTGGTTCATCATATTTTGAGAGTTATTTTTTCTTTTGCGTTTATAATTTTATAAATGAGACAATTTTTTTTGTATCACTTAGGGGCATTCTAACAATTTTTAACATGTTTATTATCATTATCATATGTTTCACATATTTGTATTCATAAAAATACCATATTTATGTTATATTTAAGCTTGAAATCTGTTTTTATATATTTTAAATATATTTATATTTGATTCCAATGAAAAAGTATCAGAGTAATATATGTTATTTCTCGGTGTAGGTACCAGTATTTAGCAAAAAATTTGCGGGTAGTTTTAGATACTGGTAGTATCTTTTTATAATTGTGCTTAAAACTCATCAAGCAATGCATTGTTTTTCCATTACCAGCTTCAGAAACTAATCTAATCTTTTGATTTTTTTTATAGATATTTTTATAGACATGGATTGATTTTTTTATATGAATTTTTTATAAATATTTTTATAGACACAGATATTTATATTTTAAGTCAATTTTTTTTTCTGCAAATAAGTAGGTATATTTTTGATGTTTAATTTCTATTATTTAATTGGAATACATGTATGGTTCGAAATGTGTTAAACTCAGACGTATACTTGGCGACGTGTCATTTATGTTATGATTGCTTCATAAACGCACTATGCAGTGCGTAGTTTTGCCGTTACTAGTTTCAGAAATGACCGAATGCTATGAAAAGCAGCAGGCAATGGGCGATAGCTAATCGCAAACACTAATAGCGCGCGGTGGCCACTATCGGCTGCGCAGCGGCCACTACAGCCAATAGCCAATTGCAGATTCCAATGGCGCAGCGCCCACTTACGGCCCCGCAGCGGCCAGTAGGTATAGCCTCCCGCAGGGCCTAGCAGCAAGCAATCTAGTTTTAAATATAATTTGTATTTTATATTGTACACAATACAAAAAGTATAACTATTTACATATATATGAAATATATACGAAATAATGTAAAAACCAAATATGATGTTAGGTAAGATGTATGCGTAAGAGGGGGTCGTTTGATCTTCATCAACTTCGATCGATCTTCAAGAATATTCTTTGTTCATCGATTAGTATTTGAAATATAATTCGTTCATTAACCTTCTGTTCCTTCTGTTTTTATTGTGTGTGCCTATTCTGTCAGTTCTATTGATTCACGACATATATATTTTTTAATAATTGCTAAGTACAAAAAAACTGCTTTTTTGTTTAAAATAACTCCGGATGGAATTGGATGGAGTAAGAAAATCATAATGTTTAATGGAGTAAAGATGGACATAGTCTCCTTCTATATTACCTAGGACAATTCATCTTCCCACAACGAAGCTAAATTTGTTTTATATAAAATTATATCCATTAAAAATTATATGATGTTTAAAAGTTACATTTTCTCATATGGTTAATCAAATTATTAATAAAAATAAACATAATGAAAATTTCACCATTAGTAAACGGAAAAAAATCAGCCATATGGATTTGAATGATGCTATTTATTATTATTCTTGTAAATCTTTAGACGCTGATAACATCCAGAAGCATGGGGATGGAGCGGTAGCGGGAGATCTTACCGAGTCAATGATTTCGTAGATTTCTCCTTCACGTCGGCGTCGGCTCTTCGATCATGCAGTGCAGAGTTGGAGGAAAAAGTTCACTGCTTCGTGGGTTCACGACGACCCCCGTGACAGAATATATTGACATCGAAAAAGGAGCCCCCTTCCGGGAGACCAGCAAGTTAGTTCTATTTTCAGAGCTCAAGCATTTAGCCTAGTTTGAAAATAGTAATAATATTAATGAGTCATTATTAAGTGTTCGTATTTCTATTTAAAAAAAACAAATACTTTTTTTCGATGTAAAATAGTTATTAGCATTAGAAACTATTGGTTTGTTTATTTATGATGCAAGAAAACCGTCGCAGTGAGTAAAAGTGAAAATAAGTAAGAAAAAAAAATGAAATTCAGAAACAGATAAGAATTTTATTGTGTTTATTGTATTTCATTGTAAATTAAATAATAAGTGTTTTGTCATTTTGTAAAATTTTTTAAAATTTAGTGTAAAATTTTTTTAAAATTAAAACCTCTGGTTTGGTCAAGCCTCAAAACAAAATTGTATGATACAACACTTGAAATTCCACAAGTTTTTCTATCAATATTAGAAAATCATATTTTAATGGGACGGGACCATGTTTATCTTTTATAAAAACTTCCGTTTAGTTTTTCTGTTTCACATATTTATATCCCTTTAGAAGTTAGGTAGTAGGATATTTTTTAAACTTTGAATGAAAACCAAAAACTTATGAATTATTTACTACTGCAGAATTGTGACGATTGTTTCAACAACTTGAAAAACAATACGTTTTTTGATGAAACATTTATTCAGTTATATTACAATATATTTATATTTTATTTGTTCGCTGCTTAAAATATTATTTCATAGATTTTTTATTAATTTAAATTAACCCATTCAGTATACGATTAATAACTGACGAAAATATTTTTTATCAGTGATGATTCGTATACTTTATGAGTGAAAAAAGTATTTTTTCTGCGATGTATAGTTTTTTACTATTTTATTACTCTCGCGATCAATATTATACTTCGAAAATGAACATCGTTTGTATAAAAATTTATTATACACGTTAGTTAACATATATCTCTTAAGAAAGCTTTTCCTTCAACATCGACATTAATACAAAGTAATAAGATCTGGCTTTCATTAAATCTGTTTCTCATTCAAACTAAAATAGAGACGTTAAAGTAATAATTGTTTATATACCTATCGTTCCCAAAATACACCGGGATATTAAGGGCGAAACAAAAAAAATATCAACTGCATTAATCATAACTGGACCATCCGGGTAATAATTAATAGTACTTGTTACTTCTAATAAAAGATAACAATGCTTTTATGCGTCTACAAAAATTACTACGAACTGATATCGATCGTTCGTCTTCATTTATTCATTCCAATCCGGATCTTAGGCGCGGTTTTTAAATTGTGGGAGTACTCTCGCTTACATGGCAACAACATTCATAAAAATAATTCAATAAATTACTTGCATAACACTGATTTATATGAGAATTCATACAGTTCTCAAGGCATTCTTTTATATACCATTCTCAAAATTGTCCGTTTATTAATAAATGAAATGGTATACTCTAAACGATATATTTTTTATAAATAGGTGAAATCAGTGTGATAAAAGTATATTTGAGATATTTTCCGTATTGAGATTGAGATTATTTGCAGATTTGGTAGACACTGTTAAACCGTTTATCAATACTGTTAATAATAAATAATAATAATATAAATAAGTATGCAATTAAATTACTACAATGTCAATCAGCAATTGAATAACTATTGAAAATTATATTACATGCGAAGATCAGTGGGCCCGTTTGCAAACTACTTAACTCAAAAAGCGTCCCGATATTTCTGAAATGACTTACAGAAAAATATGCATAACGCCAAAATACGCGACAGACATTAAGCCAATATCTAAATATAATAAGTATGTTGTCTGTCTGTGCCGTAAGTCCGTAACTTCCTGGAATTCACAACTAAAAAATGAAACTACGCGGCTGGAGAGAGACTCCAACCTGGAACGCACGGATGGCAACGCGGCGACTGAGCGACATAGCCACCATCGCACTTCCGTAGCCCGTCAAAAATATATTTTATATACTACACATTGCAAGGGCTTAGCTAATGATGCGAAACATTAATTTATGCCTCCTACGTTGAACGTTTGAGAGGTTTTTTTATTTTTTTATGCATAAATAATACTTAAATTATGTTCCGTGATTTTTCATGGGTGTACCTAAGGTTAGTTTTATATTAAATAATAAGATAATACAGATTTTGCCTGTGTGCCGCATTGGCTTAAAGCCTCAGGTTTAACTACCCAACACCCTACATATTTTTATTTTACTACAAAAGTACCCCTATTAAAAAGCGAGAGTTTACCATCAATTTTGGTTGCTTGACGCTAAAGTGACCATGTACAGTAAAACGAGACCTCAGTGATGTATATGTTACTCAGGTATAATGCGAGCGTGTCCGAGTAAGTGTGGCCAGTAGTTATTGCCGGAGACGCCAGGGGACTTTGTCTAAACGATGCGGGTAAAACCATCAACTAATAATCCAGGTGCAGGGAGAAGATGCAGATGTACTCGCATGTGGGAGACCTCCTGCAGATCTAGTTGACGAACTTCTCGAACGTTTTCCTCGTCTCGTCTCGTAAATAATTGGATACTGCGTATTTTTATTAAACACTTAGCAATAACGGAGAAAACGGTTTAATCGGCGCGGCGAGAACGCGTCAAATAAAAACGCAATAAAACTTGTAATATTTGTTAACCAACCAAATCACCTGCTCGTCCGAAAAAGGTTAATTGTATTGTTGGCTGATTATAATATTTTTTGAACTTTTTAATTGATTGATTCGTAAGGTCGCCGCTTGAGTATTCGTAGAAGTAGAACGGAAATATCTCAGTTATTAAACGTACCGTGTAGTTAAAGTTTTATAAATGTCAGCGGTCAAGTGGCTGTCATTTCGTAAACGGTTTCTATTATAAATGAGGTTTATGTTTATTTTTCTCATTACGAGATTTATAAGCTCGTCACAAAATTGTTCATAATTAGTTAAATTAAGCAAAAAGTTCTTACGTTTTATAACCTGTATTTATTTATTCATACCCTACCGTATTTTAATAATTACACTGTTTTCGATTCACTTTTTGGTGTTTTACAGTTTTTACTCCCTTTTACTCTTTCTTTTAACTCGTAGGGTTTGCTTGTCTGCCGAAAAAAATGTGTATCGGTATTTAACCCTATTCCCGTGATCCAATCGAGCTGAAATTTTGCAGGCAGTCTCATGGCGACGATAAAAATGATCTAACAAATTTTCGTTAAAAAAATTTAATTATTATAGTATAATTTTGGATTTTTCTAAATTTACATACAAATAAGAAAGGAGCCCGACGCGTGGAGAAGGTGCAAAACCTGTTTCAACTAGTCTTACTCTAGCCATGGGTCCGATCAATCGGCTATATGTTGATAGAATATCAAATTGGAAACAATACAAATGAAAAAGGGAATATAATAAAAACGTTTTTACGGGTAGGTTTTTTTTATGTTGTTACGATGATGTTACTTGTTATCATTTTTCATTATGTTATTTGTTAGCATTTTTAACTCATTGAAATAAAAATATTTTTTTAGATCACAACGATTTATTTAACAAGATTAAATTATGATTTCTAAATTATTTGTTATTCTAGTCATTAATACTGGCCTAATGATCCAGTAGTCGATGATTCGAGTCCCTTTCCTGGGGAGCAGCAAGATAGTTTTATTTTCACAGTGTAATTGCGTAGCAAAGTTTTTTTTTAAATATTATAGTCAGAACAATGATAATATGTATACCTTGTATAATTGAATTATTTATTGCCAATTATTGTTTCAATACGAATAAGTAATGTTGATTTTATATATTTATATATATGTTATATATATATATATATATATATATATATTTATATATATATATATATAATATATATTTTTATATATATAGTTCTAACTACTTTGGGGGTAGCCCGCGTCAAATTCTGGTCGTCAGGACCAGTCGTCTGCCGACGTTTCGAACAGATCTCACTGCTTATCTTCAGGGCGCCTTGTCGATGAGCTGCTTCTCCAAAAAGCGTAAAACCGTTTGGGTCCGGAGCTCACCGTCAAGTGAAAGTTTGAGAAATTCTGCGTCAGGTGTTTGTGGAGGAATGGGTTTCTCCAGCGACGCTGCTAATGAGTTTTGCTCGGCTTCTAGTAATCCGTATATTTACTTTACGATCGTCATTATACAATGTTGAAAAGGTTGGAAAAGTACTTTAACATAATTTAATAACATAAGTACTTTAACACTTTACTCATAAGGGTTCCATTTTTTTACAGAACGCTTAGATCACTGGAAATCCTTAAGTGATTGTATAGAGGAGCACATTTAAGCATGCAGGTTTTGGATTAGCCTGTCAAGCATCACTGAACTTTTGACAGATATTTCCAGATTCCCTCGTAAATCTTAAGAGACCTTCATTTAGGAATAGAATGTCTATTACGACTTTCCTGCTTACTTTCACTCTCGACAAGATTTATCTGCAAGAACTATTTTAGGCAAGTCTACCAGCTGATGCTATCCGTATTGTGGTTCCTGTAAATTCAAATATCCAAGAGATGGACTCGAAAGGTCAAATTAACAGTACAGCTTGTGATTTTATATGTCCTTAGATTCGAATCTATACAATAAACATAATTAATCATAAGTCGTTAACTATTAGAAGATCATAATTATAATTTATAGAAATTAACTTTGTATATACCACTTATAAAAAAAAGTGGTGTATACAAAATTAATTTCTATAAATTATAATTATAATGTCACCACAAAATAATTTTGTTGTGTTTGAAAAAGAAGTTATTAGAAGATCAATTAAAAATGAACCCAACTAATGATTCTGATGAATATAGTGAATCGGAAGCAACGCTGTCTAATATTTCTAGTATAATTAAACACAAAAACACTTAATATTATTACGATTAATTTTTTTATCCATTTTACCCTTTTAAGATAAGATATTCTATTTCCTGTACAACATAAGATATTCTATTACCCATTATATTACCCATTATAACCATTTACAGATATTCAAGATATTTATGGTGGCATATGAGGTCCTGTTAGTATATTCATACATCTCCACATGCTCAACAACCGTCGAGCATGTGGAGATGTACGAATGTTAATAAAGCAAGAGTTATGTGTCAGGGCAGAATAGGATGTCGCTCTATCCTCTCTGCCTATCTTCTTGGAGAAACGGCGTGATGGTAAATTAGTAGTGAGTAAGTATATTAATTATTTTATGATACGAAACATTTAGCTATCATAACAATCCTTCAAAGGAGCCAGGGCAGAGTATTGGAGGTGATATCTACTTCATCCAATATACAAAATGTAATTTTATTTTCTATTTATATGTTATTTGATTGAATTCCAATGGGTGAAATAAAAATATTCTACGAAGGAACTTTTATCATTAATCAAAAGGCTGGTTCTCGAAGCCTTAACGGCCTTGTTTCGTCTCACACGTTGAAAATTGTCTTAAAGTTTTAAGTAATACCTGCATAATGGTCAAATTGATATTCCCAACCGGCAGGTGAATAATTTAAGGCAGGCGGCCGACTGAATAAAGGCTGTATATAAAATAAATAGGGATGATATTTTCTGCATGGCTACTATGCGGGACAATAAAAACAGTAAGAAGTGCGGTTAATGTTGAATAAAAAGATGAGACAAAAAATGTTAGGAGACTGTCAGTCGCTTAAACATATTATGGAATGATCCAACCTGTATTTTTTATTATTAACCGCGCTTACCACTTGCGACCGAGAGTGAAAAAGAAGTAGGTATTGTGTTATATGAATATTTCAACACTGTCCTTTCCATCGTTTTTGAGGCTTCCAGTATTCATATTCTCACAAAATATCCTAGTAAAGTCCTTAAGGAGAATTTTAACATAAAATTGAACCGAAAATTCGTAGACCTCACTTAAATTAAAGCGTTGGTTTGCCAGGTAAAATATCAAAAAATATAATAGAAAATAGAAAAAAGAAGCAATATCAATATCAATTCGCAACAGCAACAGCAACGGCGACGGCAACGGCAACGGCAACGGCAACGGCAACGGCAACGGCAACGGCAACGGCAACGGCAACGGCAACGGCAACGGCAACGGCAACGGCAACGGCAACGGCAACGGCAACGGCAACGGCAACGGCAAACCTGTTCTGTGGCAGTTGTTCTCATTTGATAGTTATGTAATAGTAACAAATAACAATATACGTGATCCGCCCTTGACCTCTGAATTGGCAAAAACTATTTATATAATTTAAAAAGTATACTAAAATATAATATTTATTTTTGTAAGTACTTAAATTCTTATCTTAATTTTGTATATGTATTTTCTTTTCTTTTCTTTTCTCTTAGATTTAGGTATTCCTATGATTTACTTTAAATTCTTATCTTGATTTTGTATGTATATTTTCTTTTCTTTTTATTTTCTTTTAGATTTGGATTCTTTAATTGTCATTTTTTACTACTACATAAATACCATATGAGAATAACTGCCACAGAACAGGTTTTTACCTAGTGTGGCAGTTATTAGTATCTTGTATTAACTAATGTATATGTAAATAAACAATAAATAAATAAATGTTCAAGTTTTTTATTTGTAACCTTGTGGAAATTCATTTTTAATATTTAAAAAAAATTAGGGTAAACAACACTGTTTTATTCCACTATATTTATTTTGAATTGTACAACGTTTAGTTGTAAACGTGTTGTTATTGACAATGGGAGAAATCCCGAAAACGTTCTAACAATTCAAAATAAATATAGTGGAATAAAACAGTGATGTTTACCCTCATTTTTTTTTAAAATAAATAAATAATATAATGTGTAGATCAAACAAAACATGAGTTCTCATAATATATCAAAACTCTGTCACGGGTCACTATACCTTATTTCTCAAAATGATAGACAGTGAAAAGAGCTGTAATAGTAGAAACAACTTTGTAAAGAAAAAAATTAACTTCAATACTCTTCAAGAGAGCCTTCAGACAGAGGACTGGCACCCAGTTTACACTGATAATTATAGTAATAATAAATTTCAGAAATTCTTGGATATTTTTACAAATCACATTAATAATATCTCCGAAAAAATTGTTATCAGATACTCACATAAATACAAAAAATTAAAACCGTGGATTTCTAACGGAGTACTCCAGTGCATACACAAAAGAAATAAACTACATAAGGATTTAAAAAATTCTGACAACCCTATTCAATACCAAAATTAATCAAATTAATATAGAAACATATGTAACAAAATAATAAAATACACTAGGGAAACTTACTACAAACAAAAATTCAACGAAGCTAAAACTGATATTAAAAAAACATGGTCACTCATCAGAGAGGCCTCGAATACCAACGTATGTCATACTACTCTCAAGGAATTAAGAATTAATGATAGGAATATTAATTTGCAAGCAAACCCACAGGTCGTTGTAAATGAAATTAATAATTAATTTGCAAATGTGGGACCAAAATTGGCAGCCCAAATAATAAATAATAATAATTATAATGTCGACCATGATTATCCCTCTCCTGTTTCCGCTCCCGGTCTATGTCTGGCTACAACCAATGAAACGCAATTGATTCGGATCATTAATGACTTACCTAACAAATCATTTGTTGGTGTTGACGATATTTGCACCGAAACAATTAAGAGTACGAAATTTCTCTTTGTTACCCCACATGTTCACATATTCAATCATAGCATGACGCAAGGTATTTTCCCAAAAGCATTAAAATGTGCTCTCATCAAACCAATTTTTAAAAAAGGAGACAAGCTTGAGATATCAAACTACAGACCAATCTCGCTACTTACTTACTATTTTCTCTAAAATATTGGAAAGAATTGTTTATTAACTTATTTACATGAACGACAAATTTTATCAAAAAATCAATACGGTTTCAGAGAGCATATGTTTACTGGAGATGCCATAACAGCAATGACTGAATATGTCACAAAACACACCGATAATGGAGATAAGTGCATCGCAATATTTCTTGATCTTGCTAAGGCATTCGATACAGTTCCACACGATAGATTGCTTGTTAAATTATCGCGCATAGGATGTGACGGTGTGACCCATGATTGGTTTAAAAGCTATCTTACAGAGAGATCTCAAGTTGTTTCACTGGAAGGAAATTATAGTACACCAAAACATATAACACACGGTGTACCCCAGGGAAGTGTCCTTGGACCAATCCTCTTTCTCCTGTATGTTAATGATTTGTGTTATTTGCCAACTGAAGGTCAAGTTATTTCATTTGCAGATTATACCGTATTACTTTTTAAAGGCAGTACGTAGTAAAGGTAGTAAGTTTCGTTGGTGTATTTTATTATTTTGTTACACATGTTTCTATATTTGATTTATTTTGGTATTGAATAGGGTTGTCATCATTTCTTTTGTGTATGCATTGGAGTACTCCGTTAGAAGTCCACGGTTTTAATTTTTTGTATTTATGTGAGTATGTGATAACATTTTTTTCGGAGTTATTATAAATGTGATTTGTAAAAATATCCAAGAATTTCTGAAATTTATTATTACTATCATTATAAGTGTAAACTGGGTGCCAGTCTACTGTCTTAAGGCTGTCTTGAAGAGTATTGAAATTAATTTTTTTCTTTACAAAGTTGTTTCTAATATTAGAGCTCTTTTCACTATCTATCATATTAAGAAATAAGGTATGTATAGGTAATCCGTGACGGAGTTTTGATATATTATGGGGACGCATGTCTTGTTTGACCTACACATCATATGATCAATACAAAAGTTGGGTATAGAAGTTGTCCGTGTGGGATTGTTGATCAATGACTTAAATCCATGGAAAGTTAGTAAATCTACGTAATCATCTGCTTGGAGGTGTTTATTGTTATTTAGTATATTTATGTTTAAGTCTGTATAAAAATCATCTTCATGTAAGTATAAAACAATGTTGAGAAATTGATCTTGAAAGTATTATTTTTAAAGAAAAAAATATCTGTGGGGAAATCACCTAAATAAGGGGAAGGAAAATGGCTGTCACAGGTATAAAAGGTTGTTACAACACATATGTGATATGTGACATATAATTCAAATATATACAACTTCCAAAAATTAGTAAGACATGGATTCTATCATGATGGAAATGGCGAACGTTACATACGTGTAAAGTGATCACTTAAGCCTACCATACGATCGGTTGTAAATCCGATATACACCATAGATGACTTTTATACCTACTTTCCCATAATAAAAATAAAATACAGTTTCGTCTCTGTGAGACATCCATCTTCTTCTTCTTCTTCTTCCTCAGCCTTTTTCCCTCCACTGCTGGATGTAGGCCTCTTCCATTTTTTTCCACTCGTCTCTGTTTCTCCCCATTCGCATCCAGGTTCTTCCTGCTTGCTGGACTATGTCATCGGACCACCTTTTGAGAGGTCTTCCGACGCTTCTATTTTTTGTCCAGGGCCTCCACTGTAGGATTCTGGGTGCCCATCTAGTATCCTCCTGTCGAGCCATATGTCCAGCTCACTGCCATTTTAGTTTTGCAATACGGTCCATAATATCAGCAACTTTTGTTCGGCGTCTTATTTCTTCATTTCTGATTTTATCTCGAAGGCTTACGCCGAGCATCTGCCTTTTCATGGCCCGCTGTGTACATTTTAATTTTTGTATGCTTTTTTCTGTCAGTGTTGCTGTTTCTAGTCCATATGTCAGCATCGGTAGGATACATGTATCGAACATTTTTCTTTTCAGGCAAATTGGGATTTCTTTATTTTTAAACAAGTGTTTCAATTTACCAAATGCTGCCCAGCCCAGACCTATTCTTCTTGGTAGTTCTGCTGTTTGGTTTTCGTTTCCCAGCTTTATCTTGTGACCAAGGTACACATATTCATCAACTGTTTCTATTTCCTAATTGTTTATTTTGAATTTGTGTTTGGATGTGGTTAAAATTTTTGTTTTTTGTGTGTTCATTTCCAAACCTGTTTCTTTCGATGCTTCTTGCAATTCTCTGGTCATAGATTCCAATTCTCTTACATTATTGCTAACAATCACTATATCGTCTGCAAACCTGAGGTGGCTCAGATAGGTGCCGTTTATCTTTACTCCTTTATTTTCCCAATTTATCTTTTTGAAAATGTTTTCCAAGGCGAGTGTAAAGAGTTTTGGTGAGATAGTGTCACCTTGTCGCACACATTTTCCGATTTTGAAGCTTTCTGTCTTCGTGTCTTCATCTATTGTCACGCTCATGGTTGCATTTTCATATATGTATTTTATCAGTCTCGTATATCTTGAGTCGATTCGTGCATTTTCGAGCGCTTTTATGATCGCCCACGTCTCAATTGAATCGAATGCCTTCTTATAATCAATAAAGGCCATATGGAGAGTGATATTATATTCTGTTGCCTTTTCAATAAGTAACCGAATTTTTTGTATGTGATCCCTTGTTCCAAAGCCTCTTCAAAACCCAGCTTGTTCTATTGGTTGGTACTGGTCAAATTTATTGGTTAACCTGTTTGTAATAATTTTTGTGAATAGTTTGTATAGGTGTGAGTCCATCCATAATATACATTAAAAAAAATCTTTTTATTATTAATTTTAAATAATTTAACAACTTTGTATTAACTACTTAACTAGTACTCTCTACGTCTACCGGTTTCGATTACTCTTTTTATAAAAATGAGATATTACGTTAGAAGTTTTAGGTTATTTTAACGTAAGTTTCAATTTGGTTAGCTCAGTGGAGAAACATGACTCTTTCTTTTTTCAGAATTGCGTTGGATTCATATACTGTTTGATTTATTTAACTGTAAATGGTTACGGATATTTTATATGAACCGTTTGTTTTTCCGAGAAAGATTCTCGACGTTTCGTTGAATTCGTATTCAACGTCATCAGGAGGACGACCTGTACTCGCGGAGGTATAGGGCGGACTGATTAAATTATATGCACTTTGTTGTGGAGTGTTCAGTTCTTCTACGATAGAGGTCGCCAGTGTGCAATATGTATTGCTTACGTCGGCGGACTTGTTTGATTTAGGTTATCTGTGGTAAAATGAAAGAGGATAAGTTTGTCAAATACCACATATATATTCATTAATAACAAGGTGACATAAACAGCGTATAAAATAACATAATCAACATGGTACATGGTTAGAACTGGGTAGGGGCGTGCAGTGGAAACATCGCAACATGACTTTTACGTAACCGATTACTTGGAAAAAATCGGAATACAGCATGTATTCCGTAATATTTCTATGATGACAATTGTCATCATAGCATTCATATTTTGATATATCATAAAAATTAGTAGCATAAATATTTGATTTCTATTTTTTCCCATTATATACGTTTACAAAACAGTCGTTCTTCAATGTTCCCACTGCACGCGCCTGGAACTGGGATTTTTTATCATGTGCACAATGAAAGATAACCTCCAATACGCAGGATAAATTCTGTCACGGATCTTTAGACACGTGGTCTGGGGTATACCCGGTGTGACAGAAACATGATTATAATAGATATATTCCCTTGATATATTCCCCATTTTAGCGTCCACTTCTCCATTACCCCACCATAACTGCAGCCACACCCCGTCCAAAAATTGATTTGTTTGGTAGAATAAGTAATTGATAGTTAGTTTGCGTCCGTCCTGATGTAGGTACAGTGGTATCGAAACCGGTAGATGTAGAGTTACTAGTTAAATAGTTAATACCAAGTTGTTTAATTATTTAAAATTAATAAATGTATCCAACCACAAAGTTAACCCAATGAACATCAAAAATATATTTTTATTATTTATTTTTAATGCGGTTTACTGAGGTGGGCCAATTTGATTGGTTTTCATTCGCATTTACGTATTTTCAGAAGCCTTTGAACAAAAATTCCATAATTATTGTCAGTTTGTACCTACAACCATTTCGGCTTCGTCACTGGGATTATAATTATTCTCGTGAGAAAATTACCCTCCACTCTTTCTGGGACGCCTCCGTGAGAATCGTCTCCTGATAAATATCTCACTTACAGTTACTTATTTAAATGACAAAGTAATCTTTAAGAAAATTTTTAAGAATAAAAATCTTGAGTGTGGGCTATTTTTTATCAAATAATATTGTTATTTCACGAAAAATTTCCGTTGTTTTTTTTTTTATTAAATCGTATTTACTTTAATATTGACAATTTTAATACCCTTTTGAGCGAACTCAAAGATGTAAAGCGTATTCTTATACACATTTTTATTGCAATACAATACAACATTATAATATGATATGGTCCTTACTCTGGCTTACAGTATTTCAGAAACCCTTGCCACAGAAATGATAGAAATATTATAATTTGTTATTGGATATTTTTTTTAAAATATGTAACTATTAGAATTCTGTCAAAACATTTCATGTCCACGTTCTCAGAGTATATGATAATAAACATTATTAAAAATACTTCTTTAAATGTCCAATCTTGCATCACATTAATGTCTGTGATCTCACAACAGATTTGGCATTTAATTTCTAATGAAATTAGTAAACAATTCACTTTTCTTTATAATTATTTTTTGCCTATTATTATTGCGTCATATTTTGATTTTTTTTACGAAAAACTAAAAATGTAACTAAATATTGATTTTTATTTAGTGTCGCGTGGCTGCCGGAGGAATTAATGAAAACGCTGGAAATTAATTACTGATTTATTAATTACTGATTGATAAATAATTTAATGTACAAAGTCACTTAACGCTAATAATATTATCGCTACTCTAAATTACACTATTTCGTAACTTATCACTCGTAAATAAATACTTTATTAAAGCTTTAACACTTTATTTACCATTCAATAGAACATTCCATCCAGTTTTCGCCTATATTAATCGCTCCGGTTTGTTCCGCTATTAAGTATGAACGCTAGATTTTTCGCCTGAGTTATCGCATGGCTGGCCACCCTGGCTTGCAGCCGTCCTCGCTGTCAAACGCGCTTAACAACAACTCACTACTCCCGCGCGCGGTCTTATTTATATCTGACAAATGCTGGAACTTTGTAATTTCTGGGTGATTCTTGGGTTTACGAGAAGATTCTCATGGCTTCTAGATTTTTATATATGTTTCTCGAATGTTTCAGATGCCTCCCGAAAGTCGTAGACCATGCTAGGCCATTCTGGATTTTTCGATAGTTCTCTGTCAGAGAGACCAGCTTGAGAATGGTTATCCCAGTGTAACCGAAATATAGCACAAACATAAAATATTTTTACAAATCCGCGAAGTTCCCGAAAAATAACTTTTTCATAATGCATATATATAAATATATATATATATATATAGATTAACGTATTATAGTATAAACGTTACCATACGACTTTGATAAGCATATTAGTTCTCGGGGAAGGAAATTTCTGTATTCATACCTCGGTGGTACCTTGGTAACCAAATATATTTTTTCGATACATAAATATTTTCCGCATATCTTTTTAATTGATTCATCTGATTTATTTTATTTTAGTGCTGACTTAGGACTTTACTTATTTTATGTATTTACTGTTCTTCTTTACAGATCACTAAAAATTATTGTACTTGTTTTTGCTGCACACGTTGTAAATCTCAAAAAACCGTCAAAACTTAAGCCCTTAATAATTGCACGTTCTTACAGCTAATTTATTTAATAATTTGCGTGACGAATCTTCAAACTTTTCAGCTTGTTAAAACGGGACAGATGTAAGTATAGCGTGTATAATTTCCTTTCACACATGCGACATTTCTTTAATCTTTGCATATTTTAATTTGAGGATCAGAAGTGGAACGCATTTACGGTAGCAATCGATTTAAACGGCAAGTCAATTTTACAATTACACATAACCTAAAATCTTGGACACTTATATCTTCATTAACTCATTAAAACGTCGTTATTCGTGGATTCTTATTCGATGGCCACGAAATCAAGGCCCTTTATATGAAATATTACAAGTGTATTTATTTTTATGTATATATATATATATATATATATATATATATGATAATATTTTTTTATGTATATATACATTAATCATTAAAATACCGTCTTGAATATTTTTTACAACGTCTTCTATATCCTTTTAAGTAGTACCTTCTTTTTACTGAGCAATTAACTTTATTATCAAGGATTATTCCGGAGGCTACGGTATGGTAGAACAATATTTTTCACCACTGTATGATCCAGTTCGACGTCCGCGCCTGAATCTCTCAAAACGAAGTCATCCACCCTGATTTGGATATCTACAGAGAAATAATCTTAAATTATGTTTGATACGAGTTTGTCGTGCCTTAATTTTGGATAAAATACTTGTCTACGTTCTTCTTGGTGCTTCGAGAGCTACATTTTACTTTATCAACTCGTATTTCAATTTGTGTGATAATATTCTCAGCTGACGTATGTGATTGTGACATCTTCTATCTGTTAACTATAAATTATAATCTATTTTCTTTCCTGCAATTATTAAAGATGAATCACGTCAGATGAGAAGAAAATATACTAACCTTTTTATCTATTATTATTATTGTAGATTCTACCCACGGTAGAACATGTCGCATTATGTGAACCATGATTTGAGCATGAAATTTGATGTAGATTTAAATGATAAATTCTGATAAATAATATTCACTTTCACTAATTTATTCTTATATAAAATAGCCTATACAGAAGAATACGAGATTACATAATTTTTCCAATCTAAATAGATTGTAAAAATTATGTAATCTCGTATTCATATTCACTGAATTTCCTCAACACTTGATTTTATATTTTCCAATGAATTTATTATGTTTTGCCGCATAGGGTAGCTAGTAGCAGTTTTCTGAAACTGGTGAAACAATAACTTCATTATAATTGTACTTTATCTTTTTTCTGTAATATATGAAATTGTAAATTTAAGCTTCTTTTATGTAACCAACCTTTTCCCACCTGCAGAGAGTATTAAAAATCAAAACTAGAAAGATACGGCATAAGGCATACGGAAGTAAAAGAACCGCCTGGGGTTTGTGTGATGCGGCTGACCATCCCGGTGAGTAAGAGATGTCCTTCCCTAAGAAAGACCATCTAACACAATATATATAAAGGAAACATGATTTTGGAGGGGATAGATACCTACATAAATTCTGAAATTCAGTACATTTTAATTTAGTAATCTTCGGTGACTGCCCTCAAAACATTTTTTAATTTTGCTGCCTTCATTTTATACCCCACAATTAATCATTTTAACAGTTTTAAAAGCTGCCACCTCTTCCTTTAAGAAAATAAATTAGTAACTGGTGATGATGTTGAATCGATCTTAATGGACCGAATAATATTTTCTACATTTAAAATATGTTTTCACCACTAACATGTTTTTGAGTTACGCACGGATTACGGATAACAGATTTTACACATTGCAAAATCCGAATCCGTACATTGTCAAAATAATCGAAATATCAATTATGCCGATTTATTTGATAAATAGATTTCGCCGTAACACTTGGATAAAACAAAATTGTATACCCCGAGTAATTTAGTTTATCTTTTAAAGATAATTTAAAAGGATATCATAACATTGTATACGTAAGGCAAATTTTAGATGGAACATGTCAGTATTATATTAGGTTGATCCGAAAATAATGTTAAAAAACTTTATTAATCTAACTATAAGCCATTTGATTCTACACATTTTTTCAACAAATCGCAAGTTTATTGATAGCTGTAAAATAAAAATCTTTAAAGAAATTTTATGCTTTATGTGACAAATATTTTGTAGCTCTGAAAATAATCAAACTTTAAAAAAAAAAATTAAAGCGACTTAAAAAAAAAACTTCTAACAAAAACTCACTACCTAAAAACACTTAAAAGCGAAAAATAAACTGAATTACGGAGTTATACCTTCCATCATCAGCTCACCTAAATAACCTCAAAGAATATAACTGGCTGGTTCCAAACAGAAGTAATCCAAGTAGCATTTTTGGCAAAACTAAGCTAAGTCACTTTTTGGGCTCCTTGGGTGTGAATTAAGTTTGTACAAAAGTAATCCAAGTGTATTTCAGTACTTTTTTGAACAAACTCTTTTTTGACATTTCTGTTTTGTGTTGAAATTTATTTTTTACTGCAAATGTGATCTAAGTTCATTAAATGCTACTAGGATCACTTCACCGTTCATTAAGCCTAATTTATATCTATCATTTATTAAACATATTTTAATACATATGTCAGACACAATTCAAATATTCAGGAAAAAAGCGTTTTATTCATTATCTCAACATTAACAAAATGCTACTTGGATTACTTCTGTTTTGAACCATCCAACTATCTGTCTACTCGTACCTATGATATTTAGAGATTTTCCTCCGACTCCTAACCGTTAAGGAGTGGTATCTTCCATCACCAGCTCAGCAACATGAGATGATTGATGTCTACCAGACACAAATACTTGAATAGCTTTAGAAAAATAATATGAAACACGTAATACGTGCCTATAAAATTTGAGGGTTACCCTCGATTTCCCTAGGATTCCATCATTAGATCCTGACTTGGTGACAATGGGACCACCTCAAGAGTATATTCTATTGAATAAAAAAATAATTTTGAAAATCGGTCCATAATTGACAGAGAAATCGGTGAACATACATACAAAAAAAATACATACAGTGGAACATAGAACCTCATCCTTTTTTGAAGTCGATTAAAAAGAGTCTTTTACTTTAAATCTGTCAACTGCTCACTATAATGAGATTTAGGGGCCCTGAAAAGGGCTCTTCTTAATTATGATTTCTGTCTATACGCGAAGCAGCACATGCCACGACAAGGGAAGCGCTATAGAATGCCGGAAACAGCTCACACACCCACTAACACATGCGGAATGCGGAGGCAAAAGTTGGTGAATAATAAATTCGCTAGGCTCGAAGCACGGAGTCACTCTCTCTTCGATTTACTTTATTTATTTCGAAGGGATATTTTTACTTGAAGAGATTCGATTTGTAACGAAATTTAAAAAAAAAATTAAAAAACATGTTTCCTTGTAAAAAAAATACGTTTTGTGTACTAGGGGATTGAATTAAGCAAGACAAAATACTTTTACTGCAATACAAACGTGTCTTAAATAAATGCGACAGAAATCCGTCATAATATACTATGGTATACATACTATGTCCATCCATTCATACATACAGAACATACTGTGTCCCAGTCCCATGGAATAAACAAGGCGTTTAACGTGTTCAGTCTAATACAACGTTGTCTTTAACATTTCAATCTATTTAAAAAATAAAATGCTTCTTGTGTATCTGTTTAAATATGGTTTGCTTATTTTTTTTTAATTTTAGTTAGCTAAAAATAATTTTTAATCTTGAAGAAAAATATTTTCCTCTATCCTGAAAAAAGGACAATTTATAGAAAAGATTTGTGTTCTTTAGATAACTATTGAAATTATTCCTTCACTCTGTGCTTGGTTAATATGTTAGTATCCGAGGTTAAATTTGCATATTATTTTTTTTTCAAAAACATTCCTGATTATATATATTTAAGTAATGGATATAAAATGCCCGATCGAAACAGATCCTTAATATTTCATAGAAAATAATATTAAAATGCTGTAATATAAAAGTTGGCCATTATTTTTGGAACCACCTAACAATATAATAGAGATAATTACTATAATTGTTAAAAAATATTAGGTCTTAAGCTAAGAAGCATAGTGATTTATTAATTTATTTATTGATGGCCAGACTGCGCCACGTTTATCCCGCAAAATGTTCAGCAATTATGTAAATGGCGATGTGCTTAGAATGACAAACAGCTAAAACTTATGGAGGGATAACGTAAGAACACGCCTTGTATCAAAATCGCCGACAGCGTGGAGAATTCTCGCAAAGTGTATGAAATATGACACGGGCGTGTTTTATAAAATTGAATATATAAATAAATTTCCCCGCCGATTATAATCAAATATTTGAAAAATTAATTTTCGAAGCCCGGTCGCTCATGGAAAAAATCCGGTGGAATTTATTTCTCAATCACGATGATCTTTGCAGAGCTCTTGTAAAATTATATCAAACTATACAAATATTGCAAAAGTCAATAAAAAATAGTAAACACAAACCAACTTTACTTTAATCATATTTTAAGCATAATAAATTCTTTTGTAATCCAATTTATATCATTTTTATGGGGACATAAATAAAAACCAATCGTTTTAGGAAACTTTTAAAGAAAACTGTCCGAGTGACATTATTATTTTTCTTTGAAATTCAAATTTGGTGGATTTGCGACCTTTTTATTTAAAATATTATATATATATATATATTCTTCAAAAGAAAAAATAAATACTGGAATATTTGTCGGGAATAGATGGAATCGAGTCGTAAATGATAAATAATTGATAGAATTATAACTCATTATTTAAATTTTTGCAGTATTCAATGATTTAACACAAAAAAGAGTTTATTTCTCAAACTATCCATTGAAGATCTTTGCCTTTATGATAGTTTTACTACTGCCGAAGATAGCCTTCCGGTCGTGAATGCCAAATTTTCTCGCGCATTTTTCAGTTATCTTATTTGAGGTCTTCCGTGGTGACATTCATCGGGGTTACTGACGCAGTAGGTACTATATGTGGTTACCTTGCATGTTGGAGAAGTTCGTTGGTCATGTCCGGCCCAACGTAGCCAAATAATCATGCGTGTAGCTACGATATCTGGTTTACAGTACAAAACTATGACCACGATTTCATCTCTACTGTCAGAAAATATATTTTTTTGAAGTAGGTAAGTTTTACGAGATATGTTTTAGTAATACAATTTTTTTAATTTAAGCAACTTAAGATGAGTTATTTTTTAGTCACTTTGATGTAATAAAATAAGATCAAACATAAATTGCTCTTGATTAGGTAATGAATGGAAAAAATTGATACCTCATATCCATTACCACACTAACTACCATTTGGACACTTTTTAGAAATACATGTGTTCCAAAAGCTACAAGAAGACAAAAAAAATATATATTTTGGAATCTCGGTAGGTACATAATCAACTTTTTGTGAATTTTAATCCATACTTAGTGCTTTATAAGCAATTATATACTTAGTGTCTACATAGACAATGTTCAATGCTAAACAAATTAATTAATTTAACAAAATAAATTTTGAAATGTATGAATTAAATCTAATCAACTTACATTACTTTGTTCCTTACATCACAAATTTGTACGTGCAGCGTTTGCACATAAGCATGAGAAAATTAATTCCTTTTATTATTTCCTTTGAGCATATATCGAGAAAGTAAAAATAATTTCTAACATTTCGAGAATTTTTCCTTCTTGTGCAGAAAATTACCATAAAATGTGAACCACCAATTTGTCAGCAACGAAGGAACACGATTTTTGCATCTGGGATCTCAACTCCAGGAATTTTTCTGGTTTTCAGCTCACGCGGTGGAAGAATTAGAGACATTTAGGAGATTAATGTACCTCCCAAAGCAGACAACACTGTTTTATTCGGTTTTCTTTAATGTTCTGGCCAACATTCAAATTAAAAGAATCCGTCGGTTGGAATTACACAATGTTTTCGATTTACGACCACTACTGTTGCGTATTATTTCATAGGATAACTACAGAATTTATATTTGAAGATTGTTTTGTAATTCAAGCATACATTTTAACCTTTTTTAAAGCCGTACAAATGAATTTTTGTGCAATTATTGAAATGGATAAGAATTTGCTGGCTTAAGCAAAATCCAAAGAAATCTTTTGTTAAACTTCTGCTTTCTTTATGAGTATTACCAGAAAATACACGCCTACCTAGACGACCCTCCTGTTATCTACAAATACTCACTATTAAATATTTCTGACAAATAATATTCTGACGAAACGTTGTGTTGAAGTTTTGATCCAGGATCAGAAGCTAATTACTGAACCACTCAAAAATCTACTCATCTTAAAAAGAGTATTTTTTCATTCAAATAATTTTGAAATAAGCATTTTTATGCTGGATTTATAATTTATTGCTGTATTGGGAGGCTCACAAATGACATTGTATAGATGTGGTTAGGAAATAAAAAATAAATTCTCTTAATTATAAAAAACGAAAATTTAAATACTTTTTCCATATCACTAGATGATGTCCTGAAAAATATCAAATCCCGCACCTCATAATTCAAGGAAAAATATCTAACCGAAGAGACCCTGAAAAATGAGTAGGTAACACCCCAGCTAAAAAATGTAAGTTCGGAAAGTCCGTAGTCTATCTATTTGTAGTTCATGAATAGACGCTCTCAGTCAACTTCGGGATGCCCTGGCTTGTGAACCAAGTGCAAATACATCACTATTGGCAGTTTTCTTAATTGATTAGTTGCGGAAAAAAATCAGAATGTTCAATTATTTAGTCAATGAGTAAAATCGGACAAAGAAAGAAAATTTGACGTGCCCCGTGAAAAAATCAGCATGTTTTGTATAGCTTCATTGATACAAAGCATCAGAGGTGATATATACATATCAGACCGATATACTGCTCTTCCTTGTTATTTACTTCATGAAACCAGATACTGAAGGCTGTACAAGAATGCTTAATACAACTTTGGCGATCAAACTATGGAAACCCTTAAAATAGCCTTGAACCCACTGCATAATTAAATCACTCACGGCAGTGAAGTTGAAATTACTTAAAGCGTGTGGCGCATGTCAGCCCCAGGTCAGATTAAAATTAATGGAGGTTTCTTATTCATTGACATCTGATTAATATTTATTATCTTTATAATTCGGCTACTGAATACACACAAAAGAGTATAATAAAACAAAACCTGTTATGCGTGTTTTTATTGCCGCTTTCTTGAAATACCTTGAAATAAATGACCAAATAAGGGTTAAATGCATTGTCAGTATGTATGCATAAGTTGGTATTGTAAACGCAGTTATAAAGATATTATATTGAATGCTTTGGCAACATGAATTATTTTTTTAATGCTGTATGCAATAAAGAGTAGGTAGTAGGTTTTAGTACAAACATAAAAAAATGGTAAATAATTTTACGATGTATTAATATACCACAAAAAAACTAGAACAATACGGTTTTAAATACGTATATTTAAAAATAATTTATACCTATAAAACTCAATGTCTGTCTGTCTGTTTGTTCACTATACAAAACCACACCGTCTGTCCGATTCGATTCAAATTTTGCATACTTATGCTTTGGGACCCGGCGGGTAACATAGGCAACATTTCCCCCCTATTCTCAAACCCCTTCCCCTCCCCCTGCCATATTTTCGATGCAAATCTGTACCGTTTGACCGATTGGACTCAAAATTTGGAAACTTATTCTTTACAGCGGGTAACATAGGCGATGTTTCCCCCCTATTTTCATACCCCTTCCCCTCCTCCTGACATATTTTCGTGCAAATCTGTACCGTTTGACCGATCGGACTCAAAATTTGGAAACTTATTCTTTAGGACTTGGCCGGTAATATATGCGACATTTCCCCCCTATTCTTTTAACCCTTCTCCTCCCCTGATATATTTTCAAAGTATATCTTTATCTTTCAACCGATCGAACTCACAATTTGGAAACATATTCTTTAGGACCTGGCGGGTAACATATTCGACATTTCCCTCTTATTCATTCAACCCTTCCCCTCCGCTGATATATTTTCGACGCAAATTTGTACCATTTGACGCATCGGACTCAAAATTCGAAAACTTATACTTAAGGACTCGGCGGGTAACATATGCGACAATTCTCCCCTATTCTTTTACATTTGATATATTTTTGATGCAAATCTATACCGTTCGATACTTTTATTTATACTTATACTATACTTTTGTTAACCCTCACAAATTTATTTTAAATTTAGATCCTTAACCTGCAACGCCGGGTATGAACAGCTAGTATTTTATAAAGAACTATTGTATGAATGTATGTGTGTATATACATGTATATATATATATATATATTATTAAACATATTTTTCATTTATATAAGGAAACGAGTCCCGTAATATTTAAAACGAAATAAATAAATGAAATAAAGAGAAACACACAAATCTCAAATAATAAAACTGAAAAATTAAATTATGGAACCTTGATTCGAACCACGGACCTCTGTGTTTCACGCACAGTGTGTTACCGATTTCACTATCTCAGCGACTTAATAAGTCGTCAATATTTGATAATTATATGGTTCTCTCTGAATTATTAATTTACTTTTTTATATTATTCCATTTTTATTCGGGAAATAATCGAATGTTACGAGAATATCAAACGACGTTTAACGTCTTCTCGCTAGTCGATTTCCGAACATGGAAGTATTCTTTGCTAAACTGCAAATAAAGTATATATATTATTAAACATATTTTTCATTTATTTAAAAAATAATATAAAAAAAAATATATATATATATGTTAAATCTAAGGCTTTCACGGGTTCAATATATGTTAGTTCTAATTACTTTGGGGGTAACCCGCGTCAAATTCTGGTCGTCAGGACCAGTCGTCTGCCGACGTTTCGAACAGATCTCACTGTTCATCTTCAGGGCGCCTTGTCGATGAGCTGCTTCTCCAAAAAGCGTACAAGCGTTTGGGTCCGGAGCTCACCGTCAAGTGAAAGTTTGAAAAATTCTGCGTCAGGTGTTTGTGGAGGAGTGGGTTTCTCCAGCGACGCCGTTAATGTGTTTTGCTCGGCTTCTAGTAATCCGTATATTTACTTTATTATCGTCATTATACAATATTGAGAAGGTTGGATTTTCTAATTGCTTCGGTGTTTTCATCGTGATTTCTGGTTTATTATTATTAATATTATTTGTATTAGAAATTTGATTATTATTATTAAGAATGTTACTCCATGCGGTCGGAAGTCGAATGCTATCGTCTCTGTTGTTCATTATATTATTATTTCTTTTATTTATTTCAATTGCCTCTCTGTAGATTCTAAATGTTTCATTATTGAGGCTGGCAACTACTTTTGAGTTGTCGAAGTCTATTTTATGATTCTCCGTTAGAGAGTGGTGGACAAGGGAAGAAGTTAGTTTTCGATTTTTTATATCTACGCGATGTTCAGAGACGCGTGCCGAGATTCTTCGGTTTGACCTTCCTATGTAGGCTTTGTTACAGTCACCGCATGGTATTTCATATACTCCGTGCGATTCTAGAGGTATTTTATCCTTCGGACTTCTTAAAAGTGATGAAATTTTATTATATGTTCTAAAAACAGTGCGGATATTATATTTATTTAATAATCGACTTATTTTATCTGTAGTTCCCTTTACGTACGGTAGGAATGCGGTAGCTAGTGGTTTTGCTTCTATTAATTTATTTTTATTATTATTATTTTTACTTGAATGTCTTTTAATTGCGTTATTTATCGTGGAATTCGAGAAACCGTTACACTGAAGCGCATTTTTAAGATGTTTCAATTCGTTTTTAATATTATCAGAGTCGGCTATCCTTATTGACCGCGTGATCAAGGTATTTGCTACTGAGGCGATTTGTGCTGGATGATGATTTGACGATGCGTGGAGATATCTGTTGGTATGGGTTGATTTTCTGTAATTCTGTGATTTCTGTTGACAGAAAATCAACCCATACCAACCCAGAATTTTTCAAACTTTCACTTGACGGTGAGCTCCGGACCCAAACGGTTGTACGCTTTTTGGAGAAGCAGCTCATCGACAAGGCGCCCTGTTAATACAAATATTATAGAAAATAATTGACATTAACTACTAAATAAAACGTTATGTTTTAGATACATACACCCCATACAGAATATGACTGTAAATGTCCTGATCTACTTCGTAGACTTCTTTCGATTTAAGAAAGACAATCGAAATAGTACCTACGTGTAAGCCGTGCGTACGGCGTACATTGTTTCGTTGTTTGGTTACACCATTTATATATCTCGAGAACTGATTGTCTAATGTCAATAATTTTTTTGTTAATTAAGGATAAATTTAAAAAAAAAAATAGAAGAAAAAAATATAGATAAATTATATAAGAAGTCTCACAGAAACGATGCTATATATATATATATATGAAAAGTGAGTGGAAGTCTCTTATACGATTGCTCAGGGCTTACAACCGGTATGAGTTGGCTCAAGTAGGACCCGGTGGGAGACTTAGGTGACTTTTCCCTTCTCCCTATTTAAGTACCCCTCCCACTCCCCTGATATATTTTATTTGGAAATCTGTACCGTTCGACCGATGTGATCCAAATTTTGTATTCTTATTCTTTAAAACCCCGTCGGGTAATATTGCCGACATTTCCACCCTCCCCCTTTACCCTGTCTCCTCCCCTGATGATTCTTAAATGCAAATCTGTACCTATCTATGAATTTTGCAAATATATTCTTTAGGACCTGGCAGTAAACATAGGCCACATTTCCCCCTCTGGACATCCCATTCATCCCAGCGTAGATTAACTGGGAACATTGCTTTTTTAGAGGCTTTACAAAACAATGGAACTTTTGTTTCCCCTCACAAACTTATTTTTAACTCATTGACCCGTGCAACGCCGGGTACGAACAGCTAGTTTAAATATAATTTATATTTGACATTAGTTTATTTTTTGTTGTAGTAGAAGTAGTTGTAGAAAAAAAAAGTTTGACATTATTTATTGACTATCACCCTATTTCATATTTCAACAAAATCATAATGCTTTTTATGTATCTATGTATAAAATATAATGAATTTTATATTTTTTAAATTTACATTTTTTCTGTTATTTTTATAAAGGCCGTCATTTTATTAGAATAACAAACACTGTTTAAGTGAAATGTCATACATGTAACATTAATTTTTAAAATGTCAATTAAAATAATTTTAACTTACCCGTGATACCACCACCACACCTACCAAAAATAATATTATCATTTGAAAGCAATATATCGATTGTCTTAATGAATTATCCTTGTATATTAAATACAACAAAAACAATCGACAAAACAGCTTTGATAAGAGGTAGAAGATATCCAATAAGGATATGTTCTCCAAATTTCAGGTCTTCAATATCAAAGCTTTCAAAAAATGTTCTTTGCAATTATCGCAGCGAATGGGTTTTTCAATCACAGCTTAAGTGTTTAGTTAAACTTGTTAGTTATATTTGTAATTCTTTTTCTAATTTTACTACATAACGTTGTGTATATAAAATATTTTTATAATGAAGTTGCAATTTTAGAACAAAGTTTTTTGATAATTTTTTTAGATGAATTTTCTTTTATTTAATAGAAAGGTAGAAAGATTTTTTCTTTTAAGTAATTCATCTGTATTGTTTTAATGAAATATTTGTTAATATAAATATTTTAGTTATTTAATAACAGTGATTTTATCATAAACATAATCCTGTTTTAAGAGTCACCATTTTTTATCAAATAATATGAACTATTTCATATGTTTAATACTGATGGAAGAAAGCAAAAGGGGAGCACCCGGGTGTTTGTAGCTTTCTATTTTAGATTTTTTCATCCTCTCCATTCCAATTGTCTAATTTATTACTGTTCTCGACGTCCCACAGATTTGAGGTTTTTATTTTATTATTATATATTTTCTGTCACCAGAGAAATGGAACAAGAACCTTGATCGGTCCAAAGGGGAAGATCTTCCCATTTCTCTCCACTTGAAATGGCTCACCACACATCGTAGGATATTTCTTCTAGCAATCTTCGTTTACGGCAAGATGGCGAAAAAAATTAAATTATGTAAATTAGTTCGTGGTTTATCATTTGAAAAAATATATTTGTATTATTATGATAGTCATGTCTCCGAGGGTTGAAGGGTTTCGATTCAACAGATAGCTATTCGACGCAAATTTTTAAATGGTAACTCCCAGTAAAATATTATTGACATAGTATTTTACTCATCTGATATTATTCGATTCAATCACAAATCACAATGGTACTTCACCTCGTTAGTATTACAATTTTATTTAAAGTTTGATATAAATTAATGACTGATTGGCCTTCCATATTGCCTCTATTACATGTACTCCTCCTTGTGTAGTGTGGTGTGAATGGTATTGCAGATATCAAACTAATGTTTTAATATATTGTTCATCAAAATCTTATTTAAAAACAAGACGCGGGCACCTATTACGTACTGCACTGTCATGTAATTGTTTTCCTTACTTACAAAAACTAACATCCTCCACCCTGGGCTCTAAGCCATCATCATTATATGACTTACCAATTATTATGCGGCAGAGAAATATAAGGGAATACATTTTTTGTGGAACAATAACGAGACCTCGTTAATGCAAGATGCTACTCAAGAAATACGAAACTTTAAACACACGTAAACTCGATGATCCCACGGCAAAACATGGAGTAAAAAATATTTTTGGGCATTCATTACTTCGAAACATCATGGTGTGAGTATGACTGGTAATTTATCAAAAAATTAAAAGAAGAACGAAGATTTTCGTCACCCCATAAAAATTTATTTTGTTAATGCCGAGAACAACTTAAGTGAAATTTAAGTCCATTATTTAGAACCGTTTAACAAAATGATTTTCAACTAAAAGGAATGTAAAAAAAAAACATTAATTCAGTTTGTCTAATAGTAGTTGCCTCTTGCCTAGTGATCCAGTTGGTCAGTGATTTGGTGCCCATTCCAGGACACCAACACATTTGTCCCATTATAACTTGAAAATATAAGATTTTGCGTTAGAATCTCTATTAAAATAAATAAATGTAATGATCAAAGCCTTCTACTTCGAATAATATTTTCATCTATTGGCATTATAGACCATTTGGGCACAAGTCCGACTGCAGAAACATTCTCCATGCTTCCCTGTCTCGAGTAAAATCTCTCCGGTGTATCTTTCTTCACGCTTTTTATTATTGGGTGGCCCCGTCGTATATTTCCGTCCAGCCTTCTCCAGAAGACCTATTAAATAGTCTTCTGCGGGTTTAGGGTTTTCGGAAGACTCTTCCATGTAAAGGTTTGACTTGACATATTTCACATGATACCACACAACCTTTATGTCTATACCTAAGCCTCGCTTTGGGGTGTTGATTAAATTAGATGACATTAATTTTACACGCATGACACATTTTTATTTTTGGAATCCGAATAGGATCAGTTATTATTATTATTCAATATTATTGATGGAATCGCCGTTCGTAATTTGGCAAGCATGCGCGTGCCAATAATTTCATTTCGTCATCAACACCTTTTTAAATATGTACATAATTTGCAAGCACGCGTATTTCAAGTACCTATTTTTAATTCTGATAGTACTAAAGCTAAATCTTTTTTTTATTGTTGCGCTTCGCATCATCCAAAACTTTCTTCAACGCTATGTCAAAATGACTAGTATTTCATCATCATCAGCTGCTCCCGTCCATCCACTGTTGGATAATGACCTCTAATAATGACCGCCACTTCTCTACACTTCGTGCTGTGTTAATTTTTTGCAATCCTTTTGATGTAGTCAGTCCAGCGCCCGAGCGGACGACGCACGCGTCGCCTTCGAGCAACGGACTTTCACTCTAGCACTCTTGACATTGCCATTTCATATTACTGTATATTTATTTGCTGTGTTTTCAACATTCGTTCAATAAGAATTATGCAAAGCTCGGATTGGAGCAAAGCCATGACAATCCGATCAACGAATGGACCAAACGGGAAGGCCACTTCGTTTTCACAAACATAGCTCTAGTTCGTAGAATTCTCACAAATACAGCTCCAGCTTACAGCTTTCAGTTACAGCTTCTGTTCTTATTTATTTTTGATTACTAAATATTATTTTGGTATATATTGTATAGTGTTTATTTTTTTATCTCAAATAAGTGAACAATTTTCGATTTCATTTTGTTAAACTATGATTATTTTACTTCGGTAGAAGGCAATAATTTGTGGTTTGTCATATTAAAATAAATCAAAACACTTTTCTTTATATTAAACCACGATTTATTATTGTGCCAACCGGTTTCGCTTAAACTTAAGCTTCATCAGGGCAACTTAATAACTAAACAATAAATACAAAGCAGTGCACTTATATATACTTAATGAGGGAGACAAAATATAAAATTACATAGAAAAAAGAGAGACAACAATATGCGAGTACATATGAAAGAGACATAATATAAAATTACGCGATAATGACAAAATATTGAGAGATAAGCATATGGATTAGAAGGAGACAAATTACAAACAAGTGAGACAACAATACACCAGTACTTATGAAAGAGACATAATATAAAATTACGCGATAATGACAAAATATTGAGAGATAAGCATATGGATTAGAAGGAGACAAATTACAAACAAGTGAGACAACAATACACCAGTACTTATGAAAGAGAACATAATATAAAATTACACGATAATAAAATATAGACAGACAAGCATATGGACTAGAAAGTGCTATTGTTTTCATTACACATTTTGTAAAAATAATGAAGAACCAACTAAAATTTATCGATCTTTACCATTGCTGTGCGTAGATACGCATCTACCGTTACTTACGAATATACATACTTAATGTAAAATTATATTTAATGATATTCAAAGTTATTAAACATTTCCTTACTGACACATATACAGAAAACTAAATAACAATATTATTACATATAAAACAATAGAATAAGGAAATTTACATTACTTAAACCTTTCAAAGTATTAAAAAAAAAAGTTGTGTGTATGAAATACACAACATAATATTTTTACTATATTTCAAACTAAGCTTTGTTTCTAAAAGACAGTCAGATATCAAAATTTTATTAAAATGCTTCCGAAGTACTCTATCATCATCCACTAGATTCTATGATGCATTAACCATAGTAAAAGAAATCCCTTCCTAGAAAATAGAAGATAATTTGGATATAATAAAATACGTATCAAAATGGATACCACTTTGCCTGGAGTGCCAGCTAATTATGTTGTGGCGCCGCTGCGGGGATTATACGGTCTATTGAATGATTGCTTTCTCCATACACTCTAAACTTTTTATAAAAAAATTTTTATAAAAAGAAAATTTCTATAAAAAATCATTGTAACTATCATTCATCAATGAAGTCCTAAAAATAAATGTTTATTTGATTTTAACCTACTTTGCAACATACTGAGATATACCCCAGAAATAATACCCCAGATAACACAAACTTGAAGATACTGAGATGGATAGAATCTTACATTTCTCATAGAACTCAAGTGTTGACCGTGAACGGATATAATTAATTTCCATTTTCTATCATTTCAGCAGTTCCTCAAGGTTCTCACCTTAGTCTCTTATTCTTTCTTGTTTTCATAAATGTCTTACCGAATATATTAAAAAATAAATTCCTATTATATGCCGATAATTTAAAAATCTATTCTACCATTTATAGCCTGAAGTAAGATAGTCATCTCCTACAAGATATCTAGACGAACTACCAGACTGATGAAAAATAAATAAAATGTCACTCAATGTTAAGAAATGTTCCTCTATTAAACCAAAAAATAGAATTTGTTTATAAACTGGACGATTTTCCACTCGCTAAAGTTAATTCAATAAGGGATCTGGGCGTCATGCTAGATTCAAAGCTCACTTTTAGAAAACTTGATAATATCATAAAAAAAGCATATACAATGTTGGAATTTATAACGCTTTTTATATTTATAACAAATGTTTAGAATTTCTCACGACTATAAGAATTCTCAAAGTCTAAAAATTTTATATATATATATATATTTATTCGTCAGTTATTTAGTCACCTTACTATACCTACAACACATGTGAAGAAAAAGTTTGTACGTATTTTGTCCTACAAAACTGTAGCACAAAATACCTGCCTTTTTCATGCACAAACTTGATTTGACGATATCGAAAATATCCGATCTCATTATGCTACACAAGATTCTCACTGGAGATACCTATCGATTCTCTTTCTTTATCTAACACAAATTTGCATATTAAGTCCCGTGAAATAAACCCAATAACCTGAACCCGTAGAACACATTAATCAATTATTAAGTTACGTATTTTTACATGTTCATATAACATTAATACTCTAAAATGTAATTAAATATCCTATTTTATCTGTTTTATATTCAATCGATGTAATGTTTCTGATTTTTTTAAATTTTATGACACCATGTAGCATAATTCACTTTTTTTTTAAATTCAAATCTTTGTATAGTAATGACATGGATTTCCCTTGCTATTTTTTTATCAATAATCTGATCCCAGTATACCTAGATCGTTTGACACAATTCTCTAAAAAGTTAACATTCCAAATCTCCATTTTATTGGTCAGTTTTACCACAGTATACTAAGAACAGTAATACGTCTTCTTACAAACTAGTCACTACCCATTAGAATGTGTGCGTGCTCGGCGCCGTGTACGCACGCACTGTGACGCACACATTGACGTAGAATATGGGGGCACAAGGCGGCGGCAATAAGCCTTCGGTGCTATTCGCGCTCGCAGCCGCTGCTTTAGAAAAAAAATGCGCTTCCTGAAAAAATGCCTTTTTTATGTTTGTGGTGCTTTACTAAAAAGGTGTGTTGATTATCACAAAGACTATGAGTTTTTAAAAGTCTACGTTGAGGTTAATCAGCATTCTTGCAATTTAAGTGCAGAAACTAGGTATACTAATTACAGACATTTTCGGATTTCGTGTCTACCTTATGCGTCGGAATCTCAGACAATACGAGTTAAAAGAAAGGGAGTAAAAATAAAGTGACAACCCTAGCGTCAATGCAAGAGTGGGCTAATAACTCGCCGACAGACCAGAGATAAACTACTTTTATTTTTATTTTTTATTTTAGTTTTTATTTTATTTTATTTGGGAAACATACAGTACAATTTTAATTTTTTTTATATAATGTCAAAAAAATATTCGTGAGTATGACCAGAAAAGATTCCTCGAAGCTGGTAATAAAAATAAAATAAAAATAATAAAACTGTTCTGGGTGTACTGTGGTTTTACCTACCTTGTAAATATAGCTATAGATATCGTCTACAATTTTTCAAAATAAGTATACAATATATTATCTGACAGCTCTTAAAGCATTTTAAATATCTTGATTTTACGGAGAAAGTTTCAAGACATTCACATCAAATTTTATTTAAAATTATCCGCCCCTACTGAAATTATAATAATTTAATTTTTATTTTTTCCTGCTACAGCCGACTTGGTAAGATAAGCTAAAACTATTTATTTATAGGAGCATGCTAATGTTTAAGACGTTGGATAGGTATGTCATAATTATTGATCGATGATTGACATCTCTACTTGCATCATTATAATATTTTAATTCAGGCATTGCAATGGAAAAAAATAAATATTCCTTCAATTCTTTCCATTCTTAAAACGATTCTTAAAACGAAAAATATTTTACTGAAATTTCTGAGGACCACGAAAATATTTTATGCCTTGATATTTAATATTTTATTCCTTTTATTTGAATTGTTATCGATAAACAAATAATTGCTTATACAAAAATTTCCACAAATGACCAAAAATATCTTAACAACGTAACAGCGAACTAGTTTATTCGAAGAATGTGCAGCTGATGTGACGCAACGTATGAATTAACAATTATTCAGTTTCAAAAACAAGTGTTTTGACCTCAAAAGCCTTATAACCAAGAAGTTTTGGATCAGAGGAAGGGGGTGAAGGAGGTATATGGTGTTTACAAATAATTAAAACTAGCTGTAGCCCGCCAAAAATGACGAAACATTGTTCTGTGTGTAGTTTTCTGGGATATTCTGCCATGCATATCTGAGCTCTCTGTCCGATGTTTCGGATCCCATTGCAGGATACATCATCAGAGCTGATGTGAAGATTGACCCTGATGATGTACCCTGCAATGGGATCCGAAACGTCAGCCAGAGAGGTTAGATATACACGGCAGAATATCCCAGAAAACTACACACAAGATTCTGAACGGCCGCGAAAATCAGAGAACATTTTTGACGGAACTTTGAATCACGCCTTTGCTTAGCCCTAGAATATACATATTTATAGTATATTTTTGACGGATCATAGAGTACGGAGAGGCGGGGGTAGCAACATGCATACAGCGGTCGGTTCGGGTTTGCTGGCCGGGTTTGAACCCCGGCCGTTTAATTTGTTATTTTTAGCCGTGAATTCGAGTGAAATTACGGACGTTACATAAAGTTATAGACAGACAGACAGATACATTGGGAAATATTGATTTTTTTGGCTTTTATTTTCATCCAGGCCTTCCTCTTTCAATTCCTCATTCCTCAAACTTCTTTATTCTTTGGAAAGCTGTAAAGCCTGTTAATGCATCGATCTATATAATTGTCTCTTATCAATTGTTTTAATGATTATTGTGTCTTTTATTTTTCCCTCTCTAGTACTTTCTAATTCGTTACTCTTTCCCACCAGCTTACTTGCTCCAATTTTTTTAACTTCATTATTTATCTATTCCTCAAATGTTTTCAGTATTTTTTAGCTCGCAGGGTTCTTATCAAAATTATCGTAACGGTTGAATATTTTTGTTGTTCATAGTTATGTAACAGAATATTTATAATTAATGTTTAGATTATTCGTTGCCTTTAGGATAAAAAATTTAGAGACAATGATAACTTCGATCAAAATATATAAAAATTCATGTAAAACTTCATTTTGTAGAATAAGTACTAGTTATATAAATATTTTTTTTTGCATTACAGATTGCTCCATTTACAATGCAAGTACATCTTGGACCTAAATGAAGGTTGCTGCTTGATGCAATCAATGCTATCATTAAATACATCGACATGATCACTCAGTTCATTTAATACATCGACATGATCACTCAGTTCATTTAATACATCGACATGATCACTCAGTTCATTTTGCACACTACGCGTTATGGTGTGCTTATTCATTATATCCGTTCTGCATTTTGGGACATGAATTATAATTTAAATATTCTTGCGAAAAGATAAACTTAATCAATAAATAATCGGCCAGTTAATGGAGATGATTTCTCTACAAATTTTTTTATTAGTGGGTATTAATAATTAATTTACTTTACTTTTAATTAATTTATCACCATTTTTTTATCCTTATCTTAACTCCCTGAAACATTCTCTCTGATCGTTATTTTTCATTTCTAATAGCTAAATTATATATTTCTAGCACACATATCTATATTTATTATATAACATCAACATATCTCAACAATACTTCTTAAAGTAACATAAAAATGTAACAATTTGTTAAGAATGTTCTTAGGTTTTCTCGGCCACTCAGAATCTTCTGGTTTGTGTCTTCTGAGGTATTATGCACACATAAGCCCTGATGATGGACCTTGCAATGGGATCCGAAATGTCGGCCAGAAAGGTCGTAATAACACGGCATAATACCCCAGAAGACACAAACCAGAAGAAACAAATTTGTATTTTTAGACAACAATCTAAACTTTTGGTAACTTGTTTGGAACTGAATTATTTCAATATTCTTTACGTAATGTAGGTTGCTTGGTGGATAGAATTTTGGGTTATAAAATCTATTAACATACATATCAAGCAAAATGATAATAAGACTTCCTGCGTCTTACAGACATTATATTTTAAACTACTGCTAATGGAATTAATGACCTCAATATTAAATGATAAACCTTTCACACTGTTTCACTTTCACGGCATTATTAAGTCGCTACAAATACCTCATAATCGTATCCCATATTCTCAATCTATGTACTTTCTTACTCTTGAGACTTCCAGAGATTTTATTCAACTTTACCGTAAATATTAAGGTTGTTTCAAAGTGTCTCCATCGTCGATTTGTAGCCACCGTGTAGTACAGGGAGACAGGTGCGCGGCAGGTGATGGCACGCGACCCCTACCCACGGGACATTTCCTCTACTCTAAATGCCAACGCATACGCTACCGATTACACGGCCAGTATACTATCCGTGCACCCGTTTAACCGCGCCTTGCTTATTAACCGGGCGTCCGTCAATCGCCGACTTGATCAACTGGATATATTAAACGAATGTTTTAATAAAATTGTGAACATTAATTTGATTGTTTATTTTATTATAAGTATCATTAACGTAATATCTGTACAATTACTGAAAGATTAATGTAGCTTACCCGACACGATTGCGGCAATCTGAAATAAAATAAACTTTTTAAATCTTCTATAAGTAATTTTCTTATCAGAATAATGCAATTTTTTTATATATTGTATTATATGAAGCTAAAAAAGTTATCCTTATCGGTTGAGACAATCTTTTTTCCAAAGAGAAGCGTTGAAATAAAATTTACCAAACTCGTATATTTAAAATTCTTTATTTATGCATTTGACAGAGCTCAAATTTGTACCCATACGATGTTTTTTCTCCGTGCATAAGAATTTACGCTCATTTTTAATTTTGCAAATGGATACCATCATTTTATTTATTTTTTACTTCCGAATTAAGAAAATTTGGTAGAGTCACAAATTTTCAACCTTCCTCTCAGTAAAGAAGCAACAAACCTTTTACGCAATTTTTTCATGTAACCATGACGCCATGGTACGATGGCTTCAATTTAAAACATGTACCATCGTTAGAACTGGGTTCCGAATGAGATTTAACAAAGTTTAAAAAACATCTGCTCCCGCAATAAAATATGCTGCAATGTCTGTTTTTCGGCTTTAGGTTAGTTTTGTAGGATTATTTTTAATGGTCTATATTTATTTAATGGTGTATATATATAATAATTTTTAGATAATTTACTCATTATTGTTATGAAGCATTTTTGAAAACATTTTACTTTTTCATATAAAACCCCGTGACATAACTACGCATAAAAAAACGCCGGTATTCTTCTTTACCGCGCGTTCAGTACAATCGTATACATTTCAACGATCCCCGTATGGTTAGAAACACAATGATAATAACTAAACAATATGCAATTAGAAAAAATCTCACACAATTGTTACTATTTCTAACGAAATTTAAATTAAATAAATTATAGTTTCTGTTATTAAAAAATGTTAATGACTAAATATTTTAGTCGATTTCAACGGAGACGATTTTAACAGTTGGTACCTATTCCATGTACAAATCAACACTTTACAAATTATTTTGATTTTTCGTAAATTGGCTTACACCTCATAAAAGCTCATTAAAATGTATCCTAGGGGTAAGAAAAAGCTTTTAAAATGCAATTATTTCTTATTTGTGTACTTACTTATCCATTACTGTTGTTTGTACCATTTTCAGGAATGTTGACATGATTTACGATTGACATCAGCAGTGCTGACTTGATTTTGATAAATTCGGCAATCCGAAATCAATGTGCTTAGTTATATGCGAATGATAAACATATCGATGAAAGAATAATTGCACAAATATCCATATTAATAAAAATAAATCACTTTGTGTATATAGTTGCTGTATATAAAATGTTATTTTTTAAAAAATATAATAATTTTACCACAATATTTTGCTATTACTGAACAAATATACATAGATTACTTTTAGGTATTATCGAAAGAAATAGGATAATTAAAAAAATTAATCTCATATGAGTTTGTTCGAATAATATTAGTTCAAATGAATCCTAAAATATTAATAAATAAATAAAATAATATGTATGGATTCGGAATTAAACAAGATTTTACATGACTTTTAAGACTTTTAGTAGTAGATGTAGAATTATATTTGAGTTCCTATGATTTTTCATTGAATTTCAAAAATTGAGGGTACTTATGATTTTTTAAACCTTTTATATTAATTTCACCGCCGGTTTTGAACGTGGAAAATTTTTTAAAGTAAAAATTAACTTCCCGTCATCCAATTGAGCTGCAATTTTGCACATGGACGTCGGTGACAATGCACTCTTACATACTTTTGGGGTCACACATACATAAGCGCACAAAAAATGTAAATTTATCTCAGATGTTTGGGTGTCAGGTATTGTGGACTGTCTAAGTCTCCGTTACTCTTAAGAATATCGAAGACTATGAATAACTAACATAGTTTTAATTGCCCGCTCTGTCTTACTTTTTATATGATTCTGATTGAGATAAGTATATGTCAATACTGGCATGAAAAAATTCATGAATGATGAAGAAGATTTATATATGCATCCTTAGTATATCGCAAAAAGGTCAATTACTTAAACATACACAAATATCATTGACATTTTTGACTGCACAGCATATTTTATAATTTACGAATATGACTTAGTTCTTTATCATTCAAACATAATAATTTCGTTGTCTATCTGTCTGTCCGTCCGTCCGTTTGTCTGAAAAATGTCCGTGAATTGCTGGAATTAAAATTTTAGATAATAAGACTGTGACACGCAATTAGCGCGTGGCATATGAGTGTCGGTCACGCGAGGCAAGTCGTTATTATTATTTCCCGTACGGCTAGTACATAAATAATCCATCATTAACCGTTGACCATGAACAGGCGTCTCCTAGTAAACTGCCTCTCAAATTATCTAGCTCATCAACATTGCAAAGAGTTTATTTGTGTTTGGCACGCGTCGGCGGGATTGGTTGCTCAGCACTCCAGCGCGCCCGCCGCACTGCTTAGCCGTCACGTCACGTCTAGCGAGTATTTGCGAGATCTCCCCTTTTTATGGCGTTATTTTTTCCACGGATTCCGAGTAAAATCGATTGTATTGAAATTTACAAGTCTGCATTTAAATGTAACTTCTCCTTTATAGACTGAAAATTTGTAGGCAAACTGCATACTCGGGATGCAGATGGCGTCCGGCGAACGACACGTCTGGCTAAAAATCGTATCGTAAATATTTGTATTTACCACATTACCTTCTGTTCCATATATTGCGCATGGCTAGACGGTACGTGCCTTAATTCATGCATCTACCTACGTACATATTGTTTACACGATTCACATTCAATTACGGATTTCTGTCCGCCTACACGATGTTCTGAGAATACACGATTTTATCACTAAATTAAAGTGATCGTTTCATCGAAACTTTGCAATCCAAACACACTCGATAAAGAAGGCCGCCTTTGTGATAATATGAAAGTGCGCAAAAAAGTTGATGCGGTCAGTGGTGGTGCATGTAAGACAAATGGATACGAATGCTGGATTTTTTTACTGAATAAGAAAGTAGTTGGTTTTCTAGTCAATAATAATATTATATAAAACTGCATTACTTGTCTTCAAATGCAACAAATTAAGAAGAATATTTGGAATCAAGAATGAAAAGACTAATTAGACGAAGAACTTGGTGAACCCAAAATTACCCGAGTTGTAAAGATAGTTGCTAAGATGAGATGGATTCAGAAAGACCAGCGAAGAAAGTACTGACGCAAAACCTGTTATTTTAGGTGCTGGAAAACCCGAGCTCTGGTGGTTGGATACCAGACAGATCGCGAATGCAGTCTGCTTTAAGGTCTGGAAAAATTTAGCAGAGAACAGACCGTAGCCGCGAAATTTGCTTGAGGAGGCCAGTATCCACACCAGGCTGTTAATTATGGAGCATGTACACTAATGAGACTTGATTCGAAGACTCGTCACGTAAATAACAGACATAGAGCCTTTATGGTGGGGCCTGTCTGATTTATCTGAAATTTCTGTGTTTCTGTAATGGAAAATGGCAACATCACAACACAACGTAAACTATGAATAAAAACACAGATATACAGACGATGTTTGGTCCTCCCGTTCTATTTTGTGTCTTGTATCGAATAAATAATAGTGTTGTGTTTTTGTTGTATGTATATATTTTCTTATAAAAATCCACTGTCAGCATCACTGACTCTAGAAACCTTGGGGAGTCTTGGCCTTCTTAGGAGTCTTCTTTTCTATAATTCTAGTTCTTATATAATAGTTCTCTCTAGTTCTGGATCTCGTATTAAAGATTATTAAGAGTTAAGAGTTTTAAGAATTTCATATTAAAAGTTTCGTATATTTCGTATGTATATTTTGTTGTACATTTATGTAATTGCTCCCTTACAATGCTTTTTGGGAATTCAGAAAATATTATTATAAAAACCTTATGCGTATGTAAAATTCAAATTTTTAAACTTTTTAATTTTTTTAAAATTTTAGGATACAAGTTAGATGATAAAAGGTAACTAAAGTGTATCCTAAAATTCATCTTACAATACATTGTTATTCTATTTTGCGTCTGATAGTTGGTGCTGCGTGAAAAAATTAATCTCAATTTTAAAATTACATCCCAAGACGGAAGATTACTTTTTAATTCGGTGATCTAAATTCAAAGACAAGTGGTTTTCGCCTTGTCCCTTCAATCACCACAAAGTGGACCCTTAAATATTTAGGAAAATAATGGAATCAAAATAAATAATAGGTTTTTCCATAATTTTGAGGTGGTCTTAGCATTAGCTTATCATTTTGGTTTATTATGATTATTAAAACAAATAATGTTTAGCTAAACGATGGGTAATTTTCAATTTTTAGATGGTGTAATTTGTTTCCCAGACCTTTCTGACCTTTAATGAATAGGAGTCATTTAAAAAATGTTTACTCTTCATATTTTTATATTAATTTCGAATATAGCTTGTTGTTATATCAAGGCGAAATTTAAAAAAATTTCCATACACAATTGATCGCCGCTACAATTGTGGCGCTGCAATTCTTCACCTGGAAAATTGTTCGCGCAAATATTAAAAAAAAATCATTTTTTGATAAATATGATTGTTTTAATTTATAACGGCATTTTTTCTCTTTTTGGACTTTTTAATGATAAAGAACGTGTTTTTAATTTGATTTTATTGTTTTATTATTTTGTATGCCTATTAATGGAGTGACGGGTTTATTGCTAGTAGGATATTTCTTCCGGCCAACCATACAATTGAGTATAACTATTAAAACACATTACAAATCATTTACATTTTTTACTCTTTTGTATTATAACTATTTTACTATATTGTATAATTTGATCCTACCTTTTATATTTCTTTTCTTTTATGTATTTCTTTATTTTTTAATAATTTTCGTATATTTTTCTCTTTTCTATTGTATAATATTATTAAACAATTCAATTATTAATTATAACTGCCCCCAAATAGGTTTCACCTAGTGGGGCATTATAACCTAAATGTAAAAATGTGTATTTGTAATTGTGATAGTAAAATAAATAAAACAAAAATACCTACACACAATAACGTATGGGTCAGAAGGTAAATGAATGTGAAAAAAACCAAAGATATGTTATGATTCAAATATGTAGCGCTATGCCCAGTCTGCCCACTTCACAATCTGGTTTTAGTTTATTTTATTTTTATATTAATTTTAATTTTTATAATAATATATAATAATTTTTATAATAATAATAATAAAAAATAATAAAAATATTAATTTATATTAAAAAATAAACCAGAAGAAAGATGAGGACTAGATAGGTCCGTAGTGAAATGGCAGGATAACCAGTCCAGTCTGGGCATCAGAATTGGAGGGAAGCAGTCCAAAGCAGAAACCAGTGGAGGTGTATTCTCGAAGGGCCTGCACACATAGCTCGTAGTGGCGCCTGAGATGACGAAAATGATTTAAAAATTGCAATTTCGTTGAATAAGACTCAACGTAAATAATCAAATTTATAACAATCAAATTCAAAACTATATATTCTAAGAACTCAATAACTGGATTTGGTTTAATACCGTTAAAATATAAACTGGTCCGTAAATGGAGTTAAAAAATTGAAAATAATAATTTTCAAGCGTATTCTAGTATATATGTTATGTAATTCGGAAGAATATCATTAAGAAAAATATTGCTTCATACTCCACATTAAAAATATAGAGATATCATAACCGGCGGCGACATCTATCTATACCTACGGGAATAGATGTGCTGGGAATAGAATAGAATTGAATAGAATTGAAAAGAAACGAACATAGATGGAACGGAATAGATGTGCTGGGAATAGAATAGAATTGAATAGAATTGAAAAGAAACGAACATAGATGGTTATAGCGTTCAAATATTTAAAGAAGACGGATAAATAACATACATACCACTTTAAAAAATGTAATAATGTGTGGATTTACCAACTTACGGTGGAATTGGTGAACGTTGCATTGTGTAAGATGATCACTTAAGCCTGCTTATATAGGTCATACGCCCTATAACCAGCCTATAAATACATGCTTCCTGTATAAATAGTTACTATGTCTTAGTGAGACTACAATTATTTATCCTTGTGAAATCAAATTCATAATTAGCCTTGTTTACACAACTGTAAGATTGTTTTTTATATATTTAATCATTTCTTTGTCAGGGTAGTAAATACTTATTAATAAGTATTTTTATAAGCAAAGTTCATATTACATTTTATTAAAATGAGAACTACAAGAAAAAATAATAAAAATATCAATGTGAATGGTATTGAAAAGTATATTGCGAACAATTTTGGAGGATTCAAATGTTGGGACTCCAGTGTTGATGGATAATATACTAGGTAAATATACAACTGTATGAAGGTGATGAAGCGATGTCTACTCTGTGACCGCTGGGCGCGGTAATATTGATTTGCATCCTCCGCAGTATCAACGGAAGGTTTCGTATACATATAACTAAACATTATTAAAAATACATTGCAACACCCTCAGGCCCACTCTGTCGTTGGTACACTTTTCTGACATACATTTTCGAAAATTGTTTCTCGTTTACATCTTATCAAAGACATGATTTAATTCACTCTATAAAACCGAAACTTCTTCGATAAATCGAATTTAATATCGTTTATTACGTTAAGGACATTTGACTTTATTTCAAGGATGTTGGATAGTTGCTTATGGATATTCCTTATCTGGTCGTGATGAGACGCCTCGCAGAATTTACACCTGTCTTCACAAAACTTACTCCGAGTATCAATTAAGTCCGGCTTCTTTTGGTTTAAAATAAGTACTTAAGCAGTTTATCGAATGGAGACTAAACCACGTGCCAGACAGCCGGGCAGGTTGCTTACCAATAGCCACCGCCACAAAAAAAAAAAGCAAATAAAAAAATCTTGATTTATTGTTTCGTTTTCACATTTCTGATTTCACTCTTACTACGATCTATTTATTGCACTACACAATTTTGTATGCTTTGCCATAAGATTATAAATTGAAAATGATCTATAAAAAGTACATTTTTATAATGTACGAATACACCTATATGACTAATATATATATATATATATATATATATATATATATATATATATATATATATATATATATGTGCGCGCTGCCTATGGTAGCCCCTGCGACACTATTGATGGCCGCTACGCGACCATTGTTATTTTCTTACGGCTTGACAGTGTGGTCGGCTATAGTGGTCGCTTCGTGGCTGGTAGTGACCGCTGCGCGGCCAAAATTTTTTTTTCGTTTTTCACAAAACAAAACAATCACATTTTAAAAAGGATATTCTAGCACTGAATTTAAAGAAAGACCTCTCAAATACAAGTTATTTATAAACCAATAGTGGAATGTCACACAAAGCCGATATACCAATTATACATTTTATATTTCTGGGGACAACATTTCTATAATGACATAAATTGGTACTTTATGCCGTGTCCTCAAATTATGAATGCTCTGGAAAATATAAAATAAAAATAAAGAAAATACCTTAAGATAAACGATATCCGAAAAACGGTATTGGGAATGGTGAAATTATTAGTGTCAAAATAAAATAAATTTAATTTTTCGAAAAAAATTCGTGATAAGTATATTATTGCTTGACCAACGTAAATTGGCGTGCGGCGACTTTGGAACTAAAACCCGCCCCGCCCGTACTCGGCGGTAACCCCTCGCCCTGTCATTCAGTACAATTTTGTATTTGCTCGGGAGCTGTGACATGTTGATTACCAATATACACTGAATTATCATGTCCAAAACATCCTAAACAGTCCAGGATGGTGCAAGAACAATTGTCAATGAAGTTTTAAAGTTTTGCGAAACTGAAAAAGCAAATAATGGACCGATATTACCGTCTGACAGTTTGACAGATGACAATGGCCGCCATTACTGCTTGGTTTCTTTAGTGCTGCCCGAACAAATTTCTGTTAAAGGCTATGACACCGGTCACCGGACATTATGTATTATGTTATAAATTTACACCCTGGCAACATCTGTTACGCGACAGGGACGCCCTCCCTCGCACGCCATTTTCTAGTGATGGCATTCTATGATGGTTATTTTCTTATTCTTTTTTACTAGTCTCATTGGACTCGAAACTCTACGACCGCAGTCACTACAGAGCGCCATTTATCCTTTGACATTGCCGAGGTGATTTAGACTGCTAAACATTAGTCTACCTCTTGCTTGTCTTTTAGTGATATCACACTCGGGCGCCCGGGCCTCATTAGCGGCTAGTCACCGTCAGTATTGTAATTCCAGCCAACCAGCCTAATTCCAGCGAGTTACGGACAAACAGACATTCGAAATTAGGATAGATGATTCTTATTCCTGCTAATTACTTAGAATAATTTTATCGTTAACACATCAATTGCCTTTTGTTAATTAAAAATTTTATGTTCTGCTCAAATATTCTAAATTAAATTAACATTTTACATAAAAAAAAAATTCTGATTTTTTTATAAGTGCACCATTATGAGCAAATGAATGTCGAGACTGCTCCCGGGATCATCAAAGTCAAATGTAAGATCACTCAGCATTGGATTTATTGGTTATAATAAACCATATTCTGCAAAATGTAATAGGTATGTGTATAAAAGAAAAGGCAATATCCAAAAAAATGAATGCAGCCTTCGAGGATTACTTATTTATAATGTACTGAATTCGATATTTTAAAGCAAATATGTTTTCGCAATAAATAGATACATAAAATCTAGAATTCAGTTCATTTTAAATTAGTTATCCTCGGTGACAGCATTCAATTTTTTCTTTTAATTTTTAGTATATTGCTGTCTATGCTTTTAAACCCACATATGTAGTTCCTGTTTTACCAGCAAACGGATTTTTGGTATCTTTTATTATCTGCCCGGCACTTTATCCCTACTCAGTTTTCACTGTTATTTTAAGTCTGTGGTGTCATTTTCTATATCAATCAAAACCCAGAAAATAGTATCGGCGTATATAAGAAGATCGTGTTACATCACTTTTAATATATGCTTATAAAACACTAGCTTACTGATTAACTGGGGTCTGAGGGTAGAGATTCGTACTAGGAGACCAAAAAGTTGGTTTATATAGTATATTTTTCTTAACACAAGCCATTAGCAGTTTAAAAATAGTAATAATATCAATGTAACATGTATTCCGTGTATGTCTATCATAAAAAAAACATCGTTTTTTTAAACCTTTCACTAAAACTACGGGTACACGTCTATAATTTAAAATCCTCAAATACGATTGAACCAAGTACACCTATTTACATAATACAAAAGTTTTTACACGTATTACGTGTGTGCATCTCTAATATTTCTAAATAAAATAAAAAATAAGTATGTCTAGTTTAGTAGTTTCCGCGAGCATCGACGAGTGCCGGTCTGTCCGGACAGTTATTCAATCAGCGAGTTACGCGTGGCACGCGTTTTGGCCGAGCGGCCGACAAAGCCGTCGACACGAGCGAGTACGCAACATTGACGACACGACACACGACACGGGAGCGTCGGAGATCTCGCGGGCCTTTTTACGTATTTTTAATAACGTCCGTATCTCGGCTATCCGCTCCATCGCATCGGGAGGCGCGTGCGGAGCGGGCTCTCCATCATGTACAAAAACGGTTTGACGGGTTAATTTCAATAATAAATTGTTATGGCGACCAGAAGTGGGCCAGACCAATTAAACTTGGATGCCAAATTAATTACAGTGTAATAATGCCCTACGAAACGCGACTGCGGTAACAATGTCACTCTGGGTACAAGATCTTTATGTATTTTTTAATTCATTCATTCGCAGACTCTCGGCGACACTCTCTTACAATTAATATGAACTAACAGAATGCCAATTGTTTTTGGCAGATAGTGGTGTTGACCGCTGCGTAACTGCCTGTGATTTTACAAAACGAGGAGTAGTATATCTCGGATATTTCATACGAACCGTATATTTTACAGAGAAGCAAATCTCGACGTTTCGCTGAAGTCATATATTCAGCTTCATCGGGGGAGCGTCCTATCACGGCGAAGGTGTAAGCCGAACTGATTATTTATTCCGAGGTCGTAAATTATATGCACTTTGTTGTTGAGAGTTCACTTCTTCTACGAGAAGAGCTCGCCAGTGTGCAATATGAGCCAGTGAGCAATAGATAGGTTAAAAGTAAATGAACTGCTCCTGACGGGAACGCGCGAATAGGGGGTGATTCCACCACCCTAAGGTCAGGTCAACCTGATGGAACCCATATCGCAGATTCTCAGACAAAAGCGAGATCGTATAAAAATTCGCTGAGAATCTTAGAGCGGTCCAAAGGTTGAAGTAGAAGTCGAGTAGAGAAGAAGAGAAAGTCGCAAGTAGATCTGGAGGTGAACGCAGGAGCAGAACTGAATTCTGGGTTCCTGCGCCACGTAATTTATTCAATAAACTTATCAGGGCCCGCACGCGCAGGCGCATTTTCAACGACCAGTCAGAGGTCGGCATTTTGGGAACCGACGGCACCGACCTCTGTCTGACGACTCGAATTATGGGTAGTGACTACCCATAATTCGAGTCGCAGCTCTATGAGCAGTGGTCCTGCATTCAAAATATCAATAAACATGTAACCAAGCATTCTACTATAGCTATTTCATACTATTTTTACACATCTATATTTTATCTTTATTTCCTTCATCTATTATTCATCCTTCATGGAGATAATCGGTAAAAAGGAGCCCAGGCTCGCCAAGCTTGGTGCAACAATTACATATCAAAATAAAAATCAAAATATAAAAAAATCACTTTTTCTTCTAAAAATGTTTATCAGGGCCAACATATGGAAATTAAAAAAAAGGTCCGTTTAAGGGCCGTCCGGTTTTTTTCTTCTCCTACACAAAAATGTTTATCAGGGCTAACATATAGAGATTGGCAAAAAAGGCCCGATTAAGGGCCGCCGGTTTTTCTTGTCCGACACATGAACATTGTTTGTTTATATACGAGAATGTGAATATATTTATGAAGCACGATTTAAAAAATGATAAAAAATATTGATTAGAGTAAGAACTGACTAGAGAAAGAAGATTTTAAAAAACGCGAGCTAATTTATGCCTTTAGAGTAAATCTCGGGATGACTAGAATCCACGTTGTTATCGAAGTGCTTATAAATGTTAAATTTATCGTAAAGTATGATTTTCGATCTTCAACGCTAGTTTTTTATCGCGCATTTTCTTCAACTAAAGGTTTCAATTCGTTAAAACATCAACAATAGTGCTATATCTTCTACTTTTGACCATCTTTGATCTAACTGACCTAAACCTTGCGTAAGTTGGGCTTAGATTTAGATTAGTTAGATAGTTCAGGTTAACTGAAACTTATCAAACCATCACTGCACTTCCCTTACAGAATTCTAAAGCTACATTTTTTCACATCATTCTATTAATATTGCATACTTCTTGAGATATACATAATGCCTAAGTAAAAATTAAATCTCTTTGAGATATATTATGCCTTAATATTACAAGTAATTCTTATTTATTTATTCCCATTTCTAAAGGATTCCAAATGAATAAATAAATTAATGTAAAATATTTATATAATTAATAAAATAAACTTAGTTTTTACCACATTTTTATATTGAAACATGTTGATATTTTCAATATAAAAAGTGGTGAAAACTAAGTTTATTATATTAATTTTGTTAATAATGTCATCACATAATTATTGTAGAAGAAGTAAAATATTTAAATAACCTTATACATTACTTTTAAAATATGTGCGCAAATCGAAACCGTTTTAATAATACATATTTAATCATTGATATCCTTAATCCACTTCACAAAAATTAAAATTTAAACTCAGAAAGACTATAAAACTCTTGAATATTCTGCAATATTAGCTTGAAGCAATATTTAATATTGAATGTGATTCCGAACCCATGAGCTTTTTGTATTGATAAATAAATATGGTTATTTGTTTATGAATTAGCTCCTTTATAGATCTAATATTTTATCTAATATCTACTCTCCATTTCAGTTGTCGCAGTTTCAACTCGTTTTAGCGAAAGAAAATTGGGTTTGATTTTTATGTTGATATAGTATGTGACCCACCTATTTTACCCAGAATATAATGTTTTGATTGTGGTTTCATATCACTCAAAGTTGAACTGAAAACCGTATTTCGCTGAAAAACCGTTATTTTACCCCCTAATTAAAACCAGAACCAACTTATATATATTTTTAATTAAACCAGAACGATTCGGAGCCTCGAGAAACTTTTTCGGTACCATACCATTTACATTAAATATGCCAACTTCCTCCTGAGCATGCCAACAAAAACAAAAAGTTATTTGGCAACATGTAACAAGCAAAATCTGCTATCAATTCTGTCACATGGATGTTTGTCGTTATCGTATCAAGGAAAATATATTATCTTACGAATGTATTATTTATTTTTTGCTTTTTTTAAATAAATTTATTTCATAAAAATTATAAATTTCTCCTCATTATTTAGTTATGAGTTGACTGGTTATTTCTCGTACTAATTCATTTTATCCGATAGTAAGGCAGGAAACATAGATTAAAGAAACATCCAATTTAAGATCAGATTACCTACAGACATGCTTGCTAGATCATCGGTAACTACTAATCATGTGTCGGGAGATTGAGATTCATTCCGTTATGCTTGTGATGTTGGTTCCGTGTATTGTCTATATAATAGTAATAGTAATGATATTAATGAATTTTCATTTAAATTGACATGTTTGACCTTATATTAAGTTTTGATCGGATTCTGTACATCCCCAATTCAAGAATCATTTGCGGGATTGATACCCGTGTTAACTGGTGAACAATCAAGACTGGGGATATGTATGAAAGACTAAGTGTCATTTCTAATTCCTATTTTCTCGTTCATTGCATTTAAATATCTTTAGATTTCGCGATAGAGGAATCGAGCATAGAGAAGAAAAGTAAGAAGTCCTCTTAAAAATTAAAACATCATTTTAATTTTTTAATTGTTTATGCTACGTAAAACAAAACTGTGTAATGCACTATACACAAAATATTTCTCATAAGATTATTCGCGGAGTTTTTTTAATAAACTTAATTGATCCTTTTATGTTTGCATTAAAATGCATCAATAATATGATTTTTCTTTAAATTTACTTAAATGTTCGTCATATTTCTATCAATATTCTGTTGTATTTCTATGATTGGTTATTTTTTATAAATAAATAAAATAATTGTGAGAGAAATATACCACACTCATGACTAAATAACTATACTCATGTACTTGTTTGTATTTCCATTACAAAACTGTGTTTTAATTTAAAAATAAATTAATTGTATATAAAAAAATTAAGGCTAATCAGTTTTTTCAAATATACTTTTTTACAAATAATAGTGATATATTTACAAAAAAATATGTTAAAAATGAATACGTTAAGTTTGGCACTGGTTTTAATGAAAAACAATTATATTCGCGGCGCTAAAAAATTATTTTTAAAAAACTCAATAGTAAAGATATTATATGCAATTAAATTTTGAAAAAAATACCTAGTTTTGTGGTCACCCTTCAGACTCAAGGCGCTCGGCTCGCGGCAGCCTCGAACGGATCCGACATATGATGAATCCACTTTTCCCGATAATAAAAGAAAGGCTCAGTGTCCATACAGTGACCGTAATCCATCATAATGAGCGGTTCCTACTCGTAATCAATATGGCGCAATACGCTACCGAACGAGCTGCTTCGGGGAGAGAATTCACTTAAGGGGCACCGATAATTTAGTCATGCTATTTTATTTTATTTTTAAAAATTATGATGAAATAATTAACTAAAAAAATGTACGGTCTTGTCAGTGTACCCCGGTCTCACACTAATTTTCAAATTGAATTTAATACAATAAAACAAATCGCACTTAATAACGGATACAATACAGAATTAATTGATAAAAAATTTAAAATTTAATTAAAGAAAAATATAACTTACCAATTTTATTCACAGATAAATATAAATAATAATAAAGATTATTAGCGAAGAATTTTATATATTAATACATTTTCTAATCAAATTTCAAAATACCCATCTGCCGAAAAATACTAGACCTGCATTTTATACAAATAATAATATAGGGAAACACCTCATAAATTCAAAAGATAAAGATAATATATTTAACAATTCAGGTGTTTATAAACTGTCGTGTAAATATTGTACAACGTTTTATATTGGAAAAACCGTTCTAAATTTCGAGTCAAGTAAAAGAGCATTTGAGATGTCTGAATAAACAAGGTTTTTCCGAATTTTCAAATCATTTATTAGAAAATAATCACGGTTTTGATAAAAATTTAGGACTTTCTATTTTACACGTAAATAATTTTGGCCTGAAATTGAATAATTAAGTATCATTAGAAATTCGTAAAGCATATACATAATAATACTATAACTCAATACTCAAAATATTATTTAATAATCAATAAAGTTTAACTACTAACCCAATTCTAAAAAAAAATCTAATTATTGTGTATAATCGAGAACTTCAACAATAATATTTAAAAATAATTTGATGGAGAGAATGGAGCGCAATACTCTTTGGTCTTGACACAAACTCACGTCTCGTTCGCATTATTTTGCCTTCTTTTCTGCCAGCATTTTTCTGTTCAACATGTTTTCATGAAATGTAAAATAAATATAAATCTAATTTTAAAGAATTTTACCACAATCTTAGGTTACGCTTAGGCTTTTAAAATACTTGATGCGTGATTCCGAGGTCGAACAAATATATTACTAAATTGAGTATTATTCTAATTTTTATGTTCATTTTTATTTACAATATTCCAAATACGTATATAAATTAGGTATAAACCTATTTATAGGGCATTTAAATATTTTAATAATGTTTATCGAAATAAATTACAAAAAAATAGGTGTAGGTAATATGTAAAAAAAAGATATCAAATGAATGAAAATACTAAAACACAAAAAACAATACTTTTTGAAATAAAAACCACAACAAAAAATATATGTCATCTGGGTGAGGTCACCCTTAAGCTATTTCGTATCAAAATTACTTATTGACAGTGAAAGTTAAAATCAAATTGCCTTTTGTCACGGTATCGAATAATTTACGGTGTGTTTTTGCCAAAAATTAATTTTTATTTGTGACAAGATATACTACACTGCAAAATAAAAAAATATTCGTCTTCATATCGATTTGCTGACTCGACTGCAAAGCAGAAAGGCGCACGCTGGGCTTGTAAAAAGTATTCTAGAAAAGCATAGAGCCGAGTATAACGGCTAGTAAGTCATTCATATCTCATAGATTTATGGAAGCGAACATCGTTATGTTCATATTTCGTTATTTGCCATTTCTAACAATTTATTATTTAATCGGTCATAAATACGTACCCACATATCAGATAATAAAGTTTCGTATATCCATACACTTCATTAACACCCCTTATTGTACAACACATATTGCATGAATTGAAAGATTGCAGAAAAAGTTTTTACTATTTATTTAATCATTAAAACTTCTTCTTCTTCTTCCTTATCCTGTTTCTCTCCACTGCTGGATGTAGGCCTCTTCTATTTTCTTCCACTCATCTCTGTTTCTTTTTATTTATTATTAATTTATCATAAAAATTGTGTTGCGCATTGTTCAAAAATATGTTAATTTACTAATTCCTAAATTGTATTTATTGATTTGCGACAGTCTTTATTTTGTTCTATATATTCATTCATTCATCTTTATCCCCTTGTGCCAGTAGGGTCGGGGGCCGAAAGACTCGACAAGTTGTTTCCATGTATCCCTGTCTTGCGCTGCTTCTCTATGAGTCATCCAGTCTACACTCATTCTGTTTTCATACGCATTTTCTGTTGCCTCTCCCAGCTGAATCTGGGGCGACCCACCGGCCGTCTTCCTTCCGGGGTTGCCAGGAGGATTCTTCTTGGTATTCATTCCTCTGACATTCTTAGCACATATCCAAGCCACATCAGTTCTGAATATTATTTTCAATTTTACTTTATCATTAAAACATTATTTATTACTAATTTACCATAAAAATTGTATTGTCCAATTATATCGTACTAGCAGTTAAGCTTGCTTACTGATCAACATCCAATGGTGGCGACTGCGAAGTGTCTGCTTGCTGCAAGGTCATGCTGTGGGCTATGGTAGCCGCTTCGCGGTCAGTGATAGCTAGGTACTAGCTAAATACGTGGACATTGATGTCTAATATATCTTGAAGGCGGCTATCTAATCTAAATATAATAATTTCGTTGTTTGTCGGTCCGTGACGTCCTTAACTTGCTGGAATTACAATTTTAGAAAATTGGGCAACCAGCGTGCTGGCCAGGTTACACGCAAGGATCGTTATTAATTATTATGCCCCCTGATTTTTCATGGGTGAACGGTTAGTTTAGATATAATTAAGACAAAAATATTTGTAAACGTCTAATAACCCAGAGGCGGAGTTTTAAAATTAATATATTGATCAAATGCTTCTAAAACACGCAAACGTCCTTTCAACTTTATTAATAATTCGAGTTAGTTAATCATTTGTCGATTGTCAAATTAATATCCTTTGCCAGATAATCATATTCAAAAAGTCTTTCTGTATTCATGTGATATTCAAAATTTAAAGTGGCGCTTTTTCTTCTAATCCCGAATTTTTTTTTCTTCATATTTCTCAAAACAAAACAATCACATTTTAAAAATGATATTCTAGCACTACAGCATCTATCAAATACATATATACATTGTAAAATAATAATGGAATGTCGCTATACTAAAAAAAAATTATATACTATATTAATTTTGCATTTTTTCTGCTGCTGAGATATGTATTAAACACACACGATAACCACTTATAATTGATTTGGGGACAACTTTCTTATAATGACTTTATGACGTGTCCTCAAATTATAAATGCTCTGTAAAATATAAAGTAAAAATAAAGAACGATGTCCGAAAAATGACATTCGGAATGCGATGTTTTAAGCTGAAAGACGTGAATATGACCGTTGACCAGTATATTATTGACTATGTATGTACTGCACGTGTTTCCATAATATACAGTTTGCGACTTGATTCAAACTGGAATATAACATTTTTCAAATGAAAAATAGCTTTTAAAAGCGATAAACAGTATAAAAAAACAATAATGAATATTTTGTACAGTGTTTGACATATACCGCGCATGCGCAATGAAAGCTATATTGGCCAGCACCAGCAACAAAAGTATGTGGCGAGATTCACAGATAATTTTAAAATACGTATATAAGTAGTAATAAGCAAACGTGTATATATATTATATACATAATTGACCAGAAGATAATATTTTATGTGTATGTATAGTATTTCTATACATTACGTATTACCTGCGTGTATTTTAAAACAAACTGCACATCTCTCTACTTTATACTAATCGCCATTTGTTTTCTTTAAGCTGCCGATAGAAAATATACACAATAGTTGATGAAGATCTAGCGCATTCATAATATAGATACCTCAGAATGTTGCTTTCTGACGTAGGAGTCTAAAAAACCATTATTCATTTCATTATTTAACGTGATGGTGAAATATAGTAACAGAATGAGCAGTGCAAAAGTTAAATTTAATTTAACACCTTTTGTCTGCTTCATCTCCGTTTGTAAAACCAAAGAGACCGACTTGCGTTAAGATTTAATCATTCGAAATATGCAAATTTATTTTAATAAAAAAGGCAAAGTTATGCTTAAACATCCGACTAAATCAGATATAACTCCAACAAACAATCCAAATATCTGCTTTTGAGTCTCGTGGATTTTATTTTTTAATGAATGTTGCGCATTCGAGCGTATTCGCTGAGGTAAAATAAAGATTATTTTCTAAGTCCCAAAAGGTATTTTCACATTACGGATAACGTTCTCTTAAAATTTCAAGCTTTAATATAAATGCTATCACTATTTTTTTTAGTTTTTATAGGGTAAATTATATTGTGATGGATGATCTGGTTTTCAGAAGTAAAACAGAAGTTTTTCATTGGAGTTTATAAGACTATAAATGTTTTATTTTCAATATAGCTTTATTCAAATTTTGCTGCAAATAACTTTTGCTTTAGAACTTTTCCAAATTAATTATTAAGTAAAGAGAAAAAAAATTCTCTAAATTGTTTGGTATTCCACGCGTATTTGAGTGAGGGGGTAGAATCAGGAAAATCAATGGTTTGATAATGTTTACTTTTCGAATGATATTCCATATATCCAATTCGAAATCTAGTATTTCATGCGGTGTTCACCTATATATTATATATCGCCTATCTGTGTCCTTCGACCGCTGGACTGAGGCCTCTCTGAGGATCTTCGTTTGTCTTTGTATTTAGTCTTCAGGTCCATCTGTTGATACTATCAATCCATTGAGCTTAACGCGAAATGAAAATTAGCAACCTTAATGCCTTACTAAGGTAAATATTGAAATCTGAAATATGAAAAATCTATATTTCCGAAATGTCAACCTATCCGAATAAGACACATTCAAAAGTATTTTGAGAGTAAACATAAAGTAGCTTAACAAATAGAAAATCAAATAAGAACATTTAAAGGTATTTCACTTTTTCTCATATTTGTTCTGTATTTTGAATTTCTATAAAAGTAATTTAATAGCTAATAATAGGTTTCACTAAAAAAAAGCTTTATTATGTTTGACTTCAGTTTGTAAAAAAAATCATCATTTCTGAAAACAATAAATATTGGGAATGTGCCCCTGCTGGCTTAGTAACAAAATTCTAAATAGACTTATTATTATATTTTACACATATTTTTACTTACATACTCAGGGTAGTATTTTAAAAAATTTGTTTTAAAGTTTCGCTAAAATAAATTGACTTGTAGCGTTAAAAAATAAAATATAATTTTTTTTAAATGTACTTCGTTATGTACATCGTTTATATTTAAAAAATGTACGTCGCAGCGATATCCAAAAAATAAAAAAAAAGGTTTTGAATGCAGTCACTGAGGATTACTAATTTAAATTGTAATGAATTCTAGATTTTACGTATCTATCGCTTCCAATTTCCTATAAATTCATAGGCTAGGCTTCCTACAAAATCTTGAATACGTTTTTTTTTTCTACTTTTATAATGGAATTATTATGAGTAACCAAAAATGTGTGTTTATATTTTAAAGTGCAATAAATAATACCAATATATTATAAAACTCCTTGTTGAGCCAAATTATTAATCGCGTTCAACTGAGTTATACACACACACACACACAAAGTCACGCGTGCGCGCACACGTATATGTGAACTTGAATGAATTTCCACTTCACGCTGCTCAAACACCTGTGGACTTTCTCACACATTTTCGTGATTGTCACCGGCGACTTCCGGCGGCACCCCCCACCCCCGCCCGGCCCGTCCGCCGCCGAAAAGGACAAAGGATGGCGACAAAAGATTTTTACACCAAACGGGTTCGGAGTCGGGACACGGTTCGGGTCATTACCCACTGCAAAAGCCGGCGACATCTCCACCCTTCACGCTGGTTCCGTCATTTATGTTGATCGGGGATGAATTTTCCCACGGTGGGCAAATATCAGAAGACAATTCCACGTTAGAATTTTCTGTTGCGCTCTAAATACTGTATATGCATATATCGCGGTTTTATCCGGGATCTGCTTTACCGGCCCGCGGATTAACCAGGAAGAATGTCAAGTCACTGAAAAAAAATTGAAAATAAAATGTTTCACAGTGTTCATAATGGCCAAATGCGTGTTTAAAGTCGAAAATGTCAAAAGTCGACAAGTGAGAGAGTCCGAAAAGTAATCTCTCAAAACATTGACTTCTTAACAAAGAATCGCGTATTTTATGACGGCAGCTTTGCAAAATCATTAATTTTTACTTTCTTATTTCTCTGAGTGATTCAATTTCATTTGTGTGGAATTTTTTAGTAAATAAAAATTGTGCAAAAAATATTACCAAAACACATATGCGTTCGATTTTCGGACAGTCAATCCAAAATTTCGGTCAATCAATATATTTGGATTAACCGTGAAATTCGATTTTTTTTCACCATCCATCCTAATGGGAAGTTTGCCGCCTTTTATTTTTATTACTCTTTCAAGTCAGTATTAATTTTTTTTTAAATTTATTTATATTTTTTAATATATGGTACCTATGCATTACATTCTTATATGTTACATTGACATTTATTTTGTTGAGCTTTTTAAATCATCAGAGGTCTATCGTCAGTAAAGAGAACTCTTGTGTCTGACGAAGGAAAAAGTTGTAGGGACCTCATTAAGATGATCACACACACTCAGTCAGTCTAGGTCAAGGATTGCTCTTCCAGTTAGGTGCGCCGCATCCATCCACGTTGTGGTACTTTTTCTGACTGAGAAAAATTACATGGATTATGTGGAAATACAAATATAATTAATTGATTACTTACTATCACGCCGTTCCCACGGAGGTAAGCAGAGATGATATAACGCCACACTCTTCTGTTCTGACAAACAGCTCTCGCCTCATCTACGTTCATACATCCTCGCACGCAAGCTCAATGGTTGTTGAAGCTTCTATCTTAATTAATTGGGTACTTTTTTACCCAATTTGATGTTCATTATGAATAATCTATACAATGTGAACTCCAAGTCTATCAATGAAATAATATTGTTTTATATTTTCTTATTATCTATTCTCCTCCATCTTTCTCTTTATCTTGCAGTTTGAAACCGTTGCAATAGAATATTAGTCAGAAACCCATTTGATCGGCCGCCCTCTTCCTCTGATGTGGGTTCATAGTGACAGTGGAGAGATTTTGTGTGGTCATCTCGCTGCGCCGTTTACACTCTCTCGAGTGTCAAGATGACCAATTCAGTAATAAAATACTGCCAAATCGGGTGGCGGAAGTGAAGGGTCAATATGGAAACTATAGCTCATGAAACGGTTCTTGGTAAGCGGTGGTCCTCTTCTGGGATCATAGTCGGAAGATTTCTTTTGTTATTTTAGGCGGAGTCGAAGTCGTCAGAAATTACTCTATTCCGACATCTTTTTTTACATTTATATTCTATTTTAATTTATCGATACGAGTCATAGTCAGAGATCTGGGTTGAGGCGGCATTTATGCGGCAATAACCACATTGGAGAACTGTGTAAAAAATATTTAATTATACATCTTTTTCGTAGGTGTATATAATCAATATACATGTTCTTCTGGGGTATTATGCTATATTTTTACGACACTTCTTGCCGACGTTTCGGATCCCATTGCAGGGTCCATTATCAGGGCTAATGTGTCGTGGATGTTGGTGTTGTGGTTAAGTATTAATTTGCAATACCGTGTCCAAAGCAGGGTGATAAGGTTGTGTTAAGTATTAGCTAGCAATACCGAGTGAAAAGCTTGGTGTTTATGTGTTACGTGGCAATACCGTGTCAGAATTATGTGTTGTCATGGGTTGCGTGTATTGTTGACAACGTTCTCTCCCTGCCTTTTACACATTATTGCAAGCCAATACTTAACCACAACACGAACACACCAGCCCTGATGATGGACCCTGCAACGTGATCTGAAACGTCGGTCAGAAAGGCCGTAAAAACACGGCATAATACCACAGAAGACACAAACCAAAATTATATTCTGATAAAATGATATTTCTGAGTGGCCGTGATAACCTTAGAATATTTTTAACATACATGATTCCGTAGATTATAGCTTAATTTATGTACGTTTGGAAAATAAGCGCTACACAATTACATTTTAATTAACATTTTCAGATAATCCTCAATGTCTGCATTCATTAAATTATACATGAGGTATATGACTTTTCTCAGATTCACACCAAAATACGTTACACCAACAACGATAACGGTTGCTGTCATTAGGTCACCAATACTCTCTTTATACTTAGAAATAAAGGGTACTCGAAAGTTACCGGCTTCATAAAATTCAAATTCTCTGAAGCAACAAGTATTATCATAGCTGCGCGAAAAAAGGGTTACATTTTGTTATACATAAATATATACACTAATATTGCAGTAAATTCTTTTTTACAAGTTTCACACGCTGGTGAAGATATTAGACAGGGTTGACGTGAGAAAAGGGGTGGTCGGGGTGATATAACCGCAGGTGACACATTCATTAGTTGTATTGCTTTCAATACGCGTGCGGAAGTGACAATATTTTGCCATGATTACCCTGTGTGATACGTTATTATCTGGGGTAGCTTTTATTAAATTAAAAATTGTTTGAAGGCAATTAGAAATGTCGGCAGGTTTGTTCACATAGTGTCACCCGGAACGGACAATGCTGCAGGCACAATAGCAATTTTCAATACTTGCATAAGTTTTCTGAATACACCTAGGGACATCGTTGTCCCATAATTTAATACCCATTTATTTTAAGCATACTTTTTGAAACGACAAAAATATATTTGAATGCAACAAATGAGTTTAATTTAATAATATTGGCAATGCCGAAAAGAGTTATCTTAGGAGACTAGTGGAAGTAATATTGATGTACCGGGTGAGAAATATAGTAAAACCTATATGTATAATGGATTTCGAATATAACGGACAAAATTTCCGGTCAAATATGAAAATCGTTAAAAACATCTTGTATAGTTCAAATACAAGTTTCTCCTTTCGTAATTAATTTTCTGCGTAAAATGAGATTTATTACACTCATTTTCGTAATTTTGGAGAATTAATTCAAAAAACTTAAAAACAACAGCACACTTGAAAAGTTCAAATAAAACTTTACGGTTTTTTCACTGAGCAGAATTACCGAAATCGAATTGACATCGAAAATTAATGTCAATCCATAACGAATGTGTTTGGACCCGAAGACAAATAAATCGGATTTTATTTGTGTTTTCTAATTTTCTAACATTACACCTACTTATAATAGATGTTTATTTTCGGTACAAGTATTATTTATTTATATGAAGACAGCACAAAACTTTTTGTGATATTAAATTTTCATAGATCCCTCGCCCCATTTTTTATAATCATATAATATTTTAAATCCATTCTTACATACTTCAGCTGCCATGATTATGTAGATACGCCGTTTATTTTCTCATTAAAAAAACGCGTTCTAAAAATCACATTTTTATATGACGAACTTAGTATAACTCGGCTTTATCGGACACCTCGCCAGGGTCAGTCCAATATATCGACGTTCCATTGTACCGACAAAGTGTAGACCCTCACGATTGAGCCGCTCGCTGTTGCAAAACTGAAAAGTTGTCAATGAATACGACTTTAACGCGTCTTACGAATATCATGGAAGCCGCTACTAAAATATTTAACCGAGGAAAAAATATAACCTATGTAGGAAGATGGAAGCCCCGCTCCATCTTGAGTCTTTAGGACCTACATAGGGTAAGTGGAATAATGATAGTGAAACTCGTACTTTGTTTTCAGTAATGCCTGATAAATTAAAATTCATTTGTTTCAAAAACGGTTACCCTAAATTCATAGTTTGCCTTGCTGATTGGAACTGATACGAGAGTAGCGACTCATAAAACAATTTCAGGAAAGAGTTGGTACCTTGCGACAGTAAAACTGATCCGAAAAATGAACAGCTTGCATCTACATTCAAGAACACACTCTTATCGTGAAGTTGCATTTTTTCAGAACAAAGAAATTTAAAATCAAATTAATTAATCAGTTAGAAAGGCATACCGAAAAATCAAATCCATGAAAAAAATTTTTGGCTGCTACCGCGATTCGAACCGCGGATATCCTCCTGAGGCCGCTATAGTATAATCGGATAACGCGCCTGCCCCGGATAGGAGGAGATCCGTGGTTTGAATCCCAGTAGCAGCCAAATATTTTTTCATGGATTTGATTTTTCTATATGTTTTTCTAATTGATGAATTAGTTTGGTTCTTTTTTCAGCTTGCGTCTATTTTAAAATTAGATAGATGATTTTTTAATTAAACTTTTTATATAATTAATAAGTTATTTTGTAATTTATAAAACCAGATATTTTTATTTTTATTATTTATACACCTACACATAATAGTTATTTGTCTTTATTTATTTATTCAAAATTGTGATATTTTAGTAGAAAATCGAAATACCCGTTTTTAATAGGACGTACGAACGACTATCAAACGAAGAAATGCTTCATTCTTCATTATGAGAAAAAAATTACAATTTTGTAGCGGCACAAAGGAGTCCACAGAAGCATATGCAGAGATTGGAGATTATATTGGCTGTGTGTGTATCTTTAGAAAATGGCTGAATGTCCACAAAAAATCAGAAATCTCCAAGTTTTTGTTGACATTTAATCAATTTATCTATCGCCTTATTTAATGCTGCACACTGATTTATTTTAGATTGCTATATTTTAATTTTTGATTAATATTAATATAGAATTATTCTTGACGCAGTCCACAAAATAAAATTTTGCACAAAAATAATGAATTATGCATTACTTATTTTAATGTAGGTATACTACAATGTAAAAGCTTTAGAATTATCTGCATATTAATTAATTATATTCCGTTAATTTTGTTATTGATTTTTGTTCATTCAAGAATAAATCAATTAGATGTATTGTTGAATAGTCGATAGAAATTATAAAATAAAAAAAATAGGATAGTAAGTATTGAAAGAAACTGCAAAAGACCTGCAACGCAACTGGAAAAGAAGAAAATTATCAGAAAAACCAAATTTATTGGAGGACGGCCCTGTTACTTCAAGCTTCAACAACCTAATATGCAAATGAGAAGATGTTTGAAAGTGGACGAGGCAAAATTGGAATTGCTGGGACAGCCGGAGACTCTCTGCCTACCCTTACTGAGAAACAGTACGATGATAATTTTTTAAAATAAATTTCTCACGTACATCTGCCTCGTTTATTATTTCAACACTTTTTTATTGTATCTGTAACGTACCTACCTAATATTGTTTTCAATTGTTGGGTATTATAATAAATATTTCCATAAAAACTCTTTAGGCTAATACAAAATTACTTTATGGTCCATTAAACCATCATATTATATTGCACCGTTTATTCCATCGATTTGACTGTGACTTAAGAAATACCAAATCATAAATGATCGGTTACCGGCCACAGTGCCCACCTACAGCTAACCCGCATCGGGTTAAATGTTCACCTGGCCAGATTTAGGTAAGTATAAAAGTGTAGGAAACGGCATAAATCACCACGTACTTACAAACCACTACTACAGAAGTATTGAATGCTCATGTTAACTCATCGTTTTAGGTTCTGAGTGAGACAATTGAATTTCAAGAAATATCTCCATAATTACTAATGTCTCAGACGCAAGTCACCGGACTCGTACGGGATGGGGATAAATTGGTAGGATTAACGATGAAATATGGATAGGTGATTCTAAGTGAACTGTATAATGAAAGAATTGGAAAAGGAGGAAAGAATGTTCGATACACCCGCATTTTCAAAATCTTCTTTTTCATTCCAGAAACTCAAAAACGGTGAACGTCAACGTGAAACGGCGACACAATTTTCACACAATAGTTTTACATCTGATGGTAACCGGAGCCGATAATTATCAGATATACCCCGATGATGATGGTATCTTTTTTTCGGAAATGGTGATCGAGTTTTTGTGTCTTTTATTGTCGTGCGCTATTCCGGTCTGTTCAAAAAAAGGTAGATAAGACAAGTGGAGGAAGAGGCCGTGACGTAAATGCCCTCAATCAAGCCAACATAATAAATCGTGACCATGAAGTCTAAGTCTATAATATTTGATGTTAGGGCACTGATATTAAAACATTTACGACTCGGGCAAGAATCCACACACAAAGTATCCTAATATATAATACAAAATGTTTATACAAACGTCACGAAATGCACAAAATAGAGAGGCTGGTTGTTTATCCAGAGTCGAGATATCAGGCCACGTGAAAGATCTCCAAACAGATGGAAATTCTAAAGAAAAGTCTGGAAACAATGACTCGTTTCATGAAACTCCAAAAACGCCCAAAATATACATGAGAATTAGAACCGGTTACTATTATCTTAAACGTATTTACTATCACAATGACCATGGCGCAAATTAACATAAATGAACCTTAGATCACGGCAAAAGATCACTATGTCGATACATTTTCGTATTGATCAAAATTTAAGTTTGTTAATTTTATTACCAACTAAATTCAGAAGATTACAGTTTAACTTAGTTATATCAAATATTAGTAGTATATTTAATACTCAATTAAAAAGTCATGGCGTCTTTTTTTTACATTATTTCAAAATTTTCTCAAAGATACCAAAAATAAAATATTATTTGCCTGATGGAATCTTATTTGGATCTGGTTTGAACAACTGTGCATATAAGAGGGTTGATTAACAGTCCTCTGGTATCGATGTGTGCGGTGATATAATCTGAGCAAAGCTTGCGTACACACATATATAAATGTACATTCCTCACAAAATGCTTTCTTTTAACAATGCAATTTTCACAAACAGCTGCAATATTCTTTAAGTGTAGAGTTCTCAAAGTTTTCTATCAAAATTGTATTATAATAAAATGTTACGTCGACTGAAGAAAACTTCATTTCAAATTTCTTTGATGTATATGCAAGCTGTCAAGCTTTATGAGAGGTTCTATGGGCACAGTAAAGGGTTCAATAGGGGTATATTTTAACGGTAGATAACGAAAATCAATCAAGGATGGGGGGAGTTGGTGCACCGAATGTGGAGGGTATGAACAGTGTGCGTGGTTTGATGGGGGGGAGGACAATAGTTACGATGGGATGAAGGCTCTTAAGATAATTGACGTACGTTATTATAGGTTAACTATGATTCTACGACATATGAGTGACTATAGTGTACTATTTATTTTAATGTGTGTTTTTTTTTCAATAATGATCATTTCCAGAATCTGATTTACTGATTTTTTTTGACAGATTTTGGACACCCCATCCATAAAAAATAATTAATTTACGACGTTTAACTGTTATTTTTTGACTAAACTCATCATACCGCTAAAATAATATTATGTAAAGGTGAAGAGCGGATTCGGATGACAAGACGTCTTTTTCGTTTAGCTATTTTACATAAAAGAAAACACAAATTAAATTTAAAAAATATTTTTTCACTTTAACCAACCAATGTCTCAGAATCACTGATTGACATTTTAATTCATACGTATATACAACTGTTCCATTTGGAGCGATCTTTGCAGCTTTCCTTCATACATATTTTAATGAGTGAGCAAACTTTTAGCGGATCATGGCCCACTCTACACTCTTCCTTTGCAACATTGTGATGCATTTTACATAGTGTGTATGTAGGTATACAAACAAGGGACATCGGTTATCAATAGAATAAATGAGTCAAAATGTAGTACTTCTTCTTCTTCTTCTTTTTAAAGGACATTCCTTTGTTACTGTAGCGCTTCTTTTAATCGATCTCCTTTCTGTACCAGATTTTTTAGTTTTTGATCTGAGCTTCTGCATCAGCTTCACTTCCGAACAAATTCAATAGCAGATCAGTTCAAATTAATAGACTGAAGATGTGGAGAGAAATCGATATAAAATTATACGAACATCTGTTGCTCTTACTCTCTCATAGTCAATATGCTAATTAATGAGCATCGTGGTCCTTTAATCTGCTTCTATAATACATATTGCTCGCCTTCATTGTTAGCAATTCTGGGGCATTTAGTGAGACGGTTCCGAGGCAAAGCGAGGTTCCAGTTATAGAAACTGGGTCTGTTCATATAATTGGAGTTCGACCCATTCATTACCTTCCGTCATTGTACATTCCCAATTTTGACCAGCAATTTCTCCAGGTTGTCTCTCTCCTTTCTAGCAACATATCTTCATATTATGGAAATGCTTTAAAAATTTAAGTACGAGTATATGATCACAAATATTTTGATTATTTTATAATTGAGTTCTATTTTTATTGTTTTTTTTAACTAATTTGATTTACCGTCATTAATGAAGGTATTTTCGTAAAAAATAAGAACAAAGCTTAAAAATGACACCAACACTATTACAATTGTATTTTTTTCAATGTTAATTTTTTGTGAAATATTTTTAAATGTTATTCAAATGGCAGAAATTGATCAAAATTCAACCACACATTGTTAAATTTTCTCCGGTTTCATAACATAACATCCGTTTTGCAGAATCACCTTGATCCGTAGAAGGCGACATGGGCAGCCTTTCTGATGACAAAAACCCTTTCGAAGGAACAATAATCATGTATCTCCTTACGTTTGGTGGTTGCTCATTTTATCACAATTTTAATAAACATCTGCTCCATTTTCAATAAACTCACGGCACATGCCACGTCCCAATAACCAATCCAAGTGTTTATTTCTCAAACACACCTTTTATCCGACCGATCCGTGAAGAGCCACTACCGAAAGGTAAATAAGTTTCAATATATTTATTCAAAGGTATTTTTTTCGGGGCTTTCACCCCTTCTATTATTTGTACAAGTTAGACAGTGCGCCCTCTATTCACAGGACCCTTGCTCGGGTTTGCACCCGTGTCGATATCTATAATAGTTTTATCGGCATAAAGGGGAGAAATAGTACGTGTACGATTTGTTTCTGTCAGTAAAATGATAAGACATCTCCGATCCTTCAAAATTACTTTGTATCCGTCTTCCGAATTTTTTTGGAAACCCGAAAAAGATTCTTAAAATGCTTAACAAAAATAAAGGAACAGATATTGAAATAATTTATTTAGGAAAAAAATATTCATCCTAATTAAAGATTCGATTATGAGTTCGATAACAAGTTATTTAATGAGAATGATATCGTCTTAATCTGCAATGAGTGTAATGATATTTGTACCAAAAAAACTATTATATTTTGAAGATCAAACAAATAACATTATTTTAAAATAAAATTGATGAAATGATAATAACTAATGCGTTTACAAGTTAAGTAATACTGACATTACATTTTACTATCGTACTAGCTGTAACCCGTCAAAAATGACCGTACTTTTACACGGCGGTTCCTAAAGAATGAGTATTTATTTATATAAAAAAGGAAAAAATAAAAATAAAAAGTTTTTAAAAAGAAGTTACGACGGACGGACGGACAGATGGACAGACAACGAAATTATTATAATTGGGATTAATTTTATGAACCATAAGACATGAAAAATATAAGTACATACCTATATTATAAATCAACATGATTCTTTAGATAATGAACATAACAATTGGATTAGTGAGGTTTAAGCAAACAATTGATGACGGCTGAATAAAATAACCAATAATAATATGATTGCACGCACAGTGCTTACCTAACTTTTTTATATTATTTGAATGATTTATGACACATTTTTACTTGAGACTGGTCTTTTTTTATTTTATTAGAGACACTAACAGGATAATAGGTACATGATACTCTGATAATAAAACATTATAAGTGAAGACTATGCCCATTATCCCAATTACAAGTGTCTTCGGCACGCTCTAGTAACATGTATTTTTGCATTTCAGTATATTTTACATGTACATTTATGTGTATTGTATATTAAGTGTTTGAATGTAGTGCGATTAGTATTTAATAAATAGTTGATTTAATGGATCTATAGATTCAGGTCATCGTTTAGAAAATGGATGTTGTGTATGAGTGAGTTTTTGAACGATGATAAGGTATCTGCAAGAATATCAGCATCAATGTTAGGGTCAGCACTTAACATATGTATAATATGTGCGACACAACCTTGTGATGGGAGAAAAGTAACCAACATTAATAGTGTGCTGGCTTATTCTAAAGAACTCCGGGTTTCTTATACGAGGTTTAACATGCAAATTTATATCAGAAGAGAGAGAGAATCAATAGCTCCGCTGAGAATCTTGTGTAGCACAACGAGATCGGATATTTTCCTTCGGGACTCAAGTTTGTGCATCTTAAAAAGGGCAAGTCGATCTTCGTAGCTGTGAAGGTTATTGTGTTGACCAGCTTTGTATGACAAAATGCGTAGAAATTCCAACTACTACTACTAGTACTTCGTACTAGTGATGTATAGACAATTTTTAGACTTTGAGGATTTTTAAAGTGGTGAGTAATTCTATATGATAAATCCCAACATAGTATATGCCTTGTTTGTGATATTATCAAAGTGGTTTTTATCTCTGTCTTATCATTTTTAAAGACAATTGTCGTTACCGCTTAGAGGCCACCAAATGATAGGACAGTGGCAACAATATAGAGTGTAATAGCAGCATTATATGAATAGTGTGATTAATAAAAATTAAAAGTTTCTGAAGAACATTGAAACAGTGAAAACTAAAATGGCATATCAGGCGAAAAAAAAAATTCTACAAAATATTCGTTTCCTTGCGATTATTGTGAATTTCTAAATATATCCATTTTTAGATAAATATTCACTTTTACAAATTTATTGTTATTACTAGATATCAAGCCAATATTTTGATGCTATAATATACTTGTATTATCTATGATATATATATGATATTAAGCATGTGTGTCACATTAACTTTAAAATTACACACACATTTCAAAGTTCTTGATTTAGGAATATTTCCGAAGGTACTGTATGCAGTCATACTCAGTTTAACGACCTATGAATAAACACCTACTCAGCATTTATCTTAAGTTAATAGGTCCATAAAATATCATACAAGAATCCAAACTAAGAATATTTTAATACTAAAAAGATCTTGGAAAATATTTTCGCGCAGAGAAATATCGGAATTATTATTGAATATATTTTTATACTTTTTCTGCAAATCATTTTTAAAATGAAACTATGACTACTTCATGCATCTAAAACAAAATCGAATTTATTTAGTCTTGGGAATTTATTTCGTTAATATTAAATTATTATTCGTTTAATTCTGTGCAGTGGCGTACTTACGTTATTATCCAGGCGTTAAATGCGAATAAGTATAAAATATTACCATGGGTGTATTCATATACCAAATGCATTCAAATTCATTAAGATTTGAGTGACGTAATTGGAATCAGAAAGACAGATAATGACAAGAAACGAAAAGAAAGATAAACAAAATATCGTACATGATATTGAAAAGATATCAGAAATAATAATATCGTGATAAATTAAACTATTTACATAGGTCGATAATAATACGATTGTAATATTATAACATAATTAAAACTAACTTAACAAAGTATTAACGGACTAAAATTTTTTGTTTGGTATTATACCTAATTATTTCATAAAATACATATATATGTTTCGTAAAGTGTAAATCAGTAAATAGGTAACTATATTTTAAATTAATTTTCTTAAACTATTTTAAGTGATTTTTTTACACGACTTAATTCCATATATTAAGAGGAATAATATTACCACAAAACAGTGCACGTAAGTACATCTTAGGGCAACCGGCTACCATATATATTATTCGATTATCACACATCTGTCGCTATAGAACATTACTCATCACGGCCGTACTGGTTATGGATGCCATCTCGGTGCTACTCTGACAAAACTTACCTGTCTATCTTCCCGGTCTGTGTGTGGAAGGCAAGTGGAGTGATAATCTTCTAATTTATTTTATTTGATCCATCATGTAGAAGATCATCCCTTTGCTCTCTTTCCTTCGATGTTGCCGACTGCCACTAGTGTCTCTATCTTAATCACGCTGTCCAAGTAGTCCATTGGCAGTCTATTTAACGCCAAGGCATACTTGGACAGTTTGGCTGGAAACTTTCCGGTCTACCTGTTTATCTTCAACAGCAAACTTAAAGATTTCCTAAGTGGAAAATATTTAAGAGGTGTTGACGAATTGCATTTTCAAGTAAACAATTGATTAATTAAATAGACTGGTGGTGGACGACTACACCAACGGGATTTTACATTACGTGAACTGATACGATAAATTCACTGTATGTTTGAAAAAGTATAAATAATATTCTATTATTTATAAATAATAAAATAATTTATTCATTTTGTAAAGGTTAATAGCTGTTACACTCTGGATTACCTTAGTATACATTTTAAAGATTTTCTAATGTTGATCTTAAAACTGTATCAATTTTCTATGACTATATTAACTACTATTTTTCAGTATCTGACGTTGCTTAGGATTCTGATTCAGTGATATTTTACAATAAGGAGTTAGTGGGAGGAGTCTGTAAATTTGATCCAAACGGGGGAGTGGAACATGTTGGAGGGTGGGAGGGATTAGTATATTGTCCTAAGAATACTCGAAGGTAAATAAACAAAATACAATTAAGTACATACTTAAATCGAGCGGTTATGATGGGGGTGGATAACTTTGAGAGGTTGGAGGGTTTTTAAAAGGTAACTATGCAATATTTGTAAAGTATAGAATTCAATTTAACGCACGTATCTTGGGAAGAGGGAGCATGTTACCTATATTTTGCGTAAGGTCTTAAAAAGTAACTATGCAAAACTTGGTTATGATCGGTCACAGGATGCAGGATTGTATAAAGAACAGACTACATTGAGATTCATACTTACATATATTACGTATTATAATCATAATATAGATAAAACAGATTTTAACTGAAAGGATTCTAGTTGTAAGAATTGTTTACAGTTTGTAAAAATACAACGTTGAATCAAAACATCACATCGAAAAAATACGGCCACAGTCCTCCTAGTGCGGTCCCGTCCCGTTCGTAGTGGCTTAATTTCCACCGGGCGCGCAGTACAGAACACTCGCGCGCCAGCGAGTACCGCAGGTAGGTGCGGGTACACGCGGCACCTACCCGCCTACCTACCACCGGCAGTTGGTACATTTTAGCACAAGCCTTTATTAATAATGTACGCTTACACCTTGCGCTTCAGCATTCAGCTGTCCTTTTTATTATTATTCAAAAGGCCATGTTCTGGCGGTGCGACGGATCGCCCCGACTAATGAACGCATTAAATACGAGATGGTTTTAATGTCAACGGTTGCACGATTGCGATATCATTAGAAAAATTGGCGAGAGATCGGGAAACGGGCGACTGGTAATCTCGACACTTAGAGACGACATACGGTATTTTTAAGGCTTGGCATTGCTTTTCGTTGGTAAATTTTTCAATATTTATCTATTTACCATCGCCTTTTACAATAACTCACATATACTCGTAATAACGAATAATAAATAAAATTAAACCAAACCAGAATTATGGTATTGTTTAAATGTATCACGAAAATAATGTATTTACATTAAAGCATTGAGCTAAAAAATGTACATGCGATTGTTTTTTGTTGATGATATTTGATACCAATACTTGGTATTGGTAAGTTAGTGTTATTACTAGCCGTAATAATAATAATTCATAACGACCCTTGCGTAACTTGAGCCGCGCGCTAATTGCGTGTCATACTCTAATTATCGTAAGTTTTAATTCCAGCAAGTTACGGATGTTACGGACTGACAGACATTCGAAAATAGGATAATTGATTTGTTTTTGGAACACATTCTCTGGGAATGTATCATCTTGAGGGACGCACGAGAGAATATGGTTAAGGACTTAGCGGGAATAGGTCATCGTTCGCCACGGAATAACGATCTCCTGAGCTGTGAAAGAAACCTCAGACTCTTCCGAGAGCCACCGGGGAGATCTGAGAGAGTAATCTCTATGACGCTCTCCTGGGGTTTGTTGTGACCTGGACAGAGTGAATTTTTACTGGTCCGTGGTCGCGGTACCGGGACCAAAATATATCTGTGACATCCTTTCTCCCATTCTGGGAGTGGCTGTGAATACTATGGTCGCCTTTACTGCTTCTCTGTCAGACTATCGAGTAGCACGTACACGTAATATAAGATATCAACGTATTGTTTTTATTTATTTGATTGTTGATGATATGTACATTATTTCTTTTTTATTAAATAAACTTGAAACCCAATAGATGCAGAAAGCGATGGAAAGTCGAAGTTTGTAAACTTTGATCAATAATAAACTCACAGGATGATTTGCTGAGAGGAACTGGTAAGGAAGTAGATACTTCCATAACAGTTCCGGGAAAGGGTGGGTCTCCGCCCCTTTCTGCTTCTCTTCTGTTTTTGGAACATTCACCTTAAAAATGCTACGAAATCAAATCAGTTAAATCGAGGACTTACAACTTAATATTTACTATTCTGTATAAAATGGGTCAAAGTTCTTCTACAAGATGAATTCATTTAAGAATGTTCTTAGGTTTTTACGGCCACTCACAATCTTCTGGTTTGTGTCATTTGGGGTATTTATGCCGTATTTTTACGACGTTTCGGATACTATTGCAGGGTCCATCATCAGGGCTGATATTTTGTTATGAATGTTGGTGTTGTGGTTAAGTATTGGCTTGCATATATCGCAATAACGTACTTTTTGTTCATAGACTGAATTTACGATCGCGCCGTATACGTTTAACTTGAAAAAAACTCGGAAAATGACGTCTTTGATATCTGTCTGCAGAACTTGTGGCTTTTGCATACTTCAGTTATGAATTTTCCTTAGAAACTAAATGGAGGATGGTCACTGCCCTCGAAAATTAAGGATTGGAAGATTCTTCAAAGCGAGCAATCCTCAAAAAATGCTATCATTGTCGATAAAAACTTTTACAAAAAAATTTCAACACAATCGCCGTTTCGTGAGATTTTTCGAAGAAAGATGTTAAGATATGGAAGGATGAAGATGAATACAATTATGCAAAGACTTTTGTACATTCTAAGAAAGTTGTGTAGGTATGTTATAGTAGAGAGACTAGCAGTGTTCATGGAAAAGTCATCGTTTGTATAAAGACAACGAAAATTTTCTGACTCAAAATAGTACACTTGAATAATTATTATTCATTTTAGTTTATTTATTATTTTTTAAATATTTCATGTTTTTTTTTATTTATATTTAAAGTTTGACTAAATTTTTGCAAAAAATTGCATAAAATTACCTTTTACATAAAGTATAAATTATAGAAGTCTCACAGAGACGAAGGTAATTTATGTACGAGAAAATCGGATGGAAGTCTCTTATGCGATGGCTCAGGGCTTACAACCTTTAGGAGCTGGCTTAAGTTATCACTCTACATAATGCAACGTTCACCAATTCCATAGACAGAACATCCACAGATTATTAAGTTCTATATATATATATATATGTTCGAATAAAGAACCTTTCATATATTACTATGGTCTCTGCTAGAGACATCTATTGATTTTTTCCCATTAACAAGTTAATATACAGCTTTCGTAACTAGTAATGATTCTTCTATATTTTAATTTTTTAAGTTGATTTTTATCAATAATCTTCTTTAACGTATGTATGATATTCTTTCGAATTATTAAAGTTATCTACTAGAACATGTCTGAAAATCAATATTTTTAATATTTAACTTCTATCACATACCAGCATATATTTTTTTAAACAATATTTTTATATGAAAGTATGTTCTAAGAACATAGTTACTGGATTTTGTCCCCAAAGGGATGATTAATTAATTAAGGATAAATTACAGAAGTCTCACATAATTTATCCTTAATTAATTAATTTATTATCCATCTGGGGACAAAATTCAGTAACTGTGTTCTTAGTACATACTTACATATAAAAATATTGTTTAAATAAATTTATACAGTTTAATTACCAATTTACATTTTTTTAGTTAAGTCCTACACTTTTACAGCTGGTAGCGATCCCCACAATTCCTTTGTAAAACCTGAAAAAAATACTGTGTATGTTTTTAGACATATTAAAGATTGCTTCATAGAAAAAAATAATTTTAAAATTCATGCAGTTTTGAAGCACCCAAACACATATTTTATAGTTAACAGTAAGTCGAATGCGTAGTACATTCATGGTAACCATGAACCAAATTCGCATTACGTGCTTACGCTAAGTACTGATGCGTGTTACGTGATAGACCCATCCTTGGAACTCATCTACTGTAGTCTTGTGTGGTTATTTTATATCTCATAAAACTTGTGAATTTATAACAGAACTTTAAAATTTACTTTCTGCAGTCTGCCTAATTTCTCAACCTTAAATAAAGTAGTCTGTAAGATATAGTTAATGTAGAGAAAATGATTTATCTGTTTCCATGAAAAAATGTATAGTTATTGGCATATTGTACATAGGCGGGTTAGTTTAAAAAAGTTTAATTACTGCTTAGTACTAAAATACATATACTAAATTAATTATTTAACTTTAATTTTCTATCCTCTCTTTTCCCTACCGTCGTCACCAAGTTTGACGTTTACTAAAATCCGATCCGAAGAACATAGCCTCTGCCTTCTCTTCAGGATGTTTTGTAAATACGACACTTGAAAACCAAATTCAGCCAAACGAAAACGAGGATGTAAGCACGCAATGTTAATACACGCGAGTCGTATTCCAATCAAAGATGTTATACAACAATTTTCGCGTCCAAACAGCTCGTATACCTGTCAATTTGGACTTATTCCAAAGCGGGCTACACCGAGATACCACTATACTGTTTTTACATTGTACTTTATAGTGACTTTAAAGTGATCTATGTAAGTTAAATAGAAAAATTAAATTAAATTAAGTTTTGAGAAAGATATGTACCTAGTGGAAGTCGGCTAGTGGAAATAATGTGGATATTTTAGTTTATTTAAAGAAATTATTTGCATTTACAGCAATTTATCTGCTCGCTTTCGTTCATTTGCAGCATCTTAAGAGATCGATATTTTAGACAGGATTCGAATAATTATTGAAAATGTTGTCAATCAAGGTTTTTTCGACATAGCTCACGGCACACGGCCCGTTTCATGTGAAAGCCATATTTTAAAAACAACTTATAACTTGTTTTCATTAATGATGGACTTTGATCAATATGTAATATCTTTTCGACGAATTCAAACCATAATATTTGTATTGCTAAAAATATGCGCAGATGGTTTGTTTGCTTATTGCAAATTTACTTTTAATAATAATTAGAAGAGGAACGCATTAGAAATGTGTGTAAGGCCACCTTGTAATTTGATCTTACTTTTCAAAAAGGTGTATTATTTAATTAGTAGTATTTTTAAAGATTCTTAGATACGAAAGTTTATATATTGATAAAGATATGATACACTGTCTTCTTTATATATAAGAAATTAAATATATAGAATCCATATTGTTATGTAGTAAAAATTTAATACTTAAATAACATAGATTTTTTTTTGTATAACATTAACTTATATTCATTTTCTAGTATTATTATCACTTTAAATAACAGAAAATAAGGTAACAACACAGCTAAGAATGAAAAAATATATAAAATTACATTACCTTGCAGATTTTGAGGACTGAAGAAGGTTGCAGTTATTGAGAGATTGTCGTTGTCATCTAAAATATGAAGACAATACTATATCATAAAATATCGTAATTCATTAGCTTTTAAAAGATTCTAGTACAAAACGTTAGAAAATAATTATTTTTACAGGTTGAATAAATTAAATAAAACGTTTGAACTGATGAGAAAATTTTGCCAATCGTATAGCGATATTTCAAAATAAAGGACATTTATGTATACCTACTCTCTATGATTGACTTTGAATTTTGATACTTCCGAGCTTATCGTTTTAAACGAGATTATTCCGAGGTTCATAATCATAAATCTACACCGCTTGACAGATTGGACCCAAATTTTGCATACATTTTTTTTGAAAAAAATAGGCCATTTCTATGAAATAATAAATATGATGTTTACATCCTATCCAACCTATTCATGATTAAATGGAAACATTGTTTTAATTAGAGGCTTTGTTTCCCCCCACAAATTTATTTTCAACATGATCCTTAACCCGTGCAACGCCGGGTACTAACAACTAGTACATTAATAATTTTTGATAAATGATAGTTTTTGACTAGATATAATGATATATTGCTCTTCAGATTTTTCCATAGATTTAATTACTAGTACAAAATAATATTTATAATGTGTGTGTATGCGTTATTTTTGTAGATTAGAGGATATAATAATATTTGTCATTAACGCTTATACAGATTAGTTGTCCTCCACTCAATAATTGAGCAGTAAATCAGTTACCACTTTTTTTGAAGTCAGCCGCCAGTGTACGAATTAAGTCAATTTGTTTTCAATACACCTGAGCAGTTAGCCAACAATTTTGTTTATTATACAGATCATCAATCACAATTAGAGTATAAATAAAAAAAAATGGTTCAGTGAACTATTTCATGTTCAAGGAATCCTAAGATTAAGAAAGAAATTCTAATTTCATGAATCATGTCACAACAAGTAGTCTAGTGCGAGATTACAATCGGAATTTTAGATCAGTTTCAGGCTACATCCGCTTAGTAATCGTCCATCTCTATTTTTCTGCTTCTCTTCTGTCATCCTTTAAAAAAAATATATCAAATAATCCATAAGATTTGCTATTGAAAAACAGTTCATCATCGATTAATAGCAAAGTATGTATGGTCTACATGGCTACGGTCCGTTGAGAATGTTTTACTTCTCAGTGTCATTAACAGATGTAAAGTAGAACGCCCGGTATCTCTTCTCGCACTTCTCTCAGTATTACCACCCCCAACTTCTTCGAAATTCTTCCCTGAGTCGCGTAGTAGTGTCGCGAGATGTAGCGTCATATCTGAGTTCCTTAAAGGAGGTATTATTTGAACATGTTAATCCCCAATCATGTCTTACCATTAATATAATAAGCGTGTCATTATCGCGACATCACGAATGTGAGTTTCTCACGACATAGAACCGTTATGAATTCTCTTCCTCTTGTTTACATTTCTCCACTTTTCTCGGCTTCTCACATCTTCTCCTTTTTGTCATCAGTCCACGATTAACACCATGGAAAATTATTATTACACAGTCAAGTAATATTGATTTTAAAATTCAAAAACGCTGTGTGTAATTATGAAATGTATTTCATTTTTATTTATATGCCAAATATTAGTCATGTCTAGTAGTAATGCACGAAGTCACACCCCTAATAAACATATATGCCATCACACATATGTACGTAGATATTCTAATAGACGTCCTTCCACCTTCTGACACGGTTCACCGCTTCACAGGCTTCTGCCATTACACTCATTCACAATTTGTTATCTTTAGTCACGCGAGAAAATAAAAGTAATCCGAAATAATCATGTCTTCTTTCCTCGCCTTTGAGATGTGCCAGTTTTTAATAGCATTTAAATATTAATTGGTAAATAATTTAATTTCAAAATTTACTAGGTGTTTAAAAAAATATTGCATGTCTTAACAATAAAACCTTATTCTAAACATTGAAAATAATAATAACTCGTAAATTTAGATTTCAAATTTCTAATTTTATAATATAACTTATACTTTTATAATATAACTTTATAATATATTTTATAATATAATATAATTTTATAATAAAATTTTATAATGTAACTGGCTGATAAGATTTGATATTCGGAAACTAATTTACTTTAGATAAACCGCTTTGATTTGTTGAATAAATTCTCGTGGTACCATTATAATAATGTAAATATTATTTTTTTATTATACATCGTCAACAGATTTTTTTTCTTTAGTATTTTAGTCTCTTTAGTTTATAAAAACTTATAGAAGTCTAATAATATCCGAAAGAATATTTTTCTCGCGTACTGTGGCTAAAAATACAAAATTTGATACGTGTATTAACCACAGGTGCATTTTTTTAAATTCCTCGTTATAGTTGGATATGAAAAAAATAATGAGATTTATTTAACATTAATTGATATTTTTAAAATGATGTGCCTATATACTTAGAAAATTATACGAAATATTACATACTTTTTTGATTTTTAATTAATCAAAAATAACTGTTGCGTTCGCAAATGAGCAAAATTCGAAGCACATCACTCAGACCTTGGCATGAACTGTGTAGTTTTCATTGTGTCTTATACAGCTTTCTATACGGCATATTTTTGGATGAAGAATTTTTGCACCTTGGTCTTTATAAGTGTTAACCGGAAACAGGTGACAGAGGGAATACACATGACTGTTCGTATTTACTTATGTGTTCGTTTACCTACACACATCCACAGTTTTATACGTTTTGATTAATATTGGATATATAATTCTGGGTTTTTCTCATTTAATTAATATTGTAATATTACCAATTAATTACACAATACATTGAAATCATCATAATATTTAATAAATTATAATACATTTTGTGAAAAAATACACAAAAAGGACAAAATATCTCGTAATATACTATAGATAAATGAATTTAAGTATAGTTACTTATCACATTGAATATTTCATAATATAGTTATATATATTTCATTACTCAATTAATATTTGTTTCTATATATTATATCAGTGCAAGTGGCTTTCATAATATAAACGGATTCTAACAAAGTTAATGTTTTTAACCTAATTTAATGATGAAGTTTTAAAACTTTTAAAGCGTTTCTGAAAATGACATTATTAAGTACTACGTAAAAGTTTGTTACGTAGATTTTCTACCTCACAAATTTTTTTATCCAATCTACAAAACACAACATGTTAAAATAATTTGTTAATGCAAATGGTTTTGGCCTGACCCAAAAAGGTCAATCGAACATTGACATAGCGTTCTTTCAAAGAAAATCAGATCGTATGATCGTATCAATTATAGTGAGTTGAATATTGTACTACTGGACACGCCTAGATGAGCGGAAGATATTAGCACTGTGCGACTTCAACTACACAGCTTGTGCTGGCCCGAACAAGCAACGTCACTCTTGAAACGAACAATATAATTTCTCTCCGACCTTTGTACTTGCATTCCAATACATAAATAAGAAAAAAGAAGAGGGTTAAAACTCTTAGTTCTTAAGAGTTTTGTTACAAAATCAAACTTAATTCATACAAATAACTTAAATAACAGATCAGCCCTGATGATTGATCCTGCAATGGGATCCGAAACGTCGGCCAGAGTGATCATATAAACACGGCAGAATATCCCAGAATACTATAGGCAGAAGATTCTGAATGACCGTGAAAATCTGAGAACATTTTAAAAATACTAAAACATTACAAAAAAATGTTCGCCATATTTTTGTTTCAAAGTGTTTTTGAGAAATAGTGCATCTAATTATTTAAAAATATTGTGTTTTATTTCATGAATACGTCTTAAGAGGTATATTGTTTTTATTTCCAATCAAATCATTAATGTTTTTCTCGTGTTTTATTACTGAACAAAACATTCCGTTCCTTCCAGACCAATAACAAGGTACGGATGAGAAATGATATCAGGAGAGCAGAATGTGCCTGAAGAGACAATATGATCGGATAAACGCACCATATAACACATGTCTCAATCCCTGGTGCAATATGAAAACTGCCCCTTAGCGGTTTGCTCAGCGAACACTTTACGGCTGGGGAAGCGGACCACAGGATTTATTGATTATAATGCCGTGTTTACATCTGCTAAACAGTACAATATTTATTAAAATCAAATCGTTCCTGTAAATGGTTGGAATGTTACTTACTTTTTTATTTAATATATTTATCAGAAACCCTATCATATACCTACTTACCCGTACATTCTTTAAAGAAGTAGATATATTCTAAAAATTTATATTTATGTTCTAAAAAAATGTTCATTTATTTCCTGATGACATAATGTAAGGTTTAATTCAATGTTAAATTAAGCAAAACTATTAAAAATACCTATTTCGATAGGTGTTTCATTAATTGATTGTTGCCTTTCTCAAACAGCGATTGTTCAAAATATTTATTTAAAAGGCTGTCACAATATTCATCCATACAACATTTTGAAATTAAAACTAAGTATAAATTGACGTTAATTAAAAATAATCATTGTGTACTGTTTAGAAAATCTAATTTATTTGCCTATTTCCCTATATAGATTATAATATATATATATATATATATATATATATCTATATATATATATATATATATATATTATACACTACGTGTTACTGATATTCACTTTGTTTTAAAACGCATTTATTATATGTAATTCGATTATTCACTAAATAAATAGAAATAAAAGTACAAATATCATCATTTACTTTAAATATACAGGAAAATGTTTTATTGTTTACACTGATTTAAGTGTTACAATATGAAGTGAAAATAATTTCACAAATATTTAAAGAATTAATTATGTAGTATACGTACTTGTCTCCACCAAACGCACCAAAGCAGTATATGTATATAGCAGAATTGAAAAAAAAATCTATATATCGATATATTGGAAAATCAATTAAATTATATGTAATAATATATCTGTTGGAAAAAAAACGAGCGAGCCTTACAGTAGTCGAATATGATATAACATTTGACATCTCACAATTAAAAAAAAACTAACCCATAGAAACCAAGATTTTACAATACTCCCTTTCGCTTTGAATCAGGTTTCGTGTCTATACACGCGTCGGGCTAATTACTCATTTATAATGATTCCAATTTGAAAAACCAATTAAAATTTCGAAAAATCCAAAATTATACTATATTTAATAATTTTTTTAACCAAAATTTATTAGATCATTTTTATCGTCGCCACGATTCTTCCTGCAATGTTTCAGCTCGATTATTAAGAAAAATTCATTTATAAATATATTTATTAACGTATATACAAGATTGCTTGCCATGTTTGTTCGAAAGTAGAAGAAGAGAGCTATTTGTGGTGTTTTTTGAAATAAATTCAAACGCTCGAGTAACATCGAAACTTGGTCCGGGGACACTCGTGTCGCGCTGATCGGACTTCGTGTTCGAGAGTTACGGCCGGAATGGGTAGCGCAGACTGACGGCAGCCGAAGCGCATGCTGCGCAGTCGAAGCACCCGCTGCACGGTCTAAGTGCCCGCTGCGTGGTCGTAGCGCTCGCTGCTCGGCCGAAGCGCCCACTACGTGGTTGAAGCGCCATTTACCATGCCCGTGTATGTGGTGTTTATTCTATATTAGATGAAATGAGCATTATTATATTTTTATATCACAGATTGCTCATTTCATCACAAACGTATCACAAACGCTCGAGTTACGTCGAAAATAACAAATATAAATATATATATAAAAAACTAATTACATAAATTCTTTGCATGAGTGGTATGTATCTATCACCATCACGTTTTAAATTCCAAAACCGAAAACTGTATGCAATAAATACATTATTTCACATAAAGTGCATATAACCTTACTAAGAAGAAGAAGAATGGATTGAAAATAAAAAATATGCAGGCAAATTTCATAATTGTCATTAAAAAAAAAATCTATGTGAAAAACATGAGAAAACACCCATTAATGTATTTATCGCCTTACAAATTGAAAAATATTTGAATCACTTCAGCGGATTTGAATCAACACATTTCGTCAACAGATTTTTTTTTGTCGAACATGTTTTTAATATGTCAAATACATCTCGAGATATTACATATTGAATATTAACAATACGCAACATGTTTGTAAAATTGACATTTCTGAAGCCAGTCTGTCAATGTCAAAATTTGATATTTTTTAGGTTTTTGATTTGATCCACGCCGTCTAATTTTCCTCGAAAGGAAAAGAATTCTTTGTCATAAACACTAACTAACATATCAACCTCTCATTCTATCTACAAAAAATTTTGTCTTGAATTCTCATATATTTGTTATAAAAAACACATAAATATCATTTAATATACATCTGTCCGATTTCATTGTATATAAATGATGATTTTTCCGTCGCGCGAGCCTCGCGCGCGCTCATTGATCAAATGTCAAATCACTGCCACAGATTGCAGGAAAGCGAGAGGAAAGATATTTTACATCAATAATATTCTATTGTATCTAAAAACAATTTGCGTAGGACCGTGGATATGTGGCGCCTCTGGATTGAACTCCATTTTTCTGTGCGACTGTGATGTCTTCTTTCCCTATAGGGAGTGGTGTTAAAATGGCTTCCTGTCCCCTCACTGTCCCCCTCCCGCTGTAATCCTTCTCTGCCTTGAATCTATACGTGTGAGTCTTAGTATTGTGTCTCTCTTGCTCTTGTACTGTATCCATGTCCTTTGTAACCTGTATGCATAAATCTTTGTATCTTATAAACCATGATTTTATTTCTGCGAGAGTGGGACGGTGATTGGGCTTTACTTGCATCTCCCTGCTGGGCCGCCCTATATTCGGTCCAACATGGAGATAGCTTTTAGAGTAAAAAACTGTCAACCAGGCGACACATAAGAAGGACCGATATGTCAGCATAATCTCATCAAACGGTCCTGGGAAAGTGGTGGGTACCCAATCACTGTATCTAAAAATATATTCCAATGTATTAGGTACTTTATCGGTTGAAATAATCTATACCTATAAAACTCAATGTCTGTCTGAACACCGTTTGTCCGATTCGATTCAAATTTTGCCTACTTATGCTTTGGGAACCGGCGGATAACATAGGTAACATTTCCCCCTATTCTCATATCCCTTCCCCTCCCCCTGACATATTTTCGATGTAAATCTGTGCCGTTTAACCGATCGGACTCAAAATTTGGAAACTTATTCTTTAGGACTCGGCGAGTAACATAGACGATGTTTTCTCCCTATTCTCATACCCCTTCCTCTTCCCCCTGACATATTTTCGATGAAAATCTGTATCGTTTGACCGATCGGAATCAAAATTTGGAAACTTATTCTTTTAATACTCAGCGGGTAATATAGACGATATTTCGTTCCCATTCTTATACCCCTTCCCCTCGCCCTGACATATTTTCGATGCAAATCTATACCGCTCGAATCAAACCTTTGTTTCCCCCACAAATTTATATTCAACTTTATCCTTAACCCGCGCAACGCCGGGTACGCACAGCTAGTATTCTAATATAATTTAAATTTGTTTTCAAAATAAAATCTCTGAAAACAAATTTAAATTATTTGAAATACAGGAGAGTGTAAATGAACCATTTAAGTAGGCGGATTACGAGCGTAGCCTTTATAATATCGCACTCAGGAGGATGGTAGTACTGAAGAGCATCGGTGTTGCACTTACTTGAAACGTGGAAGAATACTGAGCTTTCATGTAGATATAATTAAGTATATTCGAGAAATAAACACATGAACAAAAAAATTATTGTCACACTGTTTTCAAAAATAAATACATATTTTAGGTTGGCAGGTACACGTTAATAAAGCTCACAAATATTTATTATTTACTGTTGTGTCAAATCATACAGTGCTTATCGATGCTTGACACGCGCCAATACTTGAAAATAAAGAGTTTGAAAAATTTAAAACATTACATAATTGAAAATGTACAAGAAATGGGCTTTTTAGTACTTACTTTTTACGGTAGTAAATTTGTGAACATAAATGATATATTTTGAAAAATTAAAAAACCTTAAATATATATA
>JADDOH010025024.1:0-66566 GCA_016648135.1 Agrypnia vestita | reverse complement strand
CGAATAAAATCCTAAAATTCCTCCCCCCAAAATCAATTTGTGCCCTGACAGCCATCCGTAATGCCTCACTCCGCCTAAGACACTTCCCCACCCCCTTCAAGCTTGCAGATGTCATCCTCATACCCAAGCCAGGTAAAGACCACCTCCAACCCCAAAACCACCGACCTATCAGCCTTGTGCTCGAAAAAATAATTCTCACCAGATTCAAGCACATAGCTGAAGGCATTCCATAATCCCGATTCCCACACGGACCCGTTCCGCAGCCATCGATCTCTTTCCTCTCTCCTCTCCATCTCGCAGTCCCTCCTCCACCCGGCTGGTTCTCCTTATTTTAACTACCCGGATTTTTCCTTTTATTTCCGGGCTTCGATTGGATGTTGTTTATTTTTCCGCTAGTGTAGTTTTTCCGAGCACAACATACCACCAACCACCAGCTTCTCCGAGTAGTTGAGCAAATAAGCAATGGCTTTATCACCAAAAAAGCCACAGCAGTCCTCACAGTAGACGTCAGCAAAGCCTTCGATAGAGTATGGCATAACGGCCTACTCTACAAACTAGACCAACTCGGTCTTCCCCCCAGCATGACGCAACTACTAGCAAGCTTCCTTGAAAATAGAACCTTCCGAGTCAAACTCGAAGATGGTAAACTCTCATAAACTCGCCCGCTAAAATCCGGCACCCCCCAAGGCTCAATCCTCGGCCCGATCCTCTACAGCGGGTACTCCAGAGACATACCCGCTCCAGTCGCCACATTCGTCACAATAGCCCAATTCGCTGACGACACAGCTTACTTAGCAGCCTCACCCTTAATACGAAAGGTACAAAAACAAGCCACCCTCCTCGAAAAGTGGTGCACTGACTGCCGCGTCGAAATAAATTCCACCAAAAGCGCAGTCACCCTCTTCACTCGCCGTAAAGAGCCCCACAAGCCGAGCATAAAAATGTTCGGACCAAAAATCTCATGGACAAAAACCGTAAAGTATCTTGGCGCCACTCTAGACAAAAAGCTAACATTCACCCCACATATTTCAGACAAAGTAAAATCAGCCACACGCGCATTCTATGCAATGTATCTACTAATGAGCCTGTACAAGACCATAATTAAGGACCATCCTTACATACGCGGCCCCAATATGGGGTTACACCGCACCAACCAATATCAAAAAACTACAAATTCTCCAAAACAGAGCAATCCGAGCCGTGCTCTGGGCGCCCAGTTGGATGAGAATTACACTACTTCACAAAAAATCACATCTCCCTTCAATAAAGAAATTCATCCGACACTTGTCCGAACGTTTATACGGCGGCATCCCAAGCCACCCAAACCCGTCAATCAACCAACTCGCTAGATACGACGCTAATCCAAACTCACGCATCAAGAAAAGACCGAAAATGGTCCTCGCAAATCCTGCCCCATGGTAGCAGTATCCCCGTCACTATTGACGCCTCCCCCCCCCCAACACCCCTCCACACACCAAATACTACCCACCACACCACACACCTCACCAACACAATTTCCCGAATCCACACAAATTCTTAATTAACAAACAACTAACCTCCACATTTAATCTAAATATTCAAAATTCTTTCAAAATTCAAAAACCCAAATTTTCTGGTTCGCATAATATGCTACGTCAGATGAAGAAGCAAGGGGTTAACCGGGTTATAAGCCTTGAGATCCAAGCTAAGCAAGTAGTTTGTAAGAGATTTATTTTTATTCATTCTTCAAGATTCAAATTTTCAATCTTCATCTTAACTTAGAAATATCATTTTATCACGGTTCGGTGAATTTAGTTAATGTGTTTCACTAATAGGCCTTCAATTTATTCATGTAGTCTTTACTATCATACATACAACAAAACCTTGTCTTTTTTCATTTCCTTACATTTTCTAACTATTTTCATTTATATAAAAAATATTTTGTATGTCACAAAGCAAGCAAGTTGTAAGCAATTTTTTAGTTGAAAATAAGCTTAGTGATGTATATAATAAATCAATCCAGGTAATTTATAATTAATTCTGACCGGGACACGAGCTTTCTAATTGCATGCGTGACTAATTTAAATTTAAATTAACGTCGCTTGTCGGCAATTACAACTTTGTGCATAATGAGAAAATGATATAATGATTTTTCAGTATATAACTTTATTTAAAGACTACTAAGGTCCGATTAGTAATCTTATATTTTATTTATTTATCTTTGCGATAATTAACAGTAAATCTTTAATTTAACATAAATATGATATAAATAGTAAACTATTCCAACTATGAACTTACCATGACTGATATTTAGTATTATAAGTAATGTGTGACAAAATAAGTGAATTTTAGTTATAAATTATTTATTAAAAAGCGTTTTTTCCTCTATAGATTATTAAAATAGTAAATTAAAAAACTATCGTTCCTTCGTTTAATAAATTTCGCAAAATAAGAGTACAGACAGACAGACAGACAGACAGACAGACATACAGACAGACAGACAGACAGACAGACAGACAGTCAGGCAGACAGACAGGCAGACAGACAGACAGACAGGCAGACAGACAGGCAGACAGGCAGGCAGACAGATAGGCAGACAGACAGGCAGACAGACAGGCAGACAGACAAGCAGACAGACAGGCAGACAGACAGGCAGACAGGCAGACAGACAGGCAGACAGACAGGCAGACAGACAGGCAGACAGACAGGCAGACGGACAGGCAGACGGACAGGCAGACGGACAGGCAGACGGACAGGCAGACGGACAGGCAGACGGACAGGCAGACAGACAGGCAGACGGACAGGCAGACAGACAGGCAGACGGACAGGCAGACAGACAGGCAGACGGACAGGCAGACAGACAGGCAGACAGACAGGCAGACAGACAGGCAGACAGACAGGCAGACAGACAGGCAGACATACAGGCAGACAGACAGACAGACAGACAGACAGGCAGACAGGCAGACAGACAGGCAGACAGGCAGACAGACAGGCAGACAGACAGGCAGACAGACAGGCAGACAGACAGGCAGACAGACAGGCAGACAGACAGGCAGACAGACAGGCAGACAGACAGGCAGACAGACAGGCAGGCAGACAGACAGACATTGAGTTTAATAGGTATAGATACAATAACGAAAACAATAATTATTAGATCACTATCAAATATATAAAATTACAAACTAAACTATCTGGCTTCACCCGAGATTCGGATTATTATATATAGTAATTTCACATTACTTACTTTACATGCCACATAAAAATGTTCAAAAATATTGATGCTTGCAACAAAGAAAAAGACCGGAAGAAATCATCGCTTCTTGACATCCAGATTTTTTTTAGTTAATATGGAACGAACGATATAATATCTTACTTTTTGAATGCTAATCGAATATTATTTCAAAGCTTCATATCTTAAATAGTGAGGTTATAATAGTCGCATTGATAAAGAAATTCAAAATGGAATAAGCTGTATACACGTCACGACGCCAAATTTAGTTATTTCAGATAAACAAACTTTCCGCTCTAAAATTAAGATGAACATACATATGCCCATAAAACCAACAGAACCTTGCAAAATAATTGAACTTTCTAGTAAAATTTTCAACACGCAAGATTTTATTTCTTGCCAAGAGAATGTTTCTTTTCATAATTTAAAAAATCACCCTTTTTACAGTTTTTTTTTGGTTCCACCTTAATAACAAGTAAACTTTTTTTTCTTACAGAATGAACTTAATCAGAACATTGAAGTTTTTTACGTGTTGATGGTAAAAGAAAAAAAATATTTTGGACAACAAATATGGAACGGTGAGTACCTGCTATTTTTCGTCGAAAAATAATTTCTAACCAATTAAATTTAAAAAAAAATAAAGTTTTATACTGGCGTACGATGAATTTTTTTCGTCCATTCAATCATTTATACGATGACGTTTCATTTATAAAAGCAAGCATTCGTACAACTAAATCTGAAAATCATTGAAGTGGTTATGTGTAGTAGTAGTAACACATTTAAAAAAATTTCTCTTGCAGGGGCATTCTTTCTTTTCTCTCTATAAAAATTGTATTTCGTTAATATGTAGGTATATCGTTCTAACTGATTCATCTAATATATTTTAAGTATAAAATAATGTTTTTAGGTAGAACTTCTGTAATAACGAAATAAATGATACAAATTCAAATTAGACAATAGGACAAAACCAAAGTTATATTTATTCTGATTGAGCATGTCTTTGGTATTGAACTCTTATTCACGTTCAGGATCTGTAATTCACTACTGATGGTTTGGAGACCGCACGAAAACATCTATTTTTGGCTAATAATATCGCTCTTCAACAAGGCAAACTTACTTGGTATCCACTTTGAAATACTATATTTTCATATATCATATAAACTCTAAGAATTCTAAAGGAGAAATTATTAAACAGATTATTGAAAGTGCAAATGAAAAAGATATTTCTCCTTGTAATTAAAATTATATTAAATATTTATTTATATGAAAATGCAGTATTAACGTACCCACATTTTTACGAAATATAATCAAAAATATTTCAGCTGTCATATTCAGAATAACGAAAGAGACAAATCAAAATATCTTTAAGTACACAGATATTTAAAATTAAAACAATGTACAAAATCTAAAATATTTTTATAAAATAAAGGCAAAAATACTAGCCGTAATCCGTTAAAAAAGATGGTACTTTTAGATGTCGGTTACTAAAGAATATGTATTTATTTACTTATAAAAAAAGAAAATAATAATTATACAAGAAGTTACGGACGTTACAGGAAGTAACATACAGATTGACACATGTACAAAAGAATTCTTAAAAATGCATACATATAAAATTATAAAAATCATTCTTATTTTTATTAAAAAAACTTATGAAAATATAAGTTTTTATAAATCTAATTTAATTGAAAGAGTTTCAAAAATAAAATGTACATAATATAACACATAATAAATAATCCGATGAAGAAAGCACAGTATTATTTGTAACAACGATTTATATTTACTTTTGAAATAATTATGCTTTATTCTTTTCGTTTGAAGCCGCCAGTTCGTTTCATCATCTTGATCCCATTGTCCTAATAGGGACAAGAGGACGAAGATGTGCTTCCATATTCCTCGCCTTATGCTTCTTCCGGTCTAATCCAGACCCATTCTGTTTTCATACACTTTTTTCTGTTGTTTCTTCCAGCTAAATTTGGGACGACCCGCCGCCGCCGGTCGCTTTCTTTCCGGGGTTCTTCTTGGTACTCGTTCCTCTGGTATTCTTAGCACATGTCCAATCTATCTCATTTGTGATTTTTTTAGGCCATGTATGTGTAAGGCAAGGCACGGTAACTCTGTTATTCTTCTTCTTTAACTTCTAACTCTTCAGTGTAACTCAGCTATCACCCTTACTAATGATTAGCATAATAATAATAATAATTATTATTATTATTACTAATAAGAGAATTTATTCTGTACAAATTCTTTATTTTTTGTTATTATTGGGATTATATATATACATAGATAGATAGTAATATTATTAGGATCTTGCTTAATAAAACTTAATAAATTAAAATTTAAATAGTTGAGTACAAATGTTGCTGGGTAGTTAAAATATGTAATTTTAATGAACAAGGTGTGATTAACAAACTAAAGGTATATACTTCAAATGATTCAGTGTAAGTTACCTAGTGAGTCCTCTAGACGGGTTGCGCCATTCAGTATCGAACCGTCGCGTCACGTCGCGTCGTTTACAAATTAATAATTTAATCCATCAATAAAAAGGTTGCATCGATTGAAGAGTCGCCCTACCTGTGTTTATATTTTCCACAGCAATTTCATAAAATTTAAATCTTTTTCTTCATCTCTTTGTGTTAGAACTGTGTCCTGTTGTTTCTCGGCTCCTGCTCCTGGAATATGGATGAAGATCTGTCCCTCCATTGTTTTAGTAGTATTTCAGGAGGTCTGCTGCCTGTAAGTATCTCATTCTTCGCAATTCCTACCACTCTTATTGAATCCGTTCTGTCCACGTGGTCTCTCCAGTACCTCCTTCTCTTTCTATTTTACTCTCGATCTTTGCTATTCTTACAATTCCATACAGTAGTTTTTCAAGATATCTCTTTATTCGCTATTCTTACCACTCTTTTTGAATTCGCTCTGTCCACGTGGTGTCTCCAGTATCTCCTTCTCTTTCTTATTTAACTCTCGATCAACATGCGTTGGTTTCTCCATACAGTAGTTTTCAAGTATCCAGCTACAATTTCAGCTCAATTTGCTTATTCTCTTCTTCTTCTCTCGAGTATTTGGAGGATATCTTCACAAATTTGAATCCAATATTTGAATACTCTTTTTTTATTATAACCTCGTTTATGTGTTGTCGACTAATATTGATTTTTCAAATCCAGTTTTTTCTATCTTGGGCACTATCTTTGGTCATGATCAAGTCCTTAAGATCGTGAAAGATTGAAGTTATCCACATTGCTTGTGGTCTTCCCGTTCTTTCCGTTGTCTGTGATACCCGTGGATTTATTTATCAAAGGATGTTTTATACATGTTTATAATATTTAAGTCCTTTTTATGTTTGTTAAAAAAAAACAACCAAGAATCAGGAGCGATAATAGATGGGCTCACCATATCCTGCCTACTATACGATGAATTATTAGTGGCTAACGATGAAGCTAATCTTCAAAGCCAGGTATCCAGGATGTTCGAGTATGCATGCATAGTGAACTTATGATGATTGTCAGCAAATCGAAAGTGATGGTGTTCAAAAGAGAAGAATGAATGTGTGTGATGTAATTGTAAACAACGAATGTTTAGAAGAATTAAACGAGTTTGTGTACTTAGGAAGTAGGTATGTTTAGTAGAGTTGGTATGGCTGAGAACGATATCAAAAGTAGAGTGACTGCGAGTAACAAAGTAAATGGTGCTCTGAATGCCATTATGGCCAATAAGAACCTGTCAAAAGAAGCAAGACTTGCGGTACATAATGGCGTTCTAGTGCCAACTCTCCTGTATGAAAGTGAATCCTGGAATTGGTAAATTGAAAAAAGGAATAAAAGTAGACTAAATATATATGGACAAAAAACATTACAATTGTTAAAATCTATCATAAACATGACATTCATTCCTCCAAATAATCAACAAACAATAGATGTTAATTGATCCTTTTTATATTCACTTCCCGATACGTCGCGATAGGAGACTTCTCATTTCGGCAAACATATATGCGGCAATGTTTTACTCAAACATGTTGAAAACCAGCGTCTTTCGCTAAGAATTTTATCTTGTGGAGAAGCACTATATTACCGGGGTTCAGGTGATCATTCACATTTACCTTGCAAGCATGTCCGGGTATACCTGTATCCCGAAGGGTAATTTCCCAGTTCCTCCTGATACCTGCGATGATGCTGTCTTTTAAATGTCTTCTAAATAGTTTCAATATAATCGCTTTCCTTTGTCCCCAGTTCCTCTTGATACCTGCGATGATGTCCTTTAAATGTCTTCTAAATAGTTTCAATATAATCGCTTTCCTTTGTCCCCAGTTCCTCTTGATACCTGCGATGATGTCCTTTAAATGTCTTCTAAATAGTTTCAATATAATCGCTTTCCTTTGTCCCCAGTTCCTCCTGATACCTGCGATGATGTCCTTTAAATGTCTTCTAAATAGTTTTAATATAATCGCTTCCCTTTGTCCCCAGTTCCTCTTGATACCTGCGATGATGTCCTTTAAATGTCTTCTAAATAGTTTCAATATAATCGCTTTCCTTTGTCCCCAGTTCCTCTTGATACCTGCGATGATGTCCTTTAAATGTCTTCTAAATAGTTTCAATATAATCGCTTTCCTTTGTCCCCAGTTCCTTCTGATACCTGCGATGATGTCCTTTAAATGTCTTCTAAATAGTTTTAATATAATCGCTTCCCTTTGTCCCCAGTTCCTCTTGATACCTGCGATGATGTCCTTTAAATGTCTTCTAAATAGTTTCAATATAATTGCTTTCCTTTGTCAGCGGAACATGGAGTCACTCGTGTGCAGAATTCAATGTCCTGTTGGGAAACATCGATGCCAGATACTTTTCCAATGCTGATAACAATGTCATGTAAAAGTTCACCTTTACGTTCTGGCGTACCCTTAATCTCAAGATTGTGAAGGCGCGACCACTGTTCATTGTAATTTTTATTTTCCAAAGCTATGACATGAGCGCGCATGTTTGAAAATTGAGATTGCATCAAGTCTTTTAAATTTCTCTTCATAGGAACATATTTTTGCGTCAATTTCTTCAAATTTATTATTGAAGAATTGTATGGCAGTTGTAACGGCAGAGAATTTTTTGCAAAGTTCACTGGTCTCGTTCTTATCTCGCTGAATTGTTGCATATCTGCGCGTATTGTTTGTATGTCTTTGAATACTTGAATCATGGGGTATTTAGTTGATTCCCGTGGTGTTCCAGGCTGATTTATGCAATTAAAACATTCAATTGAGTTGCGTCGATCTTTAGTCATTTTATTCAGAAATACCATAAATACGTATTGGAGGATGGCCCTATTAAAAACCTCAACAAGCGTAGAGCTTGCATGAGAAGATGTCTGAATATAGCCGAAGAAAAAGTGGTGTGATAGAAGAATATGGAACTCTATCCTTTCTGCCTATCCCTGCAGAGAAACGGCGTGATGGTTAGCTATTTAGTGGGTTGAACCTGATACAATCTTTTGACTCCACCAGCCCATCATAGTCAGCTACATGCATCTTCGCAATTTGTTTCTTATACTCGTTAAAGACTAACCCGTACAAAATAGTCGGCTAACCACTGTTAAACATTACCCTTTATCTTTATTGTAATAATAGCAGTTAAGCAATCGGCTCTCGTCGATTACTTGCTGCTAGGTCCTGAAGGAGGCTGTCTAGGCCACTGCGCGGCCGATAATAGCCGCTGCACGGCTGTTGTCATTATATTATTAATGTTTTAGGAAAACTTACGTGATTCATTATTTTGAGCGATTAATGAGCAAATGTTCAGTCAGATGCGTGTTTTATTTTGTTTTTGCGAAAACACGATTGTAAAATCTAAACTATTTGGCCAAATAATGTTGTGTACGACGCAATTTTTATCTACATAAAATTTTTCTGACAATAAGTAAATTTATTTTGATAAGAATTTAACATTAACTACTTTAATTACCCCCAAAAGATTAAAATTATTTTCAAATATATATTTTTATAATATATCATCTATTTGTGAATTAACCTTAACATATGCCGCTGTGGACTAAAGTTGTATTTACGTACAATTAATTTTTTAATGTATTTAATGTACGCGCCTAGATGTTGAGGATTCAATGTTGTAGCCACGGCTTATTTTTTATTAATTTGAAGGCCACATTATTCATCAAAACAAGTCAAAATTTCTCTGGTAAGAACAATTTCGTCGAAACATATACAATATTTCACGGAGCCGCCTTTTTGATTCATTTTGTCGGGTATTTTATATAATATATAAAATTAGCTACAGCTAAATAAATTAATTTTCAGAATAAAATAAAAGACCTACTTCAGCCAGCGAGACTCCGAACTCTATAGTACACAGTTTATGTAGTACTCAGGAATTTATTGCGATCTTATAATATATGGATTTCTAAATCAATTTTCTCGGAAGACTTTCTTGTAAGAATTTTTATGATTTTATCAAAAATTCCCACATCTTGAATAGTATAATACATATGTGAATTTTCCAAAAACAAACCCACATTGTTTTGAATTTAACTGGTTTTGGTATTTGGTATTTGGTAACTATTCCCCGAATAAAACTTCTTATATCACCTTCGTTTCCATGAAAAAATAGTGATAGTAAAAGGTGATTGAAGAGATTATCGTCCAGACTTAACAAGTCACGGAAAGACCTTAGTTTATTTAAAACGATTGCTGTGATATTTATGTATGGTGCGGAATCGTGGAATCTAGCAGGGGAAAGATGACACATGCTGCGCATACCACGAATGGCAAGACATACTGATACAATGTCTTCTTTATTCTCCAAGAGTACTAACAACTATCTCTTTGAGACGAATTCTTCAATTTGTTAAACATCTTGTGAGAAGAAAAGATATTGCGTTTGGACTGGGTAGTTTACTGTGGTGGGCCACACTGAATGATGGAGAGGAAGATGAAGATCCCCTTCCGCAAATAGATAAACCAAATGAAAAAGCATGAGATATTTCTCTGGTGTATGCCCTCAGATTCGCGAATGCCGAGAAAGTGAAATGTCGTCAAGAGGGTGGAAGCTCATTAAATTCAGGATCCTCGTAAGGGATCGAAGCAGAAGGATCCACGGTCCAACTATTTTGAGCTGCTCCTAGTAAGATAATGATTGCCAACATGATCGCTAAAGTTCGATAACCGGATGAGCACTTAAAGAAGAAGAGTAAAATGTTGCTACTCTTAACAAGGTAATGATTGCCAACATTTTTTATTTTTTTATTTATTTAATTAATAATAAATATAATATTTTTTAAACAATCATACATATAAAATGTTTAAAAAATCAATTTTTTTGTGTGTATATACCTCACCAAAAAAAATTATGTTTCTTGTGTGTGTGGTGAGGGATAACCACTTACAATCATATAGATCAAACCCAATCACAGGGTCAATTCTACAATAAATGAGAACCCATTCGGGTTCACTGGGGGAATATGCACACAAGGCGCAACCGCAAAACATTATCGCTACAGTTTCATAACTGAACAGACAATAAAAGAAGAAGAGTAAAAAGTTGTTGCTCCTAGCAAGATAATTAACATGATCGCTAAAGTTCGATAACCGGATAGGCACTGGAAAAAGAAAAGTAAAATGTTTTTATGAACTTCGTTTATAAAGGCAAAACGTTAAAAAATAGGGATCTTACAAGTGGATCAGACAACCTAGTAATAGTGAGCAAGATACAAGATAGCAAGAGCAATAATGTACAAGAGTACTTATTGAAGAAAAATGCGTGGTCGGCTCTCCTCCGTTTCAGAGCTTGCTTCACACTGCATTAATTTTTAATTTAGAGGCCAAATATTCTAGATTCATAATCATCTTCCCATATAAAAATAGCGTCGTCTGAGTATAATTTATTTTAATGAATAGATATTCCTCTACGGACAGTTATTGTGTTCTCAGAACATATGTATTAAAATATTGTTAATCATATATGCCAGTCTCTGAAAAATATTTTCAGGCGTATTTAAGTGTTTATGTTAAATAATTCGGAAGAATATCATATGTACTTCTAAAAGAACACCACTTCACATTACACTAAAAATATAGAGGAATCATAACCAGCTGCGAATTCTATGTAAACTTTATAATGGGAAGAACTATAATAAATAATCCATTTGTAAATCCAATTCCAAAAAAGTCCATTTGAATAAATGGAAGAAATTCATTTAGAACAAATATACGATTTTAAAAATAATGTATGGATGTTCTTACGGTGGAATTGATAAAAACGTTACATTGTGTAAAGTGATCACTTAAATCGGCTCATACAGGTCATAAGCGCTAGGCCACCCTACAAAGACTTCCATACACGTTTCCAATATATTGCTTCATCTACGTGAGACTTCTGCTATTTATCTTAATTAATAATTATCCCTCTGTGAACAAAATCCAGTAATTGTGTTCTCAGAACATATTTACATATAAAAATGTTGTTAATAAATAATATTATAAATGAATGAAGTGAATGAGATATAAAATCACCGAGAAAGGATTGAGCGCGTGAGTTCCAAGTTCAACCAGTAATTTGATCATAATGAAATATTTTATATTTTTGTATCAACTGCTAAGAATATATAGGCTCATACTCGTACAAGTCTATACTACTCGTATAATCTTTATTTTTATCTTTCTCTGTAAATCGTTTGGTAAATCTTTCTATGTATCTCTATACAAACTTTGTTTCATAGTGTATACATATTATTAATAAAATAGTTATATATTATTAATAAGACTTGAAGTATTGCCAGAAATATTACAATTCAATTAACAAGTACTTAAATAAGCTGAGCTCAAGAAATGCACATTTTTAAGCGAAGATATTTATATTCCATCAAAGATCAATACATACCGTACTTATTGTGTGACAGAATCCTCATAAATTTCCATCGCTATGTTTTGTCGGTAACGTGAATATTCAAATAACGAACACGTGGAATGAATGACACAGTAACGATACAACGGCAAAATGTTCCCAGATATTCCGGCGTCGTACGGCGAACGGCGCCGCGTCGGTTGAAATGTCAGAGGGGCGAAACGGCGCGGCGCGGCGGCAAGAAAATTCCGAAACGTTCCCGCGCCAACAGATGTCATCGCAAAAACCACCGGAGTACGGAAACCATTTTAGAAAGGCTGTTTTTTCAGCTACAATGTGTTGATGTTATAAAATTTTCTACGTTAATGTTACGAACTATAGCGATTCACGTGTAATTAGTGAAGAAGGGAGGAAATTAAGGTTTGAAAATGTAATGAGATGTGTTTTTTGTTTCAGACTGTTTCAGACGTTTAGCTTACAGCCGTTTCTTTTTTGTTATTCGCGTAACGTTATCTCTCGGCTTTAACGTTTTTAATTTTCGTCAGAAGAAATGAACGCACAAAGGCATTTCGATTCTTGGAGAAAATAATCGCACCATACCTAGCAAAAAAGGCTATTATTATGTGTGAATTATTTTCTGATGTTTCTTGTGGTTTTTAATAATAAAATGTAAATGAATGTGTTCAATCAAAAATGAAATTTTATATCCAATATTATATTGAAAACACAATAATAGCTTTTTCTTGCAAAGAAAATACAATTTATCATAATATATCACATTATGTGTTAGGTATGTAAATTTTAAGTAGATTAAAAGTTATTTTTTCAATCGGTTGAGCAACTTTGTAGATTGACATTTTAAAAGAAGTGTGTTTTATAAATGTCAAAATATCAAAATGAATGATGTCTTTTGTTTTTTGGTTTTCTAAATCGTTTAATAAAATATTTTTAAATATTTTTGCTGAAGTTTTTGATTACACAAAATAATTGGAAAATTTTTTGAATCGGACTAAAATAGTAGTTAAATTTAATTGATTATTAATAATATTTTGTTTACATTTACATGCTTTACTAATTACTAATGATTCTAAACTATTCAATTTCAGATCTAAATTATTTATGTGTAAAATAGAAAGTCCTAAATTTTTAAAAACAGAAGACATCTTTCATTTTGATATTTTGACATAAAACCCCTCGACGATGGAAAGGTTTTTCTGAAATATGTAGGGTAATTAATGAAAATAAGTAGATTAAAACAAATGATTAAATTAGTTTTTTTAGATTATAAGTTTTTGAACATTTAATTTTTTGTGTACCGTCAAACGGGGTTATTATGTCTGGTTTTTATTATATAGTACTATTTTTTGTTTGATAATATTTTTTTCATTGTTTTTTGTATTGATGGGTCCATCGCCATATTATTTTATGGATTATATATCCTTTACTTTAAGTATTTCTTTATAATTAGTAGCACCAAATTATATTTTAATACACTGTTTTAACTTCTAAAAATTTAGGCAAAATAACCTTATGCTTGGTGTTATTTTGTCTACATTAAAAAAAACATAGGTACTTACAGTTTAAGAATTCGAATAATACAGCTGACAAGTGCTAAGAGCATTTAAAATACCTACCAATATTGATAAAATATGTTCATATTTCATCTGTATCCATTAGAGAGGTAGGTAATATTACCCCATTGTTTTTTGAAAATTTCATACAATTCAAGAAATGCGTTCAGGGCTGCTCCCAACTACAGCATCAAATATTTTTAAATAATTTCAGTAGGTACCGACGTCTAATGAATTTATGCCGCCGTTCTTAGAACAATTGTTGATGTATTAATATATTTGAAAAAATTATAAAAAAAAAAAATTATGCATAACATTGAAATTAATAAAATATTGAGTCCTAATTAATTTAGCTTTAGAGAAAAATTAGGAACAAATGACGCCATTGCCAAACTAATTTCAACAATATATAATGCTTTAAATAAAAAAATACAAATGCTTGGGTATTTTCATTGACTTGCGAGTATTTGAGAGTATTTCTTACTCAAAATTAATCAATAAATTGAATGACATTGGCATAGTTGGAAAAGTTAGATGTTGGCTACAAAGCTATCTAACTCAAAGAAGTCACCATCTCAAACTACAACATTCAAAGAGCGAACCTGAAATTTTGGAATTCGGAATTCCACAAGGAACAGTCATCGGACCAATCTTATTCTCAATTTATATAATCAAATGTTTAAATTAGCACATTGTGATGAAATTATAGCCTTTGCTGATGATACTGCAATAATTTTTGAAAATAAAACATGGAATGGAATTAGTATTGCAGATAATCATGACATAAAGGTCATCTAAGAATGGTTCGATGACAATCTCGTATCACTTAATTCGGAAAAAAAAACATTTTTCATTCCTTTCACACTCCATGAAGAAGTTTCCAATAATCTGAATATAACGATTCATTATATAATATGTAAAAATAATGTAACATACAACACTGAGTGTACTCATAATCATAAGTCTAACATTAAATATTTGGGAATTTCAATTGAAAAACATATCAAATAGCAAGACCATGTCAATCTAACCGTGGAACGATTGAGAAAACTGATCTATGTCTTTTATAACCAACGCAATATATTGAACAAAAATACTATTAAAATTATTAATTATTAAAATTATTAAAACTATTAATTAATATTAAAATGGTGTATTACGCGTTAGTGCAGTCCCTCTTACAGTATGGTATTTTTGGGTGGGGAGGGGCTTACAAGTCTTAATTTTTCATAATGCAAAAAATAATAATTAAATCGATTCTCAAAAAACCTTTTGACTATCCTACTGTTAATATTAGGTCCTTACATATGAAATTGGCGTTTCGCCGTACTGGCAAATTTGATCTCAAATATCTTCTCTTTGGTTAGGAATTCCAAATCCAAATTTATACAGCTATTTACTCATGTATTTGTGTTTTGAAAATTATAATTCATTTGTTTTTTCCTCAATTGTTTTTTCCTTTGCGTCACTCAGTTTACAAAATGAAAACTTGAAATATCGCGTTATTTACGAGTACGAGTTCCACCGTGGCACCAGTGCTGCAGAAACGGCTCGAAGGATTAATGATGTGTATGGCGACGGTGCCGCAAAAGAAAACACAGTGCGTTTTTGGTTCCAACGTTTTCGTTCTGGAAATTTCGACCTGCAGAACAAGCCCCGTGGACGGCCGGAGACCAAAGTTGATAATGAAGAATTGAAGGCTATTGTGGAAGCGGATCCATCGCAAACCACATCCGAGTTAGCTGCAGGCTGCGGTGTTAGTGATAAAACTGTTTTAATCCACTTGAAGCAAATTGGTAAGGTGAAAAAGCTTGAAAGGTGGGTACCTCACGAATTGAGTGAAGCAAATCAACAAACGCGCGTTGACTGCTGCGTTGCATTACTCAACCGGCACAATAATGAAGGGATTTTAAATCGAATAATTACCTGTGATGAAAAGTGGATCCTGTACGATAATCGGAAGCGCTCATCGCAATGGCTGAACCCTGCCGAACCAGCCAAACCATGCCCCAAGCGAAAATTGACTCCAAAAAAGTTACTTGTGAGCGTTTGGTGGACTAGTGCTGGTGTCGTTCACTACAGCTTTCTTAAATCTGGCCAGACGATTACGGCAGATGTCTATTGTCAGCAAACTGCAAACCATGATGGAAAAGCTAGCTGCTAAACAACCGAGGCTGGTTAATCGCTCTAGGCCACTGCTGCTTCATGATAACGCTAGACCACACACTGCACAACAGACGGCTACCAAATTAGAGGAGCTTCAATTGGAATGTCTAAGACATCCACCGTACTCTCCGGACCTTGCCCCAACAGATTACCATTTTTTTCGAAATTTGGATAACTTCTTGCAAAGGAAAAAATTCAACTCCGATGGGGCAGTCCAAACCGCCTTCAAAGATTTTATTGATTCCCGTCCGAATGGTTTTTTTAGTAAAGGGATCGATGAACTACCTATGAGATGGCAAAAGTGCATAGATAGCAACGGTACATACTTTGATTAAATAAATATATTATAATAAAAAAAATCGGCTTTATGTTCCTCCCATACTAAACGCCAATTTCATATGTAAGGACCTAATATATTTCAAGAATTTAATGTACCGTCACTCACAAAAACATACAAAACAAGCTCCCTGTGCCAAATTTACAAAGAATATTTTATAAATAAATCTCACCCCTTAGACTGTGTAAGTAGTAGACATAGAACAAAGGGACAAATAAAGATACTATCTTTAAGAACCACCATAGCACAATATTATTATACATACTTGTTACTGGAGTTAAATGTTACAATACATTGTTGTCGCAAAACAAATTTCAAGAAAGGAACATTCCAAAATACGAACAGTTTAAGAAAGAAGTCAAATCTTGATTTTCGACAACGATGAATTGTAACATTGCCCACATGTCTCAAATGGTTTCTGTACAGTAAAAAAATTACTACTTCTATATGGTTTCTGCTTTCATACTTTAATTTAGCGTGTAAATACTCTTCCCATAAGCTCGAGTTTTGGCTCATATTATGGGGAGTATAATGTCTGTAAAATCTTATACAATAGAATCAATTTATCATAAAAAACAGTCTAAGTGTCTATCTAAGTGTCTAGCCAACATCTAACAAAAAAGTGTCTACTGTATAAATAAATATAATAAATAAATAAAAAATAAAAAAATAGTCAGCATAGTTGTTGGTAGGTTCAATTTTCGATGGTGGTAATGTACGAGTGTATATATTGTTTAATTTCAATTTTTTCTTTAATTTTTAATATTACTTTTCTATTGCAATATAATTGAACAAGTTAAGTGGAAATTCAAAAATGCAATTAGCAAAATAATTTATTTAAAAAACTTATTATGACACAAATACAATACTTTCGATTATTGCTAAAAGAGATTTATTTTTTCTTCTTATTGATTTTCGTTTTTATGCCTTTCCATAACTATACAAAAGAATTAATTACCAAGAAACATTTTTTGTAACTTTTAACATACCATTACTATTATTATATACAGTTATTTTTATTTTAAAATGTATGTACTTAGGTATTGTTGTGTATTTATAATTAATTAAGATTTATTTAAGTATCTTATCTAATAAATAATTTCGCGAGCTGCAAATTTGAATTACTACTTTACGTATTCAATGTTTTACCAAAAAAATTTACTACCTTTTATACAAATTTAATAAATAATCTATACTTATAAAACTCAATGTCTGTCTGTCTGTCTATTCTCTATACAAATCCACACCGTTTGTCCGATTCAATTCAAATTTTGCATACTTATGCTTTGGGACTTGGCGGATAACATAGGTACATTTTCCCCCTATTTTATTACCCCTTCCCCTCCTGACATATTTTCGATGCAAATCTGTACCGTTTGACCGATAGAACTCAAAATTTGGTAATTTATACTTTGGGACTCGGTGGGTAACAAAGGCGAGATTTCCCCCCTATTCTTTTAACCCTTACCCTCCGCTGATATATTTTCGATGCAATGGTGTACCGTTTGACCGACCGGACTCAACATTTGGAAACTTATTTTTTAGGACTCGGCAGGTAACATAGGCTACATTTTCCCCCTCCTCTTTTACCCCTTCCCCTCCACCTGATATATTTTCGATGCTAATCTATACCGCTCGACCGATCGGACGCAAAATTTGTAAACTTATTCTTTAGGACCCGGTGGGTAACAAATGTGACATTTTATTCCTCCCCTTTTACCTTTTCTACTCCCCCTGAAATATTTTCGATGCAAATCTATACCGTTCAAACTTTTTCCCCCCCCACAAATTTATTTTCAACTTAATCTTTAACCCGTGCAGCGCCAGTTACGAACAGCTAGTTATTAAATAAGATTTAATCCGAAAATGAAACTATTCAGAGCTATCTATCATAATTTCCTGCCCTTTGAATATTTAATGGGAGGTCTATCTACGCAGTTACTATTGTGGAAATAGATTTTCGGCAAAAACGTATTTCGTAATTAACAATGCGGTTAGGTTTGGGTTAACGTAAAATATTTTGATAAAATTATTAGGAGGCTATTGAAATGATAGGAATGTTAAGGAAATACAGTTTTTTGTTATTGTTTTTTATTAAGTTTACTGATTACAGTGTAAAATGTGTTTTTTATGGAAATACTGTTACTATTCTAGATGTAAAATAATATATACTTATTGAAGAAAAATATGTGGTTTGCTTGTTTAACATATACTTCAGTTTACACATACTACAACTTAAAAAAATTAATCACCTATATAATACAGACTTGAATGTTTGGTTAAATATTACAAATAATTTAATTAATTAACTTAGAATTGCTGTGAATTTTTTTTAACTGGAACGTTTTAATTTGAATTACCTAGGAAATTATAGATTTTTCTTCGAGATTTGCAATGAAAAATTTCATTGCAATCTGAAAGTAATAGGAATATCAATTTTATCTATATGCAAACATAATATTCTTATATGGAATATATTAAATATTGTTATGTAATATATTTTTTCAAATTGTCAAAATTTTAATAAAGAAAAAAATTAAAAGGAGAAATTATAAATATTCGAGAATAATTTCGTACCTATGTGTAAATTTGTTCCCGAACAATGTTAATAAAAAAGTTATTTTCTTACATTGTTGTCTTAAAAAAAATTGTAATTTTCCTTATATTTGGTTAAACAATGTAGACAAAAACATACAGTGAAATAAATATTTTGTTAATTAAAATAATTATTGTTCATAATGTACTCGTAAATAATTGAGTATAAGTACCAACTTTATACGTTAATTAGCTTACCCGCACAACTTCGCACCCGAAGATTTATGTCAATTTGTGTATTAATCTTAACATATAGATATATGTCGTCGCTGACTCTTTTATAGGAATGTTTAAGTTCTACAACTATTCTGTAGTATTTAAATATCTCCGACTGTTAAGTCAGCGTTCGTAAAAAACACATCGCCCAACTATTTTTTCGTTGACTTTAGTTATAAACTAGGTCACCACGAAAAGCCCTTTTATTTTAACGGGATAATATATAGCCTATGTCCACTCTGAAAATCCATCTTAAAATATTGGTGAAAAAATTTTAGAAATCGGATAAGTAGTTTGGGAGATTACCTCCTACATCCAAACATACAAACTTACAAACCCACAAACTCGCCACTGCCTCGGAATTTTTTTTATTTTACTATAAAGAAGTTCCGGACGTTACACCAAGTTACGGGGACAGATAGACATATAGACGGATGGACAGACAGACAACTAAATTATTATAATTGGAATAGAGTGCATTATGCTTGAACAGGGGCACTATGAGTATAAATGAAAAATTGTTGTTATAGATACAAATAAGTATGCGAGCCTAGTTTATATGTAAACAGTTATCGCACTACGCAGTAATATTAGAAAAATTAAAATATTCACAAAAATGAATAAATGAACTCACTTTGTAGGTCGATAGATCTTGTACTATGCACGCCAAGATGGCTTCTCTGCCTACGGGCGTCGTCACGTTCGTGATTGGCGCGCTAAACTTCGGATCCGCTGCAAACAAATTGAGACACAGCATATAAATATAAAGGTACACACACAAGTTAAATATAAAGTTACACTCACATACACACATTAAACGGGGTAGTTTGGAGAAGTAATAAACGAACTGCATCCGACTCGAAGCATTTGCTCGGTAATTAGCGACGGAGGACATATTGCATTCGGGATGGTGTTTCCGGAGAATTCGATTTGAGTGAACAGGGGATGGTTTTTTAATTTGATTCTATATTTTAACATCATTTTATACGAGCACTTGAGAAATGTCTTTAAAATAATGCGGCGTTAATATCTAAACTTAATTTTATAAACAATGTTTAATATTTATGTTGTGGGAACACAATTACTAGATTTCGTCCAATAACAGACGGATAATTAATAATTAAGATAAATTATACAAGTCTAAGAGACGAATCTATTTATATGAGAAACATGTATGGAAGTCTTTATAGGGTAGCCACAGGGCTAAGGTGACCACTTTACAAAGTACTTCACCAATTCCACCGTAAAAACACGCACATATTATCAAGTTTCTTGAAATCTGTAATATTTTTAAATAGAGATGCGAACACAGAAATAGGTATCAAATCAATATTTTAACTATAGTCAAACTAAGTTAAAAGTCTGTGCTTTGAAAACCGGACTAACTAGCTAGGGTCCTTGTTATAAGGCTCGAACCACCAACCACCATATCACTAGGCAAGCATCACAACCACTACACCAACCCAACAGAAACTCCGTTTCAGCGGCTATTTCTCGGATGTTATAAAACCTGGCTAAAGGTGTAGATTTTCGGCGAATTGACTGCCAGAGACCCCGCCTAGCAACAGCAAATAAACATCAGTTCACTTGCATTTTTAATGCATCGCCACCGCCGCCGAGAGAGTATAAAAGCCGTGCACTGATACTCGCAGCTAGGTCAAACTGTTCAAACAAAGGAAGGCTCCAACAGTGTTCGCCTTACTAGGAGGTGTCCGGGAGGCAAACCTAGAAAACGATATCACCGCCGCAGTCGAGTGTTCTCCTTCTGGAGCGCGTTCGTACCAAGCCGAGCTACGTGAAGCTCGAGTCTCGTCGGGTGCTTATCTCCGAGAAGTCACTCCACCATTACTCTTGCTGTCGAGCTTTTTTCTGGCAAGAGCCTCCGCTGAATCTGTGAACTGGGTTCATCAAAAATCCCACCATAACGTTGTATCAATTGACCAGTGTGCCTAGGCCAATTTTATTTTATATTGTGTGTGTTCTTTATATCTTTACTGTTTATATTGGTTTATGTTTTTTTTAAATATATCTACTGCGTTTTATTGCATTGTGTTTTATTAAAAATTAATAAATTGTTGAAGAAAAAAACTTTCTACACTATTATCACGCCTCTTTGTCACTCGCGTACGTATATTCAAACGACTCACTCGCTTTCCCAAGTTACAAAAATACGAGTCGCTACATTTACATATAAAGATCTCAATTATAGGAGCTTGGATGTGATTTGTGAATGCCAGAGAACTGGACGTATCTAACCGACTACCAAGATGTATCTTCTGGCAAATTCAGAAAAAAGTTGACCGGTGGATCACCACATACTAAGTTTGAACGAACAAAAAAAACGATTATATAATGGCACATTTGGTCCTGACTGTATCATACATCATTTGGTATTGAAGCGGTGAAAGACAGGAAAAGATCTATGTTCTTAGATCAAGGGAATATTCTTAGATTTTATGTATTCGTGGCAGAAAATGGAATGGATGGAGAACAGTTAGAAACAGTCAGGAAGGCCTTCGCCCAGCAGTGAACCGAAAACGGCTGATAATGATGGTGATGAAACAATAAACTCCTTAAAACTTTAGTTAATATCTTATTAAAATGCACGGAGCCAAGTATGGAACATAATCTAGCAACCCATTAAACAATAGGCCCCGAATAAAATTTTCTCCGAACGAAGTTAGTATGGAGTATGGATGGTAATGCATTTTGGCAGCTACAGACTGATAGTGCTACGAACAAAGGAAAAGGTATTTAGCTGCCCAAACCGCCGACACCACTTCAGCCCATGTTCTGCGGCCAAATATTATATGTGGGAATAATACGTGGTGATCTCATTGCCAGATTTTTTGCTCCAGAAAGCAGAGGCAAATGTAATAAAGGGAAGTTTTATAGACATAACGATGCAAATAAATAAATGATACGTTTTTTGTCCAAACAATGCAATTGCCATATATAGTTCACATGAGAGTGTATTTTTTATTGTTTGATTTCACTTATTCACTTGTAATGTGTGCCTTATATATTTTTAATATAAAAAATAAAAATGTACTTTGCTTTCACCATTTATATATTGAAAATATCAAGATCAATGATATCCTTCAGGATATAATGTAAATTAACAGATTAAAAATTAAAAATCGAAGTATTGACGATTAAAAAAAATAATAAATAGAAAAATTAATAATAATTAATTACTAACATGAAAACAAATTTCAAAGAGAACTCTTTGTAAAAAGAACCTGGTTATTTATCGTATTCAATTTACTATTAAAACTTTTTCTTATTACCAAAAAATATTATCATTATTATATTTATTTGCCTATACTTCGATTTTTTATTTTAAATCTATTAGTATACATCTTATCCTGACGAAGGATAGCATTGGTCCTGAAAACATGTTGATATTTTCATTATAGAAATAGTGAAAACTCAGTAAATTTTTATTAATTATATTAATAATGTTACTGCAAAATTATTTTGCGCTTTTTGAAGAAATTATTACTACTAGGTTACGATATAACATTAAATTATCCAATTGTATTCACTATTAAATGTAACACATTTTATCAAATTTATAATAAACTCTGTTTTTAACTATACACTTGATTAAAAATGAATAACCACAATGTTTTTGCAGTAAATATTAACAAAATATAACATATACATCTGTTTTGGGCATTATTTTACACTTTTAATGATGTTTTCATTAACGTTACTTGAGGGATTAAATTACGATTATATTATTTCACATTAACTCTGTACCGAGAATAACATATGTACCGCATATCTACCACGAATAAAATATAATTTATTTTTCAGCTTGTATTGAATATGTTATTATAAATTTTTCTCTGCCTTTGTATTCTATAGTTTTATTTCACTTTTTATTAAGATATAAGAATTTAGGCTCATGACTCGGTCATCACAAATCAACATCAAAAAATATTTTATTGAAGGAAAAAAAAAAAAATAACTCAATAGGGTAATCGTACCAAAGATATTCAACAAAAAGCCATTTTAATTTATAGACAAAATTGTTAATCAGTGATCGCTAATTTCATAACATATTACAGTCGGAGTCTGGAAATAATTTATTTGACCAAAATTCTGTGATTCAATAAGGAATGCTTACGGGGTTAAGTAATAATAAAGTCACTTAAAAAATATTTGATAACTAATTTTGCACAGACCATCAAAGTCAATCTAAAAACTTTGCATTGACCATCAAAGTGCTTTATTTATTTAGTAGATTTGAAATTTCTCCAGTTATTAGTCTAACCGTAAAGTTAATATTTAACAATATTAAAATTATTTAAAATAAAACTGTAGACAAAATCGTTCAAATTAGAATCAAATGTTCTTCTGTGTAAAAAGTTTATGAAACATATTAAAATTGGCGTAATGAATGAAACCACAAATAATTAAATTCGTTTTTACGAATCGAAAATAAAAAATTGTTTATGTACACATATGTATGTACGATATGTATTTAATATACACCTAATTGTAATTAATTATTATATGCTAATATAATATAATTTTATAATCTAATACTTTAATACTTTTCGATTATATTGGTGAAAAAATAGTTTAGGTTTTTGTTTTCTGAATTCAAATTAATCTTTATCAATGAATATTAATCCATACTGTTTGTGTAATATATACTTTAAAATGCATTTTTGGTCCGTATTATATTAATTATAACTTCGGTTTATTATGAATTTAGTTTCAAATTGTGCTATTGAATCAACGGTGTTTTTGCATGAGTTCAAAACGGGTGATAAAGTTGCAAAAAGTGCTCATAAATTAAAAAAGCTTGGGGTGTAAAGGAAAGAGCAATAGTGGTTAAAAGAAATATTCTGAGGATGCCTTGAAAATGACGAAGGTCATGGGCAACCAGTTAACCAGCTGAAGGCGTTGGTTAGATCAAAACTATGCACAACGATTTGAGAGCTGGTACAAAAGTTAGGCGATAATCAACCACCATTCCGAACTGCTTACAACAGCTAGCGAAATCAAAAAAGCTTGAGAAATGGGTGCCGCAACTGAACGAAAACCAAAAAAAATACTGTTACGAAATTTGCTTAACGCTGTGGGCGTTTGTTGGGCTATGAAACATTGTCGCCGATAGATTATCACTAATTAATTAATTAAAAAATATACTTATATTTGATTATAGGTGTGTAATTAATCAAATATAAAAATATATATATTTTTTTAAATTTTAATCTACAAAGTTGCTCAACCAATTGAAAAAAAATTAATTAATTAATTATTGAGCATTAAGGCAACCTCTTACAGGGTAAATTATCAATAGCGAAGCTACTGCTGGAAGTACAATTAAAAAACTTATACACCACTGATTAAATGAGGGCAGACCCACCGCTTAGCCAGGACCGTTTTAAAAGCAAAAGCTCCTATATCGGTCCTACTCATTCGCCTCCAGGTTGGCATTTTTTAATTCTAAAGGCAACCGTGCAACCCAGCATTGCAAAGCAGAGTTGGGCCGCATGGCTGCCATCCAAAAATTTTCCCTCATTGTCCCGTCAGTTCACGTCTTTATTATTTAAATAGAATATACATAAACCACTAAAATATTTCAATACAGGAAGCATTAACACGATGTTAAGCATACAAAATAAAAAATATACAATGACAATATAAAAATACAAAGGATACACACGATAATACAGGTAAGGAGCAAACAGGTCGGGACATTTGAGGATATTGGAAAGAGAAAACTCCTTTTTGGGTTAAATAGACAGCACAAAAATACTTACATAGAATTATGGACTTAGGCACATGCGCCACGGTCGACACATATGATCCAAGAGCAAAACAAGACAAAGCAATCAAGAATACATACAACTATTGTGACACTGATATAAATATTAAATATTTACATACCTTCAAATAAAAAAATATAATTATTTGGTATAGATGTCTAGCTTGTGATAATTATTCCGTTTGAAAAAAAAAATTATAAGCCAAAAAATTGTAATGCATTTGACTTTAAAGGTCAAAAGGTTTATTTTTAAGTAAATGAATTTTTTTGTTTCGTAGTTTTGTAAAAATCCATAATCACACATATTATGAAAATAAAAACACACTTGTTTTTAAGCTCTACATTAATTTTTATCAGACGCGTTTCGCCTTATGAGGATATTATCAATCTAACCATTTTAATTTTAACAACTTGTACCATATTTTACTATTACAAGTTTCTTTTAAAGTAAGTGGACTTTTATTGTTTCACAGGTTAGCTTTGTAAAACTCCATAATCACACATATGAAAATAAAAACACCTTGTTTTTAAGTCCTACTTTGATTTTTATGAGACGCATTTCGTCTTATGAGGGCATTATCAATCTAACCATTTTAATTTTAACAACTTGTACGTACTTTTAAGAAATCTATTGAAAGGTACAGTTTAATTTCAAATATTTGAGTGGGTTTTTCTAAGAAGCAATTCTGTTAAAACACTAATGATATTTTAGTAGGTGGTAACACATATATGAAAGAGAATTACAATAAAATTTGATATAAATGTGGTGGAGACAACATTATTCTCACAAAAATTAAACAAATACAACTAAAAAACAAGTGTGTTTTTATTTTTATACTAGCAGTTACCTGTAAAAAATAATGTAACATTGGTTCGCATCTTTGCTATGCCCTAGTATATATTTATAGTATCTTTTTGGCGGTGCGCAGAGAGGCAGCGGTAGTAAAATTGCTATCGTTGCCGCCATCGGGTTTGATCGTCCGGGGTTTAAGCCCATCCCCCACCGTTTATTTTTTTTGTGAATTCGAACGAAGTTACGGACGTTACATGAAGTACAGGGACAGACAGATAGACAGAAAACAAAATAATTAATATTTAGATGTGCAAATGGACTTCACTTTTTTGTACAGCTCGTTACCACGTATTTTAAATAATAATAATATAGAATATTTTGAGTATGTCCAAGTTTTCAGAACAGAATTGGATTTTTTGTCACAGGGACATCAATAATCAATTAATATATATTATAGATGTCTCACAGAGAAAAAACTGTATTTTTAAGAGAGAGAAGGTATATAAGTCTTTTCGGTGTATATAGGACTTATGACCTATCGTACGGTTGGCTTAAGTGATCACTTTACACATAAGCAACGTTCGCCATTTCCATCTATGATAGAATACCATGTCTACTAATTTTTTGGAAGTTGTATATATTTAATTTAATGTATATATATTGGCGTATAAAGAGCGTAAAAGACTTCTATACATACTCTCCCTTAAAAATACAGTTTCGTCTATGTGAGACATCTATAATATACATGAAATAATAATATAATTGAAAGTTATATTTCATTAGTTAATGCAATCTACCCTAAAGTACCGTCATTTAAATAATCCAACAATAGCTGAAACCTGCATGTAATAATGGGTGAAGAATTAAAGAAGCCTGTGGTATTAATGATCCATGAACAAGTGGCACAGGGGAAGAAGTTTTTACTGTGTCGTAATGGCGAAACATGACTTTGAACGTATCACGTATAATTTTACACTCCGAAAGTTTAGCCATTACGGCTCAACATTAACCATAAATTATATTCCCTTTACATGCTCACTTTAATTGGCAAAATAATAAAATGACTTATTTGCCCAATTATATTCATAAATATTAATTAATATTTTGATATCATTTTAAATTTGACATAATCATCAACTTCCCATTTAACCCCAATTTTAATATAATATTTTATTTATTTTTAACTACACACTTTATAAATAGATAGATAATATAATAAATCATAAATAATAAATAGATTATAAATAGCCTATCTTGCTAGGGGAATCTGTAATACTACTGGCAAAGTTGACGAGAAAAGCATACAATTTTTTACATTCAAGTCAACGTAAAAATGAATAGTAAAATAAAGATGTTTATTGAATTCATCGAATTTAATTTTATAATATTTTATAAAGTTAAATAATATGAAAGGAGAAAATAATGTTGAATCATTGGCTCTAAGTAGTTGAATTTCGGTTCTCATAATAATTGTACATACCATTTAGATAAAACTTAGCAATCCTGCTAATTGGTTGTCACGTTAGAAACAATTTGTTTTAGGGAGTGTACCACTACCTAGACTATGCGTCTCTCTTGTAGACGTATATACCTATAAAACTCAATGTCTGTATGTCTGTCTGTCTGTCTGTTCTCTATACATGTCCACACCGTTCGTCCGATTCGATTCAAATTTTGCATACTTATACTTTAGGACCCGGCGGGTAACATAGGCAACGTTTCCCCTTTATTCTCATACCCCTTCTCCTCCCCCTGACATATTTTCGATGCAAATCTTTACCGTTCGAATCGAAACTTTGTTTACCCTCACAAATTTATTTTAAACTTAATCCTTAACCCGTGCAACGCCGGGTATGAACAGTTAGTATTTTATATTTTCAGGTTGTTTCATTTTGGTTAATTCGAATCTAAAAAAAGTGTAGGATATCCTTAAATCTGCAAATATAAATATAATTTCACATCCGAACGGTTATACACGAAGTTCGGTCGTATGTGATAATGTTAATTTTGTATGGATGCTGGGCATGTATTTCCATTATTGACACCATATTGTTATTTTCAAAAGATCGTTTTTTTTAATTTTAGTCGAAAAATTTAAGAATTATTTGAATATTCAAAAATAACTAAAATTTAACAATTTGAAGCAAGCGTGGTAGGTGAATTTTTAAATTAATTTGGTTTCTATTTTGGAGGTAGCTTTCCATTAATTTTAGCCCACGGTCCGAGAAACCGATCTCATACATCTCATAATCAATTCCATACAATTAGAATATGATAACGCGTCACAGGCTCCAGTGGCTTTCACCCGACTGGCACAAACTGATACAACGGAGTATGAGGACGGTATAATAATCACTGTGACACTTTTTTTAGGTGTGGCGAAGTAGTATGACTTTCTGAATAATAAATAATCCATTCCACTCTTTGTTAATAAATAATTTTTAAGCAATTTTGTCACGTTTTTGAAATAGCTACGTTTTTATCGAATCCGTTTAAACCCAACGTAGCTAATCTTTTTAATTAGACACACGTTTGCTCCACGTTATCTTTCAGCACGGCGCTTCTGGCTCTTTTGACAATTTTTTTTTTAAAGTGTTGCATGAGATAAAGAATGCAAATAGAACTTGCGTGAAAAATTAAGTAATTAAGTAAGTTTATTTAATATGGGAAAAATATTCTTATCTTCTTCTTCAAACCATCTTTATATTCTCATAATGTACCTATGTTTTTGTCATACTTGAATATTTTGTAAGGTTAAAAAATGAATTTAATCCGATAAATTGTGAATCTTTTTGGACCAACTGGATGATGTTTTTTATGCACATAAGAAAAAATATAGCTTAAATTAACAGGAGATAAAACAAGAGTATTTTTCATTGGATATTTTATATTATTATATTATATTATATTTTATTTTTCTTTATTCAGGTTATTTTATTTTTAATTATTTAATTTTGTTTAATTTGCATGACTTTATTTTATTGAAGAATCTGTCAAAGGAAGCAAGATTTGGCAAAAAAGAAATGAAAGTACACTGAACGCGAAGGAAATGCGGACACTGAGGCGCTTATGTGGAAAAACTTTGGTCGGGTGAGAAAAAATAGAAAGAAATGTAATTCTGGCTGTTGCGTGGTAGGTAGAATAAAGAGAGAAGAAGAATCGATGAGATGGTTTGGTCACGTGGAACGTATGAGCGAGGAAAGGGTGGTTAAGAAAATATATGAGGCAAGTATTGAAGGCAGCAGGAATAGAGGGCGTCCGTGAAAGACGATCAGATACTACAAATACTATAAGATGGCTTTATTAAAAGCCTCAACAATAGTGGTGTGCCAAGATAGAAAAATATGGCGTTCTTTCCTCTGTGCCTACTTTATTTTGTTACATCTTACTAAGAACAATAATATGTGAAAAAATTTGACCGCTTACTGGATTACTCTAAATTGACAGAGAATTTGACAATTTATAGATAGTTTTTTTTATTATTATGAAACTATTGAATTGTGATTTATTTAAAAATTAGCTGCTTGAATTTTCAATTTTCACTAAACTAAGCATTGTAATATATCTATGAAATATCTCAGATATAATTAATGAATCCGGCAGTTATTAATTACACCCAATTATTATGGGAGAGATTGCTCCTCTCGACATTATAGAAGTGATAAAATAACTCAACATGTGTTTAGTATAATGTTTAGTGAAAATTTAAATATTTATGTTGCACCACAAAATAACCACTTTGTACTTTCAGGCGAAATTTAGCGGAACATCCTAGTAATTGCAGCGAAGATTCTCACGATGTGAATGAGTACAAAACTGCGTGAAATAATTCTAGAAACAATTCGTGAATTGAAGAATCTGCCTCCCAAAGCCACAATTCCGTGACAATATTAACTAATGAGATCATTATGGTCAGTTTGTATATTTTAATATTACAGTTTTTAGTAGTACAGTTTGTATTATCAGTATATATTAGTATTGGTCTTTCTTTTATTATGGTAATTAGTTAGTATATACCTATTGGTAAGTTTGTATATTTGACATATGTGATATGAGAGGTATTAAAGCAATGGCAGCAATAATAAAAAAAAATAAAAAATGTTTTGAATGCAGTCACCCAGGATTACTAATTAAGAATGTACTGAATTCTATATTTTATGTACCTACCCCAAAATCATGTTTCCTATAAATTTATAGGCTGTATTTTCTATAAAATCTCGACATTTAGTACATTCGATATAAATAATCCTCAATGACTGCATTCAAATGTTTTTTTGGATATTGCTGATTTTGCTTTTATACCCTTCATACAATGGTTAAAGTTTTTGACAAATCATAATATTATCATTCTCTTGCTGGTCTTGATATATATTTTAAGATCAAATTTTGCCCCATTTTTGTGACGTTCTTGTGGTGAATAATTTATCAAGTCTCAGAAAAGCCTTTGTTTTGATTTGATTTGAATATTGAGGTTTACCCTCTTCATTAAATAATATTACAAAACCTATTTCCCTGCTTCCACGCAGCAGTTCAACAAATGATAATCTCGCTGTGAGGATAAAGAGTAAAACGCTGCAAAAACAATGATTATTAATGCAATTTTGTAATTTAATATACGCATATAATATGTTGTGCTAGTAGCATATGCTGCAAATGTTACGGGTCGCTCACAGAATAAATAACTTGATTATAAATATAATAAATAAATGTTGAGAATCGCCCATTTTCAACAATAAAAATGTACATAGTACACCAGGCTCAGTCGAAAGAACCCCTCCCCAAGATTGAGATGCATAGCATCTGAAAACCTTACTTCGTATTTTAATGTTTCAGAATTCCTATAAATAAGAAAACGCCATTTTTTAATTTATTTATAAGATATTACATATGATTTTTTTTATAACAATGATAAATAGCGAATATTCAAACAAACGAACGAACAATCAAATTATTATTATATTTTATACCACAGCTTTAAGATGCAGCTATGTTTTCATTTGAAAAGATTGGTTGCGTTCTTCAATGACTTCCGTGTTTTTCGTATGGTTGAATATTAGATTACAAATTTCAGAAATAAAATTATATATACAAGAGAAAATATGCGATTAAAATTTTCGATTAAGTTTTCATTAAAACCGTTAATAAGCTCAAATCTTCTGACAAAGCGGTGTTCTACTTATTTATTATCTATAAAAATGAGACGCCTGTATTTGCCCAGTGGCCAAGTATTACTGCGTTATTTCTATACGCTTAGCCCGTGTTCTATTTTTTTAATCACTACGGTTTTCTTATTTGTAGAGTTTTTAGAATATTCAGACATTAAAAAATATTTATAATAGTTTTATACTACCCAACATTGCCAAGGATTTTGATTCTTGTTTATATTATTTTCATGTTTCCTTAAATTTCACTGAAAAACGTAAAAAAACATCATCAAAAATTATCTATCTATCTATCAAAGAATTAATATCATATCAAAGAATTAATATATATTAATATAATTATTATCTATCTATCAAAGAATCTAAACGTATTGAAATAATATTATTGATGGATATCCATAATATTATTTTAATATGTTGAGATTCACTTTGAATAGATAATTTGTGATAATTTACGTTTTTCAGTGAAATTTAAGGAGTCAATATATATTTGGCGTTTACATTGTGGAGATTATTCATGATGACCATTAAATTAGGAAAACATTATCCTTATTAATAAAATTGTTGTTAATCATTGTTTTCATTCGTGTTTGGAAGTTTGGAAATTAAAAGAAATTTGAACTTGAGTATTAATTTACTTAACAATATTACCTTCAATAACGCTTCTCCTCTTCTCTCAATATTCTCGTTACATCTACTCTTACACCAGAAATTTTGGCTAATTTTGTTAGTAACAAACCAATTATTTATTTATATTTGAACCGGATCAATGTAAAAATTCTATATTTAAAGTAGTAAGTAGGTGATACTTCACCTGTCAATAAGAGATTCTGTTTCTCTCAAAACTTAAGTAGTAAAAAATATTGTTAAACTCACGTAGACGTAATAAGATTAATGTTTTTCCTAATTTCATGAACAAATGAAAAATGCGTACTATGTACATATATTTTATCATAATGTTATATACAAACATAAAATAAAATTTACTCTATTTTTACTTTAAAATATTATATTTTATTTAAACTTTGTACTACACGCACAAAATTTTAGTTATATTTATATACCTGACGATAACAGGGACTGCTCGTTTCGAAACTATATAGGCAACTCAAGGACAACAAATATATAAATAACTCTTTTTTTTGTGTATAGTGTAAAATATAATAAAAAATAATATTTTAAATTAAAATGTTGCATCACGAAGAGAATGCCAATTTATTCAATTAATTTTTAATATTAATTAAAAGTTAGATTACTTTTCTTATTAATAAGCTTCTTGAATATGATACAATACATGCATCATTTAAACAAGATTAGATAATGAAAGATTTCTTGCTATATAAATGGTTCACATGGTACAATTATTTTTTTCCGCGGTTCCGCGGATTTGAGAACTTCCAGGTGGTAAATACATTTTCGATTAATACATTTTTCTTTGCATCTTTCTACGATATTTGATTTATTATTTATTTAAAATTGTTGTATCAAAGCATCATAGCTCATTATGTTAATTATATGTCGAGCTAAAGATAGTTGCATTTACCAAGAAATTCCAGAGAGAATAAACCGTAAGGGAATAAAATAATAATAAAAAAAAAAGAGAATAAAACTTTTAAATAATACACTTCATAATAATCAAGATTTCATACCAGAGCTCACCGTTCGAAAGATTTAATTGCTTCAAACGCTTTTTTTTCTACTTTACGTACAGGATATATTCCGAGTATTTTCTGGCACAGGGGTTAGTTTGGTTCTATGTTAAGTATTTGCTTATTATTAAACTAATTTGTATATTGCTGCCATTGCGTTAGATAATATTATGTAATTTGAACATTTTGTCACAGAATGGCAAGCAGAAGGAATTGAGCACTATCCGAGTCCCTTGTAAAGTCACTGTGAAAGAACACTATGGAAGGCTCTAGAAAAGTCTACAATCTTCGCAAAACGTTTACAGAAGGCTAGATCAGCCAAGAAGCGACGAAAACCTTCTCCTAAACGCTAGTATAATGTAGAAAGTTCGAAAATATCTGCATATGGATATAAATGCGGAATTACGAAATACGCGGCGCAGAGAGTTGTCGTGTTTTGACAATTCGTTTGGTGCGAAGTCAACTGCTAGCTGCAAGGCCAGGGTGGCCAGTCGTGAGATAATCGAAGCGATAAATAAAGCGAAATATTTGAGCGAAGTACCTAAGTGCCTAAATAAACCAATGCAACTTCTATGTTAGAAAATTGAATATTCAGCAACAATAAAGGGTAGTTATAGTAGATTAAAGAAAAGCGTTTAGTTTAATTCGTGTTAAGTGACATTGAATAATAAATTAATACTACTAATTTGCACAATTATCGCTGATTAATTCCCCGTATTTTCATTTGCCTCTTGCAGCCACGACAGGCGAAAATATACTGTAAGTTATTATATTCGATCTTATAATTTATATATAAGAAACCTTGGTCAGTACAGTCACCTACGTGTTAGCATACCCGTAGAGTAGTTTCTTATGGAGACGGGGTTATGCGAGAGTGGTAGTCCGATTATACGCTGAATAGGCTTTTTGTAAGTACTCATCTCATTAGCATTTTAAAACTTTATCGCAGGCACTTATAAAATGCATTTCTAGCCCGGAACTGAGAGTACTGAATAATAAATACGCTTTAATCTTAGCTTGTATGCTACGAAAAATTATTAAACTGGATTATCATATGATTAAAAATATTTCGAGAGTTTGTATTTGCATAAAAGTACTGCACTTATATTTTATGGCAACGCAAATATCCTTTCTTTTTTAAATGAATTATATTCATGACGACATACATGATACGATGACATAATATAATATTTTTACAGCTATCTTGGATTGTAACCCTTCTTGTTAACAACGTAAACAATTAATATAAAATATTATTATTATTCCGAAGTCAAATAAACGTCTATTCATTCATCAGGAAGAAGTCCAAATACATAATTTTTTTAGATTTTTTTTCATTATCTTGAGATTACATTTTTTAACCGACTTCAAAAAAGGAGGAGGTTCTATGTTCCACTGTATGTATTTTTTTTTGTATGTATGTTCATCGATTTCTCTGTCAATTGTGGTCCAATTTTCAAAATTCTTTTTCTATTCAAAAGAGTATACTCCTGTGATGGTCTCGTTGTCACCAAGTCAGGATCTGATGATGCAATTCCAGGGAAATCAAGTGCAACCCTCAAATTTATAGGCACGCATTATGTGTTTCATATTTTTTTTTCTAAAGCTATTCAAATATTTGCGTCTGGTAGTTATCAATCATCTGATGATGAAAGATACAACTCCTTAACGGTTAGGAGTCGGAAGATAATTCTTTAAGTACCATAGGTACGAATAGACCGATACTTGTATTCTTTCAGGTTATTCAGGTGAGCTGATGATGGAAGGTAACTCCGTAACGGTTAGGAGTTAGATCAGCTATACTCAACCTGCGGCTCGCGGGCCGCATGTGGTCCGCTAAGCTTTTATATGCGGTCCAGAACACATTTATTATCAGGAACGTGATTAAAAAAACCTGACATCGTAAGTTTTGAATATATTGAAATACTCCTGAGCAAAAAGACACTTCTGTCATTTTAAATCCGGCAATTTCTATGGTTTATTAACGAATTTATTATTTCAATCATAGACAGTTTCAACCACACAGTGTACGTTTTGTGTTTGTCACGTAAATTTTTAGCCATTTTTTTAGTGACCTTCGTATTCCATATTCCATTAATGCCAGTAAAATCTCGTGTTCCAGTGTGTCGAATTCTTTTTTGTGCCAATAGTGTCGTTAACAAATTTTATAAAAACTGAATGGGGTAACTCGCCTGATTCTATTTTGATCGCGGCGAAGGGCAGGCCATTTAAACATGGACAAAATTCAAATTGCCTCGTTGACTAGGCCTTCAGTAACAGAAATGTTGCGTCTTAACATAACTCTGGAGCCTATGCCCAATTTCACCAGAGTTATTTGCAGGAATAACATTAAATTTGATAGTGGTAGTTGCGAGAGGTTGCTACCTCTCGCAATTCATCGTTAACACACAAGGTGTATACGCGACTTGACTGAAGCAGTTGGTCCATCATTTTGGAGTTGTAGTCACCTGCCAATTTAATAGTTCGAAATATTCTAACTGCAACACCATCTGCGAATACACCAACCTATTCAACTCCTTGTCTTTCATACAATATTTGCAATTGTGGGGTTGTGAGCTCACCAAACCGCAAATTATTTAATAAATCAACAAACTCCACGTCGCTATTTTGGTGCACCTTGAAAGTGAGTTTGCAGAAGGAGAACTGTTGCCATAAGTGTATTTCAGCGTTTGACCACGGCGGTTGTTCGAAGCACCAATGCTCTTTGAATGGTGGTAACTGCATGAAATCGCCAAACAACAACAAATTTGCTCCACGAAATAGTAAATTGTTATTCATAAACTCCTGGAGGCATAAGTGAATTATACGCAAATTTTCATACAAAACTATCGAGATTTCATCTACTACTAGCCATTTGATGTAACGCTACTTACGTTTTTCCCGTTCCAACTGTTGTCCACTCATTTTACGATGTGTCATCGTTGTTCCTTTTTTAATAGGAAGCGAAATTCCAAGTACCTACGATTATCTATACGTAGAAAAAAATTAAAATTCTCCGTAAAATCATAAATTAAATAAAATTGCAGGCTCTAAATTTATAGTTTTTCACGTCAGCGAAAGCACAGCTTGTTTGAGCATTCAAAGCAAATTGGTGCTTTACATTTGAAACACAGGTATTGCGTATTGCGTTTCTTTGTGTATTTGCAAGTTGAACAATTTTTACAAACCGCCAACCTTTCTTCAGCATTGCTGCTACATAGAACTGCTGATGAAGTGATTACGTTTCTGTGGATGATACTTTGAATTTCACATTATTGCAATTTCACACGTTGCAATTTCACATTGCATTCCTCATTAAAAAATGCTGCTAAATATCCAGTGAACAAGACAAAGAATTAAGCTCACTCTGATATGCTGGTTTTTTATTTTCTCTTCCCTGCACTATATTATGCTGCAAAGTTCTCAATCGTAAAAACGGTGAGGCAGATGACCAACGAAAGTCATTCCTTTCAAAATAATTCTTCTTCCACGGTCTCCACTGAATTTCAGATCCTCATCTTCAGATGAAAACTCTTCGTTTCCACGTAAAATTAAAGACAAATGATGTTGGGATGGAGAATTTTCTTTAACACCTAGTACAGTTGGCTCTTCGTATATGCAATCAAATGCACAACTTTCTTCCAATACATGATCTAGCCCGACATGATCTTGACAGATCTTGTTCCAAACACCGCTCGATATTATTGTCACTAAGAGCCATTTTAAACGAAAACCATAAAAAACACGATTAAAAAAAACTACGTAACCTCCTACCATAGGTCTCTCAGACCCCCTGCGATAGTTTTTTACTCACCTGAAGCAAACGCACGCACGTAAGAGCGCTTGCGCGGCACTTAGGGGCGCGGGGAAAAGGTACAGGAACTAACAAGCTCGTACGAAACTTGGGCACAAAAATATTCACGATTATCAATTCGACGGGGTTGTGAGACGTATGGTAGGTGTTTAAGGGTTAAAATGGTATTCCTAACCAGTTCAATTGCATAAAATATCATCCATTCTCGAATATTAAAATATTTTTTAGTAGAGAAAGAAGCTGTTTACATAAATACCTGCATTAATGAACATAAAGGTTTGGATCGAAAAATATCATCGCGGGTAGCTGAACATAAAGTAGGTCAAAAATAAAAAGATTACTTCATCTTTAGTACAGCACGTTTTAACCGAGGGCCACAAATAGATTTTGATAATGTACATACCATAGCTAACCTTAACTTAGAATCATTGCGCATATACCGAGAAGCCATAGAAATTTTCATTCATAAAAATAACTTGAACAGTAAAAATGATTCCATAAGAATACCAAATACCAGGACTAATTAATATCTTAGAGACAAACACATGTAATACTGCAATTCCCGGAAAAAACCCAACATTGAAAATTAACCCACAAAAGTCATCAATAATAGAAAAACAAATTAGTAAAGTCATTACCCGTTCCCAAAGTCGGCAATCAAACGAATAAATTAATCAATAATTTTTATCACCAATTAGGATTTTTAATTCACTTTTGTTCTGGTTCTTGCCCCGAACAGTCGGGTTTACTCGTTCAGTTTTGGGCAGGACTCAAAATAAGAGGCCCTTGAGAATGAGCAGTGTTACCTGTTCGAAACGTCGGGAGTTTAAAAGTACTTTTCAGGACTATTTGACGCGGGTTTCCCCAGAAAATAATTCGTCATATATATATATATCTATATATATATATATATATATAATATATAAAAATATTTCAGTTGTTGATTCTGATTGCAATAAATGAGCCTAATGTAAATGTGGGGGCAATACAACATTGAATCACCGACTTGCTTCATTTTCAATATAAAATGTAAAATTCTTGTAAGATTAAAATCTTCATGTTAGTAGAAAATTATACTTGAGCGCGTGAAGTAAAAACCTACAAATTTATATTCAAATTATATTCCACCAGATTTCCTCACAGTGGATGAACAGTTGTTTCCTTACCGAGGTTGGACCAAACCATACAATACATGGCATTCATGCTCGCAAATATGACATGCAAATGTGGTTATCCGCTCTTCGGCCAAATATATACTGAAAAGCAGCCACAGGTAGTTAAATAAATCAATGTGACCGTGTCGTCAGGACTTACGTTGTAGATTACTGGCAAAAGTATTGTAAAGTATTGTTTTAAGAGTGATATATTTTTCTTTGGTAGAATCAATACTAAGATATGGTATAAGATCTTGGGGCCTTTCCAGCAATTCAAATATTAAGCCGATACAAAATCTACAAACTGCTATCGTAACAAGAATAATAAATCCACAGGTTTTTGAACAAAGACAACATATTAAACTAGTATACTCATCCGTAAATATTTTGCCAATTCTTGGACTAGTTATATTTCTGCTGATAAAAGAAAATCACGAAAATGAAATTTACAAAAAGGTAGTTGATCATGGCAGAAACACAAGATGCGCTTCAAATCAAATATTAACAATACCAAGAATAACAAACAAATATGGTCTGAGGACACTTGAATATCGAGTTCCAATGTTCTTGAACAAAATACAAAGTACCTTTCCCTTAGGCCTAAAAACTCCAAAATCAGTGTCAGAACTTAAAAAGTGGTTAATAGAAAACGACATAAGTTATTTATGAACCATATTAATATTGAAATGATGTGAAGTGTTTTGTTGTGATAATGACAATGAATAATTAGTGATGCTTATATTTATATATATTTCTTTCTCTTTCCTTAATTTTTGCTATATATTTTTTTAAATTGCTATTTTCTTTATTTATTGCTCTTTTCTTAATTTGCTTAAAATTTTAACTTTGTACTGAATATTTCTTTTATGTTGTTTTTTGTACTTAATTGTTTTCATTTTTTATCTCTTATGTGTGTGAATAATATTTTGTAATAGTGTAACTTTCAATTGTAAAAATGAACCTACAGACAAACGTCTTTTTAGACGTTTTGTGGGATTAGATATAATAAAATATGAAGAAAATAAATAGAAAAAAAGGCATAACATTCTTACAGTGTTTCAGCTAACTCAACTAATTATCTTACGGTGAACTCATCAATCGACATAGAATTATATCATGAACACAGCTATAGTCAAGTTTTACTGACTTGCTTGTCATCAGTAAAATAAACTCATATACATTAACATCTCTATTTTATAGAATACAAAATGTGAAAGGGACCGATGAAAAATGTAATGAGATCATTCCATAAGGTACCCGTTGAAGTCATTAATTGATCTTCAATACGCAAAAAGTAAGTATTCAAAATTTGGGTCAGATCTGTCGAACGGTGAAGACAAACATACATTAAGTTTTAAAGGTATATATTAAATATATACAGATAATTGGTAGCCTTGGTACTTTCTTTAAAGATTTTAGAAGATCGTTACATTTTTTTGGAAATTTAGGTGGAACACAATAATCAACATCATGAGATGATGCCAATGCACCAAAATAATGTACAGACATCTCACTCTATTCGTAGAAATAACCTACACGATTAAAAATTCGACGTAAAAATGATCGGTTAAAATATTGTCATGAGATTGTAGAAGCAGAAAAACTTGCACGTAACCAAGGATTTTACAACACTCTACACCTTAATAAGTAAATTGTAAACGTTTACAAACGTCTCGAAAAATCCAATAAATTCTGAAAGCATCGCTTCGCGAAGATAACCTACATACAAAAATCAACCGGTTACTGCAAAATTAGTGTGCTGCAATTGTTGACAGCGGGCTAAACGCTAAATAAATCTACATACAGACACGCGGAATCGTGCGGAGTATGTTGCCAGCGCGTATGACCAAGCGAAGGGTATTTCTACTGCATTAGTAGTACATTTGCGAGCATAATGATCTGCAGCTTGTTGGTCTGGTGGTAAATATATCCAATGATCACGGGTTCTGGTCACGAGTTACAGGTTCCAGACTAGCAAGTAAGTCCTCTTTTTTATAGCGTAGGGGTATAGCTCTATTTGAAAATAGAAATAATATTGATGTGACATGTATTCCGTGTTCGCTTCTTTATTTAAAAAAATATTTTTATTCGTTATACTATTTCTATTATTTTGTCCACCATCTCTTGTAATTACTAAGTAATCTTTTATACTGTCTTTTTTTATTACTACTCTTGTATTATTTTGTAAATCTACTAAAAGCTACAGAAGATTTCGAAAGGTACAGTAATTGTCCCATCCGCATCTGGAACAAAGTAAATTTTGGATTAATCAAGTACCTAGAGTGTTTCTTTTAATAAACACCTTTCTTGCATACCAATTAGGTTTCTGTTTTATTTTACGCATAGTTATATATTTATAGTTTTATACTTCGGAATCATAATACCTAAATTTACATTGCCAATTCCTTTTCAAAATATTCATAAATGCAGTACACTGAAGTCTGTCTCTCTTAGTATCTTGTTAATAGAACAACTGGAATCCGAGCGTAATATTTCAAATACCTAATACTAATTTTCATTCTAAAAATCCGAATTATTGGATTTGTTCTAGGTAACATATTAATGTGAATGCCAAGACCAATTAATTATCATATAAAACTGGATAGATTATAATCAAAATTATTTATTCATTTTCAATGTTTCTAACCACAAAATTACTATTACTAATGTAACTAATTAGTTCCTATTGTAATTAGCTGTAATCCATCAAAAATGACGGTACTTTTACATGTCGGTTCCTAAAGAACAAGTATTTATTTATTTAAAAAAAAAATATTTTAAAAAAAAGAAAAAAGTTTTTATACTACAAAGAAGTTACGGACGTTTAACGTAGTATCTGGGACATACAGATGGGTGGACAAAAAATGAAATTATTATAATTGGGATATCGAATAAGTAAATAATAGGTATCTAAATATAATATTAGAATTGTAAGTAGATGGACGACATAAGATCTCGGGAGGGTTCAAATGGGAGTCTTTAATGTGGAAAGCTACGTAGATAGGTACAAATATTATGACATTACCATTTTATGGGGATAGTTCTGCAAAACGATTTACCTTAAATAAACGTACAGTTAGTAGGTACCTAACTAATAGCTGGAAAACATTAAATTTTTTTAAACGTTAGCGTCCATCTATTCCATTTTTAAATAGCTAATACCTACTATGTATATTGTATATTGCAATGAATTCCAGTAATTGTGAAAAATATATGAACATACGAGTAAGTCTTAAATATTACTGTGGTGAAATTAGTATCGCTTTTCCCTGGAGGTAACTAAATATATTTTTTCTGTATATCTTAGCAAATGTCTATTAATTAATATTAAAATATCAATTTTTAAAATAAAATATCTTACTTAGTATATTAATATATTTTATTTATATATAAGGAAACGTAGAGTACAGTTTAATAAATAATATATAAATAATAATGTGTCTAAACAGTTTTTTTTTAAACGGCCAGTGAAGTTTCCTAGAATTGAACAAATATGGGAATAAAATTTAAAATTAACAATAGAAAAAGAAAATAAAAATAACCAGACATAAAATATATTTTTATAATTAAAAATTTGAGCAAACTATTTATGAGTTGTTTTAACCAATAAAATATATTCTCACACCATGTTCTAGTTGCTTTCCTTAGGCATATCATTCAAGGTTTGTAACCATTAATTTATATTATAATTATATCCTTTGCGGGTGTAAAGGCCACGATCCTCCTAATCCTGGACCTTAATAACGGAGTGTCTCCTGAACTTCAGTAATTAAATTCAACATTCAAGGGTTGTTATTAAGAAAGAGAAGCTGTAAAAGGTTTATGTTAGTTTGAACTATTTGTTAGGACCGGGAAAATTTATTAGTTAATTAAATCATTAAGATGCCAGATCTTAGAGGGGATTAGTCACGGAATCACATGAATAGTGATCGTCGGAAATATCGATGCCTATTAAAATCATTGAGTTAACTTTGTATTAAATACTAATCTACTATGTAATAAATTAATGTGGAAATGTATTATAATCTGAGAAAAAATTATATTGAAACGTTATGGACCGTTTCAAGTCAAGTGCACAAGTGACATGACATGAAGAGGCGCGGAAATATTGCAGAAAGTTTTTTCACAACAATTTATTAATAGTCAAGAAAATACAAGAGTGCGTATTTAGTAGAAACGTAAAACACATATAGAATGTAAAAGAAAATTGGCATAGGCATTCAGGTCTCTAGCACGGTAGCAGTATACAATATGAAGGTGGGATTCTCGGTGATCCTAGTTATCGGATTAGGTGACGGCTCTTGCCGGGAAAAGCTCAACGATGGTGGAGGGACGTCTCGGAGATGAGGACCCGACGAAACCCGAGTTTCAAGTAAGCTCGGTTTGGTACCGACACGGTCCAACAAGAGAACATTCGACTGCGGCGGGGATATCGTTTTCTAGGTTCGCCGGGAATACCTCCCGGACACTTCCTAGGAAGGCAAGGACTGATGTACCCTTCTGAACAGCTCGACCTGCTAGATAGTAACAGTGTACCGCTTTAACAATTTTTTGGCGACGGTGGGGATAACTCATTAGCAACATTTATTAATAGCCGGGCTGTCCATAGTGTCCGAATGCGAAACACTTCACAAAATGGGTGCTATTTGGGAAAAAACGGAAATTCAACGATGGTGCGATGCGGTGAACAGTAATCAACTAGTGCGAGTGAACAAAAATTCCGACACTAGTGCGGGATTTTTGTTCATACTCAGATGTCCGTATCAATATAATTGTCAATTTTAGATACAGAATTGAAATGAAGTTGTTAAACGTGGGTCAAAAAAATGCGTTAAAACAATATTAAAGCAAAAACAATACAAATTTAAAATATTCATTACTATGACCACAGCGACTTCCTTTGAGGTTTCGCAATTGATTTTGTCGTCTCCATTACTAAAAAGCTGATGCCAAGAATCGCACAGTAATTACAAGACTTTACCAGCGGACATTTTCAAAATGATGATATTCTGTCAAATGCGGTCAAATATTGACAGTAACATGAATAACAGAAATCTGTACGGGAAGTTCATTTTTGGCATTTCGATTACATAGCTAAAATCGTTATTCAATAAACAGTTATAATTTTCAACTCAATAACCAATAATTCGTCGAATATTGAATTGAGCATCTTTGTGATTGGTTTAAGACGGTCAACAATACATAATTTGTATTGCTGGAATACTAATTTCAAGTGAATAATTTTTTTTACAATTGTGCAACAACCATAAACGGTATATGATATATTTCGTTGCATACTTAAATTTCACTGAAACAACTAACTTCATGGTATCGCATTTCCGCTACATGCTGCGCACGCTGCGCTTGTGCAATTTCCTTAATAATAAATTTTTTACCCTAAATGCGCCAAAATAAGTTTTCATTCAAAATGACGGTTGATAATTTTGACGGGAGAACGTACTTATTACTACTTGGCAATGAAATTGTCTAGCAACAAAAGTTCAATAAATAACTTTAAATAATAGCCTACTTACCAAAATGATAAGTAGGTATTTGCGCATTAAACAATCATTTAACTATCAAAATCGATATATGAAAGAACGAATGTATTATGCAATTGATACGCATAGGCCGCCATCTCTCGGCTAGAGCTCGAAGCTTAGTACCGACGGAGCGCAGACACAGGAATGGTTGACAGAGGGCCGAATCAAGTGGTTCAAAAGGTGCGACGAATGAGATGAATACAAAATCCAACTCGACCATCCAGCTGAGGTGTGCATACATACAACGCAGAATTGGAGAGCAAGGCATCAAACATCCCTGTCCTGTCAATGTGGTATCTAAGCTACATCTCTCCTATAGAACGATCAATTACCACAACGAGATCTCATTCATTTAGGATATGATATTCATGACTCAGGCTCAACGTCAAAGCAAAATTTTTATGTAGAAAAAAAAAATCAAATCCTTGAATTTGGACAGTGTTGTATTGTAACATTACCTACATATTTTCAAATAGTTTATGTTTAGTAAAAACTTCTACTTCTAATCTTGTTTACGTACAAAGTGATGTATTATTGTAAACTTATATGCATTTAACATGAAAATATTTCTCCCATAAACTCGAGCTTTTAGCCCATATTATGGTGAGTATAATAAAATATTTGAAATTTAATAACATAAGTGTAATTTATTTTATAAATCACTGAATTTAACAACTAACAAATTATAATTAAAAATGATATAGTAATAACGCTCAAAGTATTGTATTGAAAAAATATACACTGATCATTTTCGATTATTTTATCAAGTTTCATGAAAAGAATTAAAACTCACACTTATATTTCTATGTAACTCAAATATCTAAATACAATAATTTCCTTGTCTTCCGTAACTTGCTGGAATGACAACATTAGATTATTAGAGGACACACAATCAGCGCGCGGCTCACGTTGCGCGGTCACGCAAGGATCGTTATTTAATATTAGCCGTACACCCGTGAAGAATCACGGAACATTATAAAGTATTATTATATTTATTCATTATACAAAAAAATAAAAATGTCAATGGTAGAACGCAGGAGGCGTAAGTAATCGTTCGCGGCTTAGCTAAGCCCTAGTATATGTATATATATAGTATATTTTTGACGGACCATGGAGAAGTGGTAGTGGCCAAGTAGGCTAGGTGCCGCGTTGCCGTTTACGCATCCGAAATTCGAGCCCTTCTCCAGCCGTGTAATTAGGTTTTTTTGGCCGTAATTCGAAAGATATTATTATAATTAAGGATAAATTATAGAAGTCTCGAGACGAAGCTAAATTATATATGAGAAAATTGGAGTAGCTTGTTGGTCTTGTGGTTAGGACACTGGCCTCGTGATCCAAAGGTTGCGGCTTCGATCCTCACTCCAGACTAGCAAGTTAGTCCTATTTTCATAGTACAAGCGCTTAGCTTAGTTTGAAAATAGTAAGAATATTGATGTGACACGTATTTCCGTGTTCACATCTCTATTTTTTTTAAAGAAAAAAAAAAAAAAAAGTCTCTTATACGATGGCTCAGGGCTTACAATTTGTTTGAGCTGGCTTAACTGATCACTCTACACAATGCAACAGTTCACCAATTCCATCGTAAGAACAGCCACACATTATCAAATTTTGAAAGTTCTATATACATAATATAGGTATGATAGAATCAAGAACTTTTCATATATTACTATATGGTCTCTGCTAGAGACATCTGTTGCTCATTAATAAGTTAGTATACATAGCTTAAATACTAAAGATACCTCTTTATTATATTTTTTAAATTGGATTTTTTAAGCAATATTCCTTTTAACGTATATAAGATATTCTTTTGAATTATTAAACATATCTACTAGAACACGTCTGAAAATCAATATTTTTTATTTTTAACTCCTATTATGTACCAGCATATATTTTGAAACAATGATATTGTTTAGAAATTATTATATTTAGTTAGGTATTACTGGAAGTTAGGAAGTAGGAAAGTAAAAAATTAATAATAATAAAAAATATATATAAAAAAAAGGCAACTATGCTATAAAACTGCTGTGCAGTTTGGCATATGCAATGCATGTACAGTAGCCGGCAAACATCTTGAAATTTTACGGCGTAGTGGGGGGAAGTTTGCACATGTACCATTCTACCAAAGAGACCCAAATTTTGTCTTCTGCGCATTCTCCCACTACGCCAAAAAATTTCAAGAAGTTTGCCGGCAACTGTATGTAATATGTATCGAAAATAAATTGTGCATTTCGTGGTCTCGCATATTCGTTACATGTTCCGCTACATGCTGTTTCACGCTACAGGCATTCTCGCTACAATGGGCGCGCTGTGCATATTGTAGCATAAATGCGTGCGGCGGGAATAACATAATATACATATATAGTATAATATACATATAAAAATATATATTCAGTACTTCGAATAATTTCTCAACCGTCAAGAAGAACCTAAAATAGTTTTATATTGTATTTCAATGTCAAACTAGGGTATAAATCTCAAAAATTACAATATATTTTAATGTCAAACTTGAGTACCAACCTATCAGGTTATAAATGAAGCATTAATAATGTGTACGTTTAAAAATAAATAAGAATACCTTTTCCAAAACGGAATAAATTTTAATAATAAAATTAACACTAACATTATTTAGCAATTTAATAAATAAAAGATAATATATTAAAACAAATAATTTCGTATGTCATCTAGTAACATACGCTACATGTAATTTAGATAAATAGAAAATACTGTTTTCTGATATAAGTCAAAGTAAAGTAAAAAAAATTAAAAATAAACATTCTCGTTTATAGTGTCTGTTCTCACACATAATATTAATTTTAAAACATTAATTTAAATTCTCCAAATAAATAAATAATAATTGTTTATATTGAAAAAAATGACCTTTTTTCTTTAATACACAATATTGGGAAAAGGGATACGTATCCGTATTTTCACACTATGTATTTTTCAGAAATTGGAAAAGAAAATTTTGTGAGCTTAGTTTGACGTACATCTTAAGGTTATAATTTCGTACATTTTAAACATAAAATAAAGCAAATTTATAGCTGAGATTAGTATAATTGAATTTACATTAACAAAAAATGTTTATTTGTGATCCTAATAAGTAAAGTATATTATTTCGACAATGTCAGTCAAAAGTACCCTACATTTCATTTCAGTAAGTTATTTTCATCACAAAGGCATACAATTTGGCAGAATAATATATGTGGAATTAATAATGGGGGTGGAATAAAAATAGACAAGTATTGAAGCAAAATAATTAAAGAAATACACGCCAATAAATTGGGATGTAAAATATCTGGCTGAATTGGTTAATATGGTGGTTTAATAATCACGAAATGTATAACATTTTCTTTTAAAGTAAAAGCATGCATATTTTTTCAATTTTATTTTATGTATTTTTTACTGTCTTGTTTAATTTTGTTTAATTTAATTAATTAACTAAAATTTAACAAAAATTAAAACTTAATAATTAAAATTAATGTCTTGTTTATTGAAATATTCGTTAACACACTATTTATTATTCTCTGTGTAATTTGAGACACGGTGAAGTAATCATGGGAGAATAATAAATTGTATGTTGTAACAAAGGGATTTGCTGTCTTCCAGATCTTTTAGTTCGAGCCCTGACATATTAATGATCTGTGCATGACTGGCTGTGAATGTTCACATCAGCGATGGCCAATAGATCGTCCGTGCTGTGATCCTCCCTGCAGTTTATTCAGCTGCAGTACTAGGGGGAAGATACTGACCGACAGCTCCTTGAATATATACATCAATACAAAGGATTAGGAGTCTGTTACAATCCGATTCGCCAGTTACGTATGTTTAAGTAATATTTGTATGGAAACTGGCATTGATATACAATAATATTGATATATAATAATATTGGTGTATTATTCTCATGGTATCTCATGGTATGATATCAATGTTAAAAACCCTCTAATTTGTTATTCTTCTTCTTCTAGTAACCTATCCGTTCAATGAACGTTGGCTATTATGTTATTTACTGCCGCTCGAAATAGCTCAAAAGTAGAATGGCCAAACCATTGATAAAGGTTTTTCAGATATAATGTTCTCCCAAAAATCTACTCAGCTTTTCACGGCCGTTCAGAATCTTCTATGAGTAGTTTTCTGGAGTATTCCGCCGGCTGGGGTATTCATCTGACTTCTTTGGATAACGTTTCGGATCCCATTGCAGGGTCACGTCATCTGATGATGGACCCTGCAATGGGAGCAATGGGAATATTACACTAAAAATGTTATTCATATTTAAAGTAGATGTCAATTTTTGGTCATGGTACTTCAGGGATGTATTGTTTATCGATACATGTCAATAGCAGTCTAGCATCATATTTTTTTCAACTTTGTCTGTTTCTCGCATAAATAGCGATAATACACACATGATAGGTATTAAATTGATTATTTAAGTGCCATGACTACAAAATGTATCTGTACCGTTAATTAATTTTTAGAGTTTTGTTTCGTGATGAAAATTTTCATAAAAATTAGGCATATAGAGTTATGTCTTAAGATGCGTTCCTCGCAGTTCAGTGGTCATGACATTAGCTTTCTATAGCGAGAGTTCAGAATTCGATTCCCGGATTTACTCAAGTTTTGGTATTTTTTATCCAACTCCGCGACGCAAGGGAGTGTAATGTGTTTATCAGCCTATGTACGTATGCTTGATCCTTTGTGGCGCTCTGGAGATCAAACGCGTGAGCCAATTTTGATGATTTTTACGTCAATCGATTTGTATTAATCTTGCAAGTGTCATTAAAGACATGACAGTTATCAAAATTTAATATGACGACGACCAGACGCCATATTCTGATAAAGCAAAAAATTAACTATGTTATGTGGGATATCATTGAACAGGTATTTGAAAATAATTTTTAGGTTTTTCTAACATTTTTCATTTTGAATGACCATTTAGTATCTTTTTAGTTTCACAATACCGTCCATAATATCGGCAACTTTTGTTCGTCGTCTTATTTCTTCATTTCTGATTTTATCTCGAAGTAAATTCGTAAATTTTGGATATGCTATTTTATTGAAATTACATCAAATAACAAGGTAAAATTGAGCTTTACATTTCACTCAAACTCTGGCGACACGATTACCTCGAGAGTAAGAAAAATAACACTTCTCTAAATAGACAACACAAAAGTAAGCAGGTATCCAAAAACAAAACAAGACGAACCATTCAAACAAGAATACCTACTAGCTGTTGAAATGCCAAAAGATATTCCACATGGAGACCCACACTCGCAGAAACGCCCTGAACAGTTCCAGGTTCCTAGCGAAGCTTAACAGATCGGAGTTCAATATATTAGGGATCCAGACCTGCCTTGCATAAGACCATGACTGTAGATTTTGCAAGTGTTGATCGCCAATTTCACTGGCAGGAGCAGGATGTGTGAAAGAGGAGGATAAAAACACTTTGTTGAAAAGCTGGATCGAAGAGTAAAAACGAAAAAAAAAGCATAGAGACTGATTTTGATCTCCGATTCCAGCGCATTTAAAACATATTTCTTTATTTATTCAATCTTTAAATTTATACATAAAACATTGAGAATCATTATAAAAAAGCATAAAAATCATAGTTTCCGAGTCGCAATTGGTTGTACGGGGTCAAGATTGATCGCCGTGTTTCCGGATCGAAACAAGACCTCCGTAATCAGTGCTGATAATATGCGCGTTCACTAAAGTTTGGCAATGGCTAATTGGTTCCACAATCCTTCTTGCAGAGACTGATCTGAGAGTTTGGCACCTACCATTTAAGTTGTCGGAAATTCAGAGCTCTTGTCGACACAGCGGCGCCATATTATGTATGTGTCACTTTGTAATTATTCTTCTATTGGTAAGATGATATCAAAAGAGTATGGAATATAATTAATATGATTTCATTAATGAAATGGAGATGCGCACCTACATAAAATAAATGTTATGACTTATTCAAACCATTCGTTTATGTTATGAATATGTAAAAACCTTGATGATGATCATGATCGAAAGATGACTATCATTAGACCAAACAGCGCATCATTGATACCAAACCATGAAATGGTTTTAAATGATTCTATTTTTAAGGGTATATTTAAGGATATATGACAAATAACTGCATTACGCAATTAACAAAATACTGAAAGTATTTAAAAATGTTCATCTGCCTAATTGTAGCAGTTTTACTAATGATAACTGCTCTTGAATGTAATTTTGTATCAATATATACCTATGTTTGTTTGCATACCTCTCAATAAGTGAAAAAATTAATGGTATTACGACATATTTACGGAAATATAAGAATGTTTTTTTTTTGTTTTTAAGAATTTCTATTTTTTTATCACAACCCTCGTTGCCTGTTCGGGTAAGTCGCTCAGTTATTAAAAAGATTTCAACGAAAACTACATCGCATTTCCTTCTCAAAATATAAAATTATTTAAAATAGGACGTAAAGTTAGTGTCAGGCTTTAAAAATAAAGAGGATAAAATATCTGAAGCTATCCGCATTAAGAGTGTAGTCTATGTTTATGAAAATTTTATTCGATTTCATATATTGTTTCTTTCGTTATTTTAGGTTCTCTAACAGTATGCAAATTAAACTGTTGCTATGGTAATGGAAATCGAAGTGAATCGGAATCATGACCTTACATTCATATACAACCTAACATGCCTTCGATGATAGTAAATTAATGATTACTTCTAAAATAATAAAGGTAGGATGTTTTCAGAAGCAGTAATTATATACAGGATATTTTATGTCTACTTTTAATAAACTTTCTAAAATACTAGCTGTCTTTGCTTGGCATTGTCAGAATAAGCATTAAATTATGATTTGATATATAATTTGAATGGAAACCAGAGTGGAGTCCCCATGTTTTGCAGAGAGCTCAAATAATAATGATGTTTATAAAATTTGGTCCGCGCATGGGGACCGTAAGGCATCAAGAGGGATGAGGTGAGGTGATTGTGCTCTTCTCAAAGTCTTAGAGTGTAATTGAGCAAGATTTGGAAAGAATCGCTATCAAATAGTACATATTCATTTATATCAGAGCAGACGCATACTTTTAGTAGGTACTTACGTTGAAATAAGCTATTACGCTATTTTATAATAAGCTATTATATTTATTTTTTATTTTTTTATTTAATTAATAATATATATAATATATTTTTACAAGCATATATAGACAATGTTTACAAATCAATATTTTTTTGTGTGTATATATCTCACCAAAAAGAATTATGATTCTTGTGTGTGGTGACGGATAACCACTTACAAACATATAGGTAGTGTAATCTAATTAAATAACAATGAGAAAGAAAGAAAAGAAAATCTAATGTATCAAAATCTCAATTTATAATACAATATGTAGAATAAGCAGTCAAAAGAGACCAAACTTTATCACAAAGTCAATACTACAATAAATAAGAACCCATTCGGGTTCACTGGGGGAATATGCACACAAAGCGCAACCACAAAACATTCACCATCATGCAAAATAAATTGAACAAATCAAGTAATTGTGCAGGTATCTTCATCGATTCCTGGGAAGTACTCGACAGTATCTCCAATGAACAACTCGTATCAGAACCAAAAGTTTTTTTTGGTTCTGATACGAATTGCATCAAACGGCCCCAAACGGGTAAGAAGCCACTCACCGAACATACCCCAGGTAGTCAGATTAAATGAATCTACTATATGTCGGGATAAAGCGAAATTAAATATTTATCTTATGGGATATTATAATATATTAAAATTTGAAGAGTACGAAAATAATTGTGATAAAAATACGGCGAGATGCATATTTTATTTCGATATATTTCGAAAAAAATCTAGTTTATTATTTATTTCGAAGTATTGACACCAGGCAACGGCATCAGATGCAGAGTATGGGGTGGTCGGGTAAGTAGGGATGCTTACAATGTTAGGCGCAGTGTTTTAAAGAGTTTCTATGAATATCAAATCAATTTAATTTTTATAGCGATGAGTAGAATGTTTCATTAGGTGTAAATTAAAATAATACATTTTATAATATTTTTGATGTAGTCTCGTGCGTGTGGCTAGAGAGGCAAATGAAAACACTGGAAATTAATTTTACCAATTAAACTTAACGCTGTTCTTTAAATTACACTATTTCGCAATATATCACTCATATATGAAAACTTTACTATCGCTGGGGCCACTTAATTTATCGCTCGTAGAATATTCAATTTTCGCATGTAGAAGTCACGCTTGTTTATTTCGCCACTTGGTTAGTACGCACCAGATTATTTCACTGGAATCTATGGCTTCTAAATTTGCGACTGGGCACACCTGGCCATCACCTTGCATAAGTTTCGCGCCTAATTAACTGTCAATCAAAAACAAGACTTCCGCTGCGGCGTGGTCCCACTATTTATGTAAATTTTTCGAACCTCCTAGATTATTCTAGTGTTTAGGAGAGGGTTCCCGTCGCTTCTAGGCTATTCCAGACGCTTCCCAAATGTTGTAGATAGATTACTGTAGACTGTTTTCGATCCTTCCATGTGACATATTACAAGGGATTCGGACAGTGCGTAAATTATTTAAGCACCTCGTTACAATATGCAAAGCATTTATTCTGTGGTCAGGTATTATAACAAAATGTTAGTTATTTTAGAATATAACCATTTATTGAGATTTTTAGTCTACCGGTTCCGAGACAAACCAGTTTCTTCATCAGGACAACCATTATATTGGCATGTAAATATCAATACACATCATATCCATAGTATTATTCATACACTAACACGTTCCCAAATACTCCCATATATATATATCAAAATACAATCGATTAGCCTTCGGTTAGATATAAGCATGTAAGGAATATTTTGGGAAGGTGCTAGTATGTGAATAATACTATTGGTGTGGTGTGTAGTGGTATTTACATACTAGTGTAGTGGTTGTCCTGATGTAAAGATGGCTACGTCTCGAAACCGGTTTAGTAAAAATCGCTATAAGTGGTTACATACTAACATAACTAACATTTTGTTAAAATAATCGTGTTGCTGCACATGAATCAACAATACGAAAAAAGCCGTATAAAGCATTTCTATTTTTTGCAGTGACGTAAATACGCGTTTTTTAAATAAAATTTATTTTGCGGATTTAAAGATGGTTAGGAGCAATCGCTTTTTTGGGTCACCACCATCATGCGACGGAAAAGCTCCAAAGGCGTACAATATTTGATAATTTATTATCTCGATAAAATAAGTACAAAATATACATGAGTACGATTATACAGACAATGATAGATACTCTAAAGACCATAGCCTCTGGCCGCGGCCGGAAGTAAGTGACAGACTGACATGCCCGCCTAGGGCATGTGCTTCTTTTTATATAATTTACAAATAAAGGAGTGCGACTGTGTGACTGTGAAGAAATCGTCCGAAATGCTGATGGTGCAATGACCTGCCGACCGCGCGTGTCTTGTTCGTGCCCCGCTTTGCTTATGTGGCATTCCTTGCCACTGTGTGTGTGTATGTGGCCTAGACTGGTGGTTTCTGATCCATCCAAAATGTCTTTATTATTAATTACTTAGTACCTACTTTTATTATTTATATTTCGGCCGCCAGTTGAAGGCTGTGAGAACAGCACAATCTGGAGAAGCGTATCGTTGTTAACGTTAGTAAGTTAGTAGTTTGCTCATTATACCTCATTATCATATCATTACGTGTCGTGGCTGCAGGAGGAATTAATGAAAATACTGGGATCTAATACAGGATTTATTGAATACCGATTAATTAGTTAAACAAAGGTACACGTACAAAAAAAACGTACAAGGTCACTTATCGCTATTAAATGTAACGCTATTCCTTAAATTAAACTGTTTAGAAATTTATCACTCGTAAATACACTTTATATTCGCTTTAACACTATTTTCACTGTTCACTAGAATATTCCATCAATTTCCACTATTATTATTAATTTCGCTTCGGTTTATCTCGCTACGTAAGAACTTTCTAGAATCGCTGTCAAATTACCGCTCGCTTGGCTTCTCGCCGCTACCGCTCGCTTGGCCGGCCTGACCCGCCGCCCGCGGCTACCTTCGCTATGTTATCGCCTGTCAACGCGCACGGAAAATAACTAACTCCTTACTCCCGTTTGTCGTATTTTTATTCGCTAATACGTTATCCAGACGTTTTCAGTGTTTACTAGCAAGAACTCGTAAATTCCAGATGTTCCTGGAAAGTTGCAGATGTCCCTCAAAAGTAGGAGGTGATTCCAGATTCTTCGGTAGAATTGTGCCAACATCAAACAACTGTCGCTTGACAGAAGTGCGTGATTCTTTTTGGCCTCGTTACAGTATTATACCTTATTAATATTTGAGCCATATGGTAGCATTAGCGAAGGATATTGCTGCATAGAGAGTTATATATTTTGATTAATGATTTATACTAATGACGATAACATGCGATAAAGTAATAGATGCATTTATTAGTTTTAATTTTCATTAAACTAAAATGTTTAAAAAAATCTAAATATTAGGTCCATACATATGAAATTGGCGTTTTGCCGTACTGGCAAATTTGATCTCAAATATCTTCTCTTTGGTTAGGAATTCCAAATCCAAATTTATACAGTTATTTACTCATGTATTTGTGTTTTGAAAATTATTATTCATTTGTTTTTTTCTCAATTGTTTTTTTCTTTGCGTCACTCAGTTTACAAAATGAAAAACTTGAAATATCGCGTTATTTACGAGTACGAGTTCCACCGTGGCACCAGTGCTGCAGAAACGGCTCGAAGGATTAATGATGTGTATGGCGACGGTGCCGCAAAAGAAAACACAGTGCGTTTTTGGTTTCAACGTTTTCGTTCTGGAAATTTCGACCTGCAGAACAAGCCCCGTGGACGGCCGGAGACCAAAGTTGATAATGAAGAATTGAAGGCTATTGTGGAAGCGGATCCATCGCAAACCACATCCGAGTTAGCTGCAGGCTGCGGTGTTAGTGATAAAACTATTTTAATCCACTTGAAGCAAATTGGTAAGGTGAAAAAGCTTGAAAGGTGGGTACCTCACGAATTGAGTGAAGCAAATCAACAAACGCGCGTTGACTGCTGCGTTGCATTACTCAACCGGCACAATAATGAAGGGATTTTAAATCGAATCATTACCTGTGATGAAAAGTGGATCCTGTACGATAATCGGAAGCGCTCATCGCAATGGCTGAACCCTGCCGAACCAGCCAAACCATGCCCCAAGCGAAAATTGACTCCAAAAAAGTTACTTGTGAGCGTTTGGTGGACTAGTGCTGGTGTCGTTCACTACAGCTTTCTTAAATCTGGCCAGACGATTACGGCAGATGTCTATTGTCAGCAACTGCAAACCATGATGGAAAAGCTAGCTGCTAAACAACCGAGGCTGGTTAATCGCTCTAGGCCACTGCTGCTTCATGATAACGCTAGACCACACACTGCACAATAGACGGCTACCAAATTAGAGGAGCTTCAATTGGAATGTCTAAGACATCCACCGTACTCTCCGGACCTTGCCCCAACAGATTACCATTTTTTTCGAAATTTGGATAACGTCTTGCAAAGGAAAAAATTCAACTCCGATGGGGCAGTCCAAACCGCCTTCAAAGATTTTATTGATTCCCGTCCGAATGGTTTTTTTAGTAAAGGGATCGATGAACTACCTATGATATGGCAAAACTGCATAGATAGCAATGGTACATACTTTGATTAAATAAATATATTATAATAAAAAAAATCGGCTTTATGTTCCTCCCATACTAAACCTCAATTTCATATGTAAAGACCTAATATTAAAAATATCTAATGCACAGTATTGTATTAAAAAAAACAATGTCAATGTTTTAATTTTGTTATCAATACGGAATGAGATCAGCTATTGGATAGAAAATTACAGATGGACATTCTAAATTATTATAATTTTGCGGATAACTTTTTAATATCATCTATAAATTTATATTTTTCGAATTAAAATCGAGGGTACGTGAAGGGGGCGCACTGAACAGTTTTGGTATTCATTTTCCGTTCATTACAGTAGCCTGATTACTCTGCTCTTTTGATATTCAAATTTTCCAATACATTCCAATTAAACGCAATTACACACAAGTGAACAACATTCTGTTTTAAAATTAATATTTTTAGCAATGTTTGGCTATTTATTGTAGCGAGAAATGTGTATCGCTCGTATTAATATCGCAATGAAAAAACGGCAGTATGGTTGATTAATTGTAATATTTAATTGCGGACAGACACACTGCACAATAAAATCCAAACCACGACTTTATTATTTATTCCGAAAAACAGTTTTCAAAATAAAACAAAAATATACAGTCTTAAATATTTGAGGTTGATATATTCTTGAAATATAATGTAACTCTACTTTTCTCTTGATAATTATGTTCAAGCTCCTTCTTCTTCTTTCTTGCACTATCCAAACGCATTGCCTGAGTAGGCTCGTTCTCAGGCTGTATCTTCTTCGGTTCTGAGTGTCGCTTTTATCAATGCCGTTTCTCTGTAGGATTCTGGAGCATTCAGTCATCCAGGAGTTCTTTGGTCATCCTCTGAATGACTGTCGATGAAGCTTCACAGACATGCTTCACTGTGTATTTTGGTGGTCTCCGTTCTCATACTTATGTTTAAGCGTGTGCGCAAATTAGTAGTTTCAAATATTTTGTCATGTTAAACAATGAATTAAAAACCAATAATCGTACAAACAAAAGATAGAAAGTTTGAATAATAATCTTTCAATACCTACTGATTTAATTTATACCTCTTTAAATATTTTGTAAAAAAAACGATAGATTTAAACACATTTAACTACGGGGTACGACAATTTACTTCCCGTAAAAAACGTTTTAAAATAAACGTGTTGAACTGTGAACTAGTGGCTGCTATTGTATTTCGCTAGTGGGTTGATTGTTATCTTAACCCACGATTTGGGCCACATTTCTTCGGAGTTGTTTTGAAACACGCTAGAAGAAGACATTTTATTATAAACACTGATTTTGTTTAATTAGTTTATTTGAATTATTTTTAAGTATTTATAGCGTGACATAGCTTGCCTGGGAATAGACGCAAATGTTTAATATTATATTTTTATGCTCCACCAAGATTATGCTTTCGAAATATTTCGAGTAATCAATATTCAGTTAAGGAAACATCTGCTAGAGAAAGTAAAGGGTGGTCGGAATTGAACGCCGAATTTAAAATCTGCTCCTTTTTTGCGTTTTTTAGCACCAATTGGACAATATGGACCATAATTAAATGTGGTTCTAGGTTTGCCTACCATACAACACAATCAACAGTTGTTGATTTACTGCACGAACAACTTTCTTTTTGCGTAATTTTAGGAAATGTCGACATCAATTGGGCAGTTAATCTGAAAGTGTTCTCAGGTTTTCTCGGTTGTTCAGAATCTTCTGTGTGTAGTTTTCTGGGATATTCTGCCATGTATATCTGACGTTTTTTGCAGGGTCGATGCGCAGGGCTGATGGCTGATGTGATGATGGACCCTGCAATGGGATCCGAAATGTCGGCCAGAAAGGTCAGATATACATGTCAGAATATCCCAGAAAAGTACACATAGAAAATTCAATCTAAAATTCAAATTTTACCACGCCAGCGATCAAGACAGCCTCAAAAACGAAATCCAACGTGTTATCGACCAAAATAATTATAAATTTTGCAAAATTATGATTGAAATTTTTGTGAACGATTCGCAGTCAATGCGGTATTTTCTCGAATATAATTATTTATTCATATTTAATCGGAGAGTACGCACTTTAACACTTAATAAAAATTCAATCGTAAAATCAATAAAAAAGTTGTTTCAATTACAATTTAATTCTAGCGTTCAATTTGGGTCACCCTTTAGTCCTCAATTCAGTCCAAGATTCACTGCTGATTTTTTTTCTAAGTTTTAATCCATCAATGTTGCATTTAACTTAATTAATTTAGCAAGCATCATCACAGGGTAGAGAGAAAGGGCCACACTGTTTTGGTAAACGACTTTTCCTCCACCCAGTTTTATGCTCACGCATCATCTTGTCAGGCATGCTAACTAGTTATTTTGGCTCCTAAAAGGGTCATTATTCTTTACATGGTTATTAACACATTACATCTTTTTTGTAAAACAAATAATTAATTTATAGTTTAATGTATCGCGAATATCTTTAGATGTGAGCAGAATTTACCACTTTTTATCGTCTCTTCGCGCGTTGCAAGACCGCTTCTCTTCTCATTCTCCTCTCGACCACGGTACCGAAAATAACACGCGTGCTGCTATGTGTAACCTTGTAACCAAAACCTTGGTCGTTAAGCGCAGTTGAAATCCTGTGAGTATTTTTTTCTTGATTACCTGTGTGTCACAATTACTTGCAGCCATTCATTCACACGTGACATTTCACAGAACACGGAAGCAGTCATGTAGTAGAGGCGGACTTCTTCATCAACCCTCTTTAAATTGGTAACCATACATTACAAAGGGATGAGGTATTTATGCCTTTCCCGAGATAACATCAACTACACCAGGGAAATGACGCCGAGCGGCATATGTCTGTAATAATACTATTGACAAGATTATATGTAGGTAACAGTACGCCGAGTTATGCAGGCGGATGCACTTAATTGATATTACCCCTAGTACATTTCTCTTGCAGCGAGTTTAGGAATATGTCGATATTAATTTAGTGATTACCGACATAATAACCGGATTGAATGCACATTGTGCACGTGCAATAGACTTCGCTAAGACGAGCTGTTGGGATATAACATTCAGGGTTGCTGTTCTGCATCAAATTTGTATTGAGGCCGCCCATATTGATTTCGTAGCTAGCGATTTTATATCATTTTTGGATTAATTAATTTTAAGGCCACTTTTTTTTCTTTTTTTAGGATCACGCTTTTAAGAAAAAAATACGTTTACTCAGCTGACGATTCAGTCAAATTTCTTAAGAAAACTTGGTTAGAAATAAAATTTTTATAATATATAATCTTTTCTCACATTACTTGTATATATATGTTATGTTTGAGATTTCCGCGAGAGCTATTGTATGGAACAAAAGTAATTTCTGGAATATTTCGCGTTTCCTGTAAACGGTCTCCCTGAGAAGACCTAGACCGATGTGTCGACACGGCATCACGTGCCATTGTCAAGGCTAAAAAGGCCTCAAAAGTTACGGACCAGCAGTACTTGTTCGCGGGTGACATGAAAGTCTCTCACCAATAAGGCGTATTTTAAGCCTTGACAATGGCACGTGATACCGTGTCGAAACATCGGCCTAGGTCTTCTCAGGGAGACCATTAACAGGAAACGCGAGATATTCGAAAAACGACTTTTGTTTCCATATATATAATATTATATATATATATTATATATATATATATATGTATATATACATAGGCGCCGAGTATGTTACACCCGGCACCGAGATATTATTATAAAAAAAAAGAATTTTATTTGATAAGTAATTATAATTGATGATCTTAGCAAAAAGCTTTTTTATTTTAAAAAAACTTTGTTTTTTAATGATGTTTATAAACCCCTTTATGATGGTGAACTTAGTAATAAGCTTTTTTTATTTAAAAACCTTTATTTTTAATTATGTTTATAAGCCCCTATTTTCACGTTTCATTAATCTGACTCGATTGTGAGGTGGTTATGTACGCATGACAGTAAATCTATACAAATATATGAAGAAGTAAAGTTTTTAAGTTTGGATGTAGGAGGTAATCTCAGAAACTCTTCTCCGATATCAAAAATTCTTTCCAAAATATTTAGAATGGACTTTCAGCGTGGATAAAAGTTATATATTATCTCGTTAAAATAAAATGAATTTTCGTGGCGGCCCATCTAACAATTAAAGCCGACGAAAAAATTGTCAAACGTTGCGTTTTTAATGAACGCTGCCTTGACGGTAAGAATTATTTAAATACTTTCTATGGAGAAGTTGTAGAAGTAGAACTCAAAAAGTTCTATAAAAATTTATATGTTGTCTGCGACAACATGTATCTATATAATAAGGTAAATACACAAATTGATAAAATATGACTAAAAGTTACCAAAAATCTACGCGTGCGAAGCCGCGGGCACAGCTAGTATATAATAAAACAAATACTCTCGACTTATTTTGTCAAATTTCAATGGTTAAAATTCAATCATTAATTAATCACGATGGAACGGTGAAAAAGCTAAGATGCTGATGGGACAGACCAGGAGGTGACGCTCACATCAACGTCCACGCAGATCGCCCGATATGCGCCGGCGGCGGCGTTAGGGACGCATTAACTTGTGGAGTCCGTGTTTTGTTTCAACACCATAATATATTTTTTTAACATTCATTGAAAAGAATTATTACTGCAAAAGAATCATCTTATTTTTAAAATTTATTTTTGCTGATTGTATAATAAAAACCTTCCTTACACTTTCCTTTTTTTATCAAGAATACAGATCATCTGTATTTGCGCTACCAGTACAAATACCTTTAATACAGTACAAATACCTTTAATACCTAACTTTAATACTTTATAATAATTACCGATTACGATAGTTGTAGGATATATAAAAATACTCGAACTCCGAAGTGTGGGGAGTAGATCTTTGAAGACCAAGTCAATCCATGGTTTCATTTTATAATTGATCATTTGTCTTTTGAAAATTTTTAAAAATGTAACTAGATATTTCTTAGATATTTATAACGTTGTGTATTTTGTGTTCCAATGATTTAATGCTTCTAATGGAACTGTATCTATAAAAAGATGACGACTGATATTTTGTAATAAAACAAATTGAAAGATTCAATTAGAAATACTTATGAAAAATATCTATGGAAAAATATATGATCACAGCCAGGACATGAAGCCGGAAGATTTCAATCTTTTCATACTGATAATTTATTTTTAATATCAAATAACCTCGTTTTAAAATTATAACTTCACAATAAATGTGCTTTCATTCAAAAATTAACAGGGAAGTTTTATACATATTATTATAATTAAATTAAAGCATTTTAAATATTTAAAAAGTAGGAAATAAGTTTTCGTCGGCAGAAGGTCAACAGAAGCACTTCTATTCATACACACTGTATTATCTACTTACTTTAATCTCCAACTGCGTTGTTGTTGCGGCGTTCAACTGGGCCATCGCGTTCCGTATAATGTCTTCTCTTGATTCACATCGGGTCCTTTTTAATGACATTTTTAACTTGGGAAACAGTCAACAATCATAAGAAGCCATTTCGGGAGAGTTGGGAGCCTGAAAAACTAGGGGAATGCTGTGTTTGGCCAATAAAGCTTGAATCAGAGCGAAGAATATTTCCTCGATGCCAACTTATCGTTGCCACGTGTCCACTTATTTAACTCTCTCTCCAGACTAAATCCTAGGTCAAAATTGATAAAACCGATCAAATGCTTATTCCCACCTCGTACGCAAGTTTTCAGACTGAGACTCGACGATTCTGCATGACCAAAGTCTGCACTTGGTCAATTACACAGTTGTTGGACTTACTCGTATCATTGTCCCCAAAAGTCTTGCTCTTGCGAATGGTTTCCACTTAGTCATCGTTAAGGCGATCGTCTAGCAGAATGAGCAAATTTCACCATTTCTTGTCATATGTTCTCTTGCGTTTTTTATTACATTTTTGTATCGAAATATCTCATTTTAAAATTTATTCATCAGGTTACATATATTTTAAATACAAATATCTTATTACAATGTCACAAATTAAATTATATAATTGATTAATAAATTACCAAACCTTCGATGTTTTGAAAATGAAGAAAATTACTAGACTTTATGGACCTTTTATGACTGAACTGCGTGATGAGATGTCTTTTTTATTCAATAATATTACAAAGTAAACGAATATCTTAAATTTATTACAATTATAGCAAAATCTGTTAGTTTGTTTACATGCAATTTATGTTTTAAAAAATACTATTTTTTTAAATTTTTTTTTTTTTTTTGGTTTTTTCAACTTTAATAAGATATTCGTATTTAAAATATATGTAACCTGATGAATAAATTTTAAAATTAGATATTTTCCTTCAAAAATGTGATAAAAAACGCAAGAGAAGATATGAGAAAAAATGGTGAAATTTGCTCATTCTGCTAGACGATCGCCTTAAGCTTTTGACAAAATGCAATATCGCTACTACAGTCGTACTGTAATTTGACAACAATTTACAGTACGACGGGTAGACTTCTTTCCACTTAAGAAAGACAATCAATTGGATTAGTATGTGTAAGCCACGCGTTGTTTCGTTGTGCTGGTGTTTACGGGTATAAATATTAATACAATGAAACAATTTGCCTCGTACGCACGGCTTACACATATTAATTCGATTGTCTTTCTTAAATGGAAAGAGGTCTACTAACTACACTTCTTCACCCAGGGTCTGACTGCAAGCAATTAAGACTTTGTGCGGGTCGAAAAAAATCTATGCAAGAATGTCACCTTCACATCTCCACCAGAGATCACCTCTCGTGATTCATTTATTTGGGCGGAAAAAATAATGGTTCAATATTATTCCAACACACTTTGAGTGTTTTAGGAATAGTCTGAAAAAAATATAAATATTACTCCGTAATTCGAAATAAATCGGTTCGAAATGCTGATATGATATACCATAAACTTTGTGAATATTTATGAATGGAAATGTGTTCATGTGTATCATATAAACCTGTTCGATGTTTTTATTGGCCCTCGATAACTACAAATCGCTCATGTATGAAATATTCGTTACGGGATATGCAGAAGGTTATAAACTTTGGATCCGGAATATGCTCTTAAGAATTTATGAGAAACTCTGACGGTAAATACACGAACCAAGTTTCAAGTAGCAATTGGGGAATTTGCCGAGTTTTATAAGCAGGCGCACATAAGCCTAAACTTGGCTTATTTGCCAATACGTGCAACGGCGGCTATACAAAATATTTCACGGTTAAAGTTTATTATTTACACGCACATTTTCGGCGACGCAACCTGTGGGCCGTATTTTCACAACTTTTCGGCATACTTACGGAGATCCGAAAGTTTTAATAAAATAAATCACTTCACTATACTCACAAGTTTTAGGCGTGGTATCTTTGTTTAACAGAAAAATTATCTGTTGTGTTCTGGCATCTGATATTTGCTTCTCGGGTAATTAGAATTTATGTTAGTTCCAATTGTCTATATTAAAAGTATACTAAAATATATTGTATTGAATATTGACCACCCTTGACCTCCGAGCTGGCAATTTTTTAATTGTTTATTAGGTATGTCATCTACCTCTTTATTTTTATTGATCTTTATTTTTTTTGTATTATAACTATTTTCTTGTATTTTTAAAAGTGTGTGTTAACAATGAATAATAAAACTATTTTATTCACTAGTATACTATAACTACCCCAGAACAGTTTAACCTAGTGAGGCATTATTAGTTGAATTCCAAAAAAAAAATTGTTTTACTAATACTTTAATAATGTATCCACATTGTAAATTTTTGGAAAGTAAAGAAAAAAAGAATATAAATATTATATAGTAATGACGTGCTTTTTAGTTTGGTGGTTATGGTACTTGCCTAGTGATCCAGATCTACTCATTATAAACCAGTAATATTTTTTTGGAAATAGGATGCAAACACAGAGTTGATGTCGCATCAATATTTTTCTTATTTTCAAATGAAGCTAAACGCTTGTGCTATGAAAATAAGATTTACTTGTTGGTGTCCTGGAATGGGACTTGAATCACTGCCCACCAGATCATTAGGCGAGCGCCACTATAAAAACAAACTAAAAAAATACTACATAAGTTAGTCCTATTTTCATGGCACAAGCGTTTAGCTTAGTTTAAAAATAGTTTTGTTTGAACGTATTTAAAAATAGTAGTAAAAAAAAAAATATATTGATTACATACACAAAATGTTATAAAGGTCTCTTATATCAAAATATGGAGTTTTGACAGCGATTATTAAACTGAGTTTTGGTTCTTAAAATATTATGGAATACCTACCATTGGTATTATATAGTTTTTTTTTAATACACATTTATATTTTATTTATATATGGAAACAAACAATACAACGGAATACATAATGTGTCAAAACAGTTCCTTAACACGACCAGTATTAAAAAGGAAACATACACACCCAGAAGTTTCCTGAGAGTGAATGTTTTCTGCAAGTGTGTGTGTATGATTGAGTATATATTAATTATATTTAAACAAACAACTCAATTAATTATATATTAATTATACTGAGTTGTTTGCTTGAGATATTGATTTTCTTATGATCGCACTATAATGAGAACGTAGAACGCCAGCTACAACTCCGATTCTTCTATCTATTTCACTTTCCTGCCTCCCGTCGCTAGAAAATTTCACATTGTCATTAAGATTCTCGTCTGGTGATCCAGCGGTCGTTGGTTCGAGCCCCAATCAGAGAGACCAGCAAGTAAGTCCTATTTTCAGGGATTCAGCAATTTACACAAGCATTAGCTTGGTTTGAAAAAATAAGAAAATGACGTTGAGTGTATTCCGTGATGAATAAACGTGTATTAATTACATGATGAAAAATATTTTGTAACTTTTTTTATTTTATATTGCTGTGGCCCACAATTCAGATATGGTATACAGAAAGCAGTTAATATTCAACTTTTTTTAATTTTGTTAATATTTTTTATATTAACATTTATAACACAACATAACATAACATTTTATATTAATATTTAACATTAAAAACTATATAGGTTGTGATGATCCAAGGTAGATAGTGGGGCATCGGGCCTTGATACATTTTATAATAATTTAGTATAGTTCCTGGTCCGGCACCAGAGTTAGACATCCTATGATGGTGTGTGTTGAATATATAAGGCGAAGCAAATCTATAATACAAATCATTCCATTGCAAATCAATGTAAATCATATTCTTTTCACGGCTAACGATGTAAGATGACCCTAATGTGGGTCCTACTAAATAATGAAGGTTAGTAAGTAGCAAACCGTCGCGTTCAAAATACAATATATTGGATTATCAAATATTTCATTATTCTTATATGTGAGCGCGCGCGATCGAGCGACAGGATGCAACCGGTCGACTTCAACCATATGATGTAGCGATACAGTTGTTAAAATTAAATATTCAATACAGAAATATTACTACTACTAAAATTCAACTTTTCATATGAAATAATGTTCTATACTATCAGAAATTGTTCTATACGATAAATTAACTAAAAATACGTATTAACTGAAAATAATATTAAATAATATAAATTTCATTGCAATGAATAAAGTCATTTGCCGTATGATGTTAGCGAAAATAGTTGTATGGCGCGGGTGGCAACGGCCGAGGTCGACAGATACGCTGTAACTATAAAAGGATCGCGGAATAAAATATTATACCTTCTTGAAATATTATAAATAATGTATTCTATACAATATTAATACTCTGCCTGTGCTAACTATACATTGAACTAAAATATATATTATTAACTGGAAATAATTATTCTGTGAAAATTTCGCTTTTGAATGCAAAATTAACTAAAAATATTAACTAAAATATTTCTAACATCTTGGGTTCGCATACTATATTGAAAATACCTAATGCCCTTTGTATTTACTAAGTATATTACCTAAATAGCCACAGCTATACCATCCTGTCCGTCAGGGACGAAACATAAAACATAGTTATATTTCTAAAAGTGCTACCTCTTACGCGACAAAAATACCTTTTGCAGTCGGGCTATGAATATGAACTATTTCCGCCTCATAATGGCGCCTGGAACCAATACTAAAAACCTCACTAGGAATAATAAATGCGACTAAATCTCGATAAATACAATATATACTATTCGTAATACGTCGTTGAATTGGCACATGATTCGTCTAATGGATGAAGGACCCCGTTGTGTATCGTAATAACTTCAAATTCTTTTATAGGAGCAGTGTGGAAACAATTGCATAATATTACGTAATAAAAACATCTAACGAACCTAATAATCTATACATTTATGTTACAATAAAATACGTTCACCAGAAGAATTCGTGTATTAGAAATAAAACATTTCCGTTTGGAAACAACCCAATAAAATCAATCGAACGGCATAAAGAGGAGAAATTCACATATTAAATAACACTGAAATTAACAATTATAAACACTTTGTATTAGCAAATTCTTACCTTGAATGGTTTCGTTCTAGACGTGCATGAACCTGTTCATATTAATTCCATGGGAAAATAATACATATATTTTCTATCTACGAAATAAGACATTTTTGAAGCAAAACTTCTTTATAAATAAGTAGATAAGGTCTCGGGGATGGTTTGTTCGAAAGGATTTTACAACAGCCCGTGAGTTTATATGAAATAATAGTTTCTTTGAATGCTAAATTTTGTTTTTTTAAACCCTCAGCATCTCTGCTGAGAGGGGTTGAGGCTCCGCGCCCGCCTAAACCCGGTGGCCGACTTCCTAAGTGACTAAACGGCCCCCCTTGTTCCTCCGGAACTTACTGCATCCCGAGACTCTATCTCTTCTTTACGAGATGTGATCCTGTGACGCCTCTCTTTTAGGCTTATGATTGAGATGTACGTACTCTTTTGGTACGAGTTTCTGATGATGGGTGTTGTCTTGAGGCGCCTTTCTTTTAGGCCGGTGTTTGAAGAATCACGTACTCTTTTGTACAAATTGATGACGACATTAGCCTCCTTTGCGGGCATAGTCAGCGATGTTACAAATTATTGTGCAATCTCATTATGCCTTTTCAGAGCGGCGTCCCACGATTCTGCATCTTGCAACATTTACTTTGGACAAATGTTAGAGTGTTAGTAACATATTTATAATATCACAGCTATTCCATATGAGTGAATGATTTTTATATTTATTCTGGCCCTGTCTTTCTTACAGAGGACGAAATAGAAGTTAACGTTTTCTATCAAGGTTTTACAGCATTCAAGCATGGAAATCCTTCCAAAGACAAAGGGAACCCTTTTGTTGGTTTAAGTAGTTTGCGCCAGATGAGGTTAGGTGGTCGGTTTATTGACGACCCCGAGCAACAAGGAGGACCCCGCCTTTAAGGGGCCCTGCAGGGGCTTGTGCGGGTTCCAAGCCCAAGTGCCGGCAATCATCCACCCCTCAGCCAGCTAGGCTAACACAAACCAGATATCCCCAATCTTTAGTTAGATCTCCCCATTCTGTCCTTTACTCGTCATTCTGAAGCTACTTGTTAAGCCAGATGTACCGAGGTACTCAAATCATAAAGACTTGGCTGAAGACCGGATTGCGCAATACTTATGCAACACAATTATTATAAGGCTACTAAGCATTTCTTATAGAATTACGAGTATTCAATTATTAGTAAAAATAGTTTGAAAATCCCCATACTTTAAAATATATTCGTTCGGAAGAATTTCTCGTACGATTTGGATTGATATCTGGTTATGCAATACCTAACGCGTCGACAATATTATGAATCTATTACGCACTGCTTATAGAGCTCCGTAAAATCAATTGTTAATACAAATGGTATGAAAATCCCCAAGCATCAAAATATCTTCGTTTGGGAGATATTCCCGTACGAATTGAGCCAAGATCACACAAGAAATCGTGATATTAATTATACATTATTGCTCCGGTTTTAAATCTTCCCAAAATAAATACATTTCAATAGTGAAAATAATTAATCGATAGATAATATAAATGTGTTCCTTAGCTGTTACACAGTGGCGGTATGATCCTCTCTGCAACTGATGAATGGTAGATTCC
>JADDOH010025023.1:0-32604 GCA_016648135.1 Agrypnia vestita | reverse complement strand
TGCGTGACGATGTTGTATTCAGTAGGTTCATCGTCTTTTTAAAAATACAATATTTTTATGAAAGAAATATAAGTGTCTATGTAGACACTTGTAACCGAAAAAGTCGTTGCTTCGATTGGCGATTTTCACTATTCGGCGATGGTCTGGTCCCCAATCCATGTATTATAAGACATTTAAGAATAAATTAACATATAAGTATACCATGTATTATAGTAAACTAATTTGTATTAGGGAAATACTAATGTATAAATCGATAATGTTTTCACGTATTTTGGTAATAGGCATGTCCAATGATTTTTATATTTTTTAGTTCCTTCTCTTATTGAGGTGGTTTATAATAATTATTAGCCTGTATTCATAATTATTATATTATTATAATAATTACTAGCCCGATAGGAAATGAATCGATGCTCGCAAAAGTATTGCTACCAAATGTAAACTCGCAAAAGTGATTACTGGAAAATCGCTCGCCGGGAAAGTTCTTTGCCACCAGATAACCTAACCTAACCTTTACAAATACTTTTAGTTGACGAAAATTGTTTGTAAATAATTATTTCAAAAATATTTACGTACGTTTTTTAATGAACATATTTCTGTATTATCTATATTAATGCAAAAATGTGGGCGAGCAATTTTCCGCATACCCGCTGCCAAAGGTAGGGTGCGGACCTTTTGGGCCTCTTCCCAACGTGGGCCCCAGTTTAAGTACTGACTGCATCAACATTGCTACGCCACTGAACCTAACATAAAATACAGTTTTCCCGTTTTAATAATTTTGTCGACATAAAATGCAGTGAAAATGGCTCGCGGAAATAAATTTATTTTAACGCTGAACTTTTATAGAACCAAATTCTTTCAACAAACGTTCATCTTTTATTTTTAGAAAAATAATAGCCCTGTACGGCTGGCGTTGCGAAATGTTTCAAATATTTCATTTTGTAACGATCCTCATTTCCGTTAAATGCTGCAAATAAATCAAAACTATTTCGAAATGTGTCTTGATTCAAAAGATTGCTATCAAAATCTACCGAAAATAGCGACTCGGATTTTTTCCAGTTATGAATTCGCTTTTTACAATAATTTTATTAATTCATTATGACATGTCTGCAATCATAAATAAAAATAAAGTACCTACATTATGATCGCGTTTCGTAGTGAAATGCGGTCGCCAATTTAAGTATAGCACTTTTTATCAAATACTTAATAAAATCATGGATTAAAAATATGGGAAGACACAAAATTGGTGCTCTCACTCAAACAAATTAATGATTAATAATTATTGATTTTTCTACCTCTTCTTTTTTTATCTCTCTTTTTTGTCAAAACATATAAATGATTTTAATTTATTGATTCAATTACTTTATTTATTATCAATATATATTTAAAAAATATTTTATATATTTTTATTTTCAATATAGGTACAACTAACTACATTAAGAAGAAATAACTTGTAACAAGACACATATTAATTAATATCTAATTGTATAACTATTTTGTAAACTGTGTCAAAACAGATTCTTCTAGTGAGACAGGCATAGTACAACAACAACAACAAATTGTTAACTATATGTGCTTAAGAAATAAAATTAATAAAAAATAAATACATAAAAATATAAAAGGTGTTCAGGCAGATAATTTCATTACATTTCAGTATCGATAAAGCAATGAGCATGGGCAATGGGATCCGAAACGTCGCGCATCGGTCAGAAATGTCATAGAAACACACGCAGAATATCGTGGAAAACTCAAACCAGAAGAATAACACAGAAAACTCTATGCAGAATATTCTGAACAGCCGTAAAACCTGAAAATATTACAAAAAACCTTTTGTTGTCTGAGTACAGGTAAAAAAAGTCTGCGACGTGTATTTACATATTATAAAATGAAGGAATGATTTTCATAAAGCTTATTTAATTCGAAAAGGTAGGTGTCCGAAGGTAAACCTTAAATGTGTTTTGTTATTCTTTCATAAAACTGGGCTTTTATTTAGGGAAACAATAAACTTTAAATAATGTTTCATCCACTGTCTCCTGCTCTAGGCCTCTTCTAGTATTTGCTAATGTTCTCTGTCTCTCATTTTGCGCAACTATTTAGCGGCTACCCGACTTACGTCGTACAAAAGTCGCAGTAAGTAATGAGACATCTATATTTTTGATAGATCTTTTTGAGACATCTAATAATGTCACCACAAAATCATTTTGCTATTATTGAAAAAGTTCTTTTTAAATTTCGCTTTCTTGTAAATTTGTCTATTTACTTCCTTTATATTAACTCGTGGCGTCTGCTTGTTTGCTTGCCTGTTTGCCGTTGAAAAAAATTTGGATCGATTTTTGACCCTTTTCCCGTGATCCAATCGAGCTGACACTTTGCAAGCAGACTTGTGGCGACAATCAAGAAGATTTTTAATTTAAATTTTCGTTAAAAAAATAATTATTATAGTATAATTTTGGATTTTTCAAATTTTTAATGGTTTTTTCATACAAGTTGTATGGAGATTTTTGACCTAGATATTTGTCTAAACATGTTTCATTTTCAGTCATGGTAAACTTAATTTACAAAGAAAGGGAGTAAAATAAAAACTTGGTTTTTATGGGTTAGTTTTTTTTACAATTTTCTACGCAACATTCAAAATAAACAAAACATTGTGTAAAATGATAAAAAATAAAATAATGTATTTTTATTTGTGACGCCAATTTAGTATTCTCGTTGCAAGTGCGGGTGTCTGGCCTTTGATACGAAATTGCATACAGAACCAGTCATGCAAGGGCGGCGAAAACCGTTTTTAATCAAGTAGACGCGCGGACCGCGCGCTCTGCAGATTTTCTGTATCCTTGTCCAATCTGTATGCAAATACTCGCGCACGTGGCCTGATATTCCCGCCACGTGTGGATCGAGCCGCGCTGATAACATGTTGTTCATTTGAATGCCGAAAATATCTTTATTTTGAACAAAAACCCCAGAGCACAGGTGCTGCCGACGGCCCAACCCCTGTTGGACATCGACGATCATAAATGAAAACCTGCCTGTCATGTAGAGGGTTATTTGGAAAACATTAATAACCTCGCAGGATTATATTCCTGCTTTAATTATTAATGAAAATGTTCAAGCAACCGTATTTATGGAGATGTGCAACTTATAAGTTTGCAATTTCTGATATTATTTTCTGTAAAACGTTCTAACTTGATATTTGAGTAGCTTGTTGGTCTTGTGGTTAGGTCTCGCCTCGTGATCGAAAGGTCCATTCCAGTAAGCAAGTTAATCCTATTTTATAGCACAAGCTTTTAGCTTAATTTGACAATAGTAAAAATATTGATGTGACACGAATTCCGTGTTCATATCTCTATTTTAAAAAAAATATTAATATTATACGTTACTGTAATGATTTACAGTAACGTATCTATATCGAATATGAAACATTAATTCCCTGTAATACAAGTAAAATAATAAAAACCTTCCAATTCCAATTGGAAAACATTGAATTTTCTGCAACGTTGGCAGTTACTTCGTGGTAGGTTTATATAACATTAAAATATACTCTTCAACTAACTTTGTAAAATACGCATACAATTATCGAAAGCTATTATTGTTTCACCACTAGTTTCGGGAAGAACAGAACTTTACATCCACAGCTGTTAAATGAAATATTACCGTATTACATTGCATTACATTAACATGTTCAAAGTTCCTTTAGTTGAAAGCGCATTTCGTACTTTTTATTTCCATTAAAAGTAACTATAGCACTATCTAAATTTGATAAAAACAAAACAAAAATATAAAATAAAATGTTGAAAGTTTCTAATGGTAGCTTGAAGGGGAATATGAAGAATTTGAAAGACAGCATGCTGTCAGCTCCATCCGCTGTTGACCTGGTTTAAAGAATGACCAGTTTGAAAAAAAATGCTTGCTTTGCCCGGTTTTTGCTACATTCTGCAGTCATTTGTAGCAGATAGTGCGCTGCATTCTTCATTGGGATCAGTTTGAATGAGAATGTACACAAATATTATGAGAAGGTTCTGGAATGATCCATCGGATTCAGGAAACATCGAGAAGCGACATAAACACGGGTCTAAAAATGCGAGGGCGCCGCGCTGCGCGGGATTATTGTTATTATTGACAGCGGACTAACGCCGTAGAAGCAAAACCGTGTGGCGGCTCAGAATGCTGCTAGCGCGTGTGTTCAGCGATAGTAAAGCAAGAAAGTATCTAGCAACGTGTGAGAAGTGACTATAAGTAATCAGTGAACTAAGATTTCCAGATGTCAAGTGCGAATCACGAAATTAAGTGTGAATTTAAGAACAGTGGTCCGACATAAATGCGAGGGCGCCGCGTTGCGCGGGATTATTGTAATTGGTGACAGCGGGCTAACGCCATAGAAGCAAAATTGTGCAGCGGCTCAGAATGTTGCTGGCGCGTGTGTGTTCCAGCGACAGTAAATCAAGAAAGTATCTACCGACGTGTGAAAAGTGATCTATAGTAATCAGAGCGATACAAATCAGTGAACTAAGATTCCAGGTGTCAAGTGCGAATCACGAAATTTAGTGTGAATTTAAGAACAGTGGTCCGATTAAATACAGCTTTGAATAAAAGTTAAAATTGTTTTTAATGTTATATTTGCCTCCTACTGCCACGATTACGTGGCAATATTTTATGTATTTTCGGCAGAAGATGTATTGAAAAGGATGGATCAAAACTAAAATGTATTTTTAAAAGGCGGTTATAGTGAAAAGCCGTACTGAGAGGTATTGATGTACCATAATTGGACGTATTGACGAACACAAGAAATATTAGCGTAATGTATGACCGTCGCTGTTTGCCCGCTCCGTGTACTTTGTAGGTCGTCAAGCCGTGACGTCGAGCCTCGCCATATTTATTGCGTATAATTAAACACGAGAACTTTGAAGCAAAATGAAAAACAAACAAAATTAACACTTCGTTATTTGATTTTCGCGCCTAGACGCGGCGCGATGCTTTGATTTATATTCGCGCGCAAAAAGCGACTTACGTACCCGGGGGACGTTCACGCAGTACCGTCGTAGCACTCTGTCGTCATTTTTCTAGAACTGCACAGCGTTCAGGGGATTTATTTATTTATAATACACGCCCTGAATTGGGCTTTCACATAATATGAAAGTGTTCAAATAGTATAAATATCTGTGTATATAAAAATAAAATTACAAAGAATATCAACAATATAAATACGAAAAAATAAAATATTAAGTAAATAGTAAGTATGTAGATTAAGTATAAGTAGATTTGTTTTTGATAAATTAAAATTTCTTACTGCACAAAATATCTAAGCGCCAAAAATAATATAGAAAACTGCAGGTCATATTTTCCTAAGCGAAAATGTTATCTCTTTTAAATTAAGGATAAAAATTACTAAACGACATATTGTCGTGAATGAGAACTCATAAATATCTAAATGCCTAATGGCAAATATTTAGGGTGAGGTAAATAGGCTGAAGTTATAAAAGAAACCTATCTTCGAGAGGGTAAATTTATCTATCTAAATTATTATTTTTTTGTAAGATCAGGAAAAAGAGACTAAAAACTAAAACATTTTAATACAAAACACAACCAATTTACCAAGTAGAAAAATAGTTTCGAAAAAGGTCGCAAATGTAATATTTAAAAAAAATCATTAAAATTTTTGTCGCTTGGTCGTCGAAAACTATAAATAATCAAAAAAATACAAAATATCTAAGTGACATCAAAAATCATTTTTTCCTTTCCACCGTCGATATGTTGTAGATTATTTTTGTCGAACAGTTTTTTTTAAACTAAAGTTATCCAGAGATATAAGAAATCTTAATTCAACATAACCTTAATTTATCGAATTTAACATTTTCTTCCGACGCCTAATGTCAAAATTGAATATGCCGAAAAAAATAATAAATTTGAAATCGGAACATATTTTCATTCCTACTTCCTATTACGCGTTTCCGTCTTCGCATTTTCGAAATTACTCCCATAAACCTAGCGTAAAGATGTTACACATCAAAAAGTTTTGCTTTACCATAACTAGGTATATTGTGTTCACTAATTGTCTATAACTTTAGTTATAAAAATTAATGTTCGAAGAACTTTGTGGTGACATTATTATTAAAATAAAATACAAATCACTTTGTTTTCACTACTTTATTAGATTATATAATCAACATGTTTCGAGAACAATAATTGTCTGTGTACAATCCTGAAGTATGGAACATTGTTCTCGAAACATGTAGATTGTATTATCAAATAAAGTGTTGAAAACAAAGTGATTTGTATTTCGTTTTTATAAAAATTGAATTTTTTTGTTAAATTATACTTCGTGCAATAAATAAACTGTCATTACACCAATCAGAACCCAGCAGATTGTGTCTGGCAGATAGTTAACAGGAACGTATTGATTTCTCTTCCTTCATAGCGACATTCATCCGCCGGTGGCCACGCGGAGCGACAGCGTGAACGGAATCTCTGGTAACTGTTTACGTATCTGAGCGTGACGTCACAGATGGCGGCCAGAGCCAGCCATTAGTAATTGGAAATTTTGAAATGGAAAAGCCGGATCCGTGCCGGGAAAATAAATATTTCGCTCCGTTGTTGCCGCTCGCATACTCGTGTACAAACACCGTATTGTCGCGCTGTTTGCCATTCAGATGCAGCGCGATGCCGCCATCATTGTTTTTTCGTTTTGACAGCTTTTTAACAAAGTCAGGCTAGATATTCGTATTTGATAAGTTTCAGCGATTGCGCTTTTAAAAAATGTGCATTTTGTATTAAAAAATAAATACATTTTTTGTCCATAGAACCTTTACAATGCTCTCATATAATCATTTTTAAACATATTATATTTTTAATTAAGATAAATTAAAGAAGTTTCACAGAGTCAAAGCTATTTATTCGGGAAATGTGTATGGAAGTCTTTATAGGCTGGCCCAGGGCTTATGACCCGTATGAAATGGCATACATAGTTCTACTGGCATAAGTGATCACATTACATAGTTCACCAATTCCACCGTAAGAACATCCACATCAGATTTTTGAAAGTATATACCTATAAAACACAATCATCCGTATTCTGAAAATAACAATGTCTGGATCTTTAAGATCTTTATCCCAACACTTAATAGACGATAATAAAAATTAAAAATGTCCAGAGCGGATTTAGTAATTCTACGGCTCAAATACACTGTATTAAAAGATGATATAAGAAAGATTGTTTCTTACAAACGTATTAATTTCTTCATCCACAGCGTCCAGACGAAATATCATGGCTAAACTTGTCATGACCGCGTTCGGCGTTACCGCGTATTCAAATCTTCCCATCTTGACATAACAATTTACATCTTTCTCCCTCCCTCTATATCTATCTCATGTAGAAACTTACAGAAATAAACACCGACGTAAAGCTATGTCACGTTAATTTTTAATTTTTATTATCGTGTATTAAGTGTTGGGATAAAGATCTTAAAGATCCAGACATATCTGTCAAAAAATGTCAAGATGGGAAGATTTGAATACGCGGTAACGCCGAACGCGATCATGACAAGTTTAGCCATGATATTTCATCTGGACGCTGTGGATGAAGAAATGAATACGTTTGTAAGAAACAATCTTTCTTATATTATCTTTTAATACAGTGTATTGGAGCCGTAGAATTGCAAAATCCGCTCTGGATTTTTTTAATTTTTATTACCGTCTATTAAGTGTTGGGATAAAGATCGTAAAGATCCAGACATTATTATTTTCAGAATCGGGCCGATTATCTGTCTGTTCTATATACAAATTTACAGATCTGAAGAAATTTTAAATAGTTGGTAGGTAACATAGGCGACATTTTCCTTCTCCCCTTTACCACACCTTTTACTCCCCCTGATAAATTTTGTTTTCAAGTCTATACCGTTTGACTGATCTGACCCAAATTTTCATACTTATTCTTTAGCATCGGCCGCTAACATATGAAGTATTTACCCCTCTCCGCCTTTACCCCACCTTATAATATATATATATATAGATATATATATAGATAATATATATATATATATATATATATATATCTTCTAAACAAGTCTACAGTTTGACAGATCTGATCTAATTTTTGAATATTTAAATTTAGAACCCCGCCGTTACCTTATGCGTCATTCAATCATTCATCAAATAAAAATCAACACCGCGTGTCAAATCTGATTCAAATTTTGCATATTTATTCTTTAGGGCCTTGCGGAAAATAATGGCGCCATCTCTCCTCCCTCCCTTTACACTACTCTCTTCCCCACATACAAATATAATGAACTCCAAATTAAAAAAAAAAACTTTTAATTCCAATTTGTAAAATTATATCATTTCACATCTCCCGACAATCCCTCCCTCCCCCGAAAATTCCAAAGGATAACAATGGTTGACTCCACGACAAACTTTTACAGTATATTTATTGTGATGTTCTCATCAATCGAGTAAGGAAGAGAACTTATTAGGTATCGGGAATCCAGTCAAACTCGCTGTATTGCTTCAAAATCCTTTACTGGTATTTTTTATAAATGGTTCACGCGACAATATTACGGTATGAAAATACAGCACAAGCTATTAGTGGTGTATTATTACACTTCGCTAATATCACTTACAATCATACGTTACATATATCAACGATATATTTCCAAATCTCATCATTTTTCTTACATAAACTTTTCAGTTTTTGCAATACTCCGTTAGCAAACAAAATCCAAACAAAAGAACTAGAAATTATTCTCGATAGTGAACTTCTTTTAAAAATAATTTCAACCAAATTACTTCCAAAGCCTTGCTAGGATTCGTACAACTAAGAGAAAATGCTTTAAAAATTCTTATCCCTTGAAAATATACTATGCATTTGTTTTCATTTAGATGTGCATATCAGGTCTAGAATCTGCAGCCGATTACACACATTGCGAGATTGGAACAAACACACAAGAGGTTTCTTAACGATAAATCTAATATATCTTTTAACTCCTACCTAGAAACAGCAAGCTTTTACAAAATGTACGCCTTGGAAAGTCCAAAGCACGTACCGATCAAATATTCCCTTTTAAATAATGTATTGCAAGGGAATATTGTCTGTTTCACTCAACTAGAACGAATCTCCCTCCGTGTTCCAGCTAGACTGGCGCAACAGAAAATGTTTTATCAAATTTAAACAAAATTGACTACTTTTAACATTTGAATGTGAACTATGTGTCATCTTTGCTCTCGTATGGTATGGGGCGTGAGGCCGTTAAGGGTAGGTATCGTCGTTATGCGTATAAGTGTGTGTAAGGCGTTAATGCGCACAATTATATTACATTCATTTGGAATTAACATGCTTTAATTATTTTAAAAGAAATGTCCCTTATTATCATCGCATGACCTCGAATTGATATGGGCTCATATGTTTATACATCAATCCCTTTGAGTTCCGGTACTTATCATTTATATTGATATAAAGAGATGCGCTATTGAGATATGAACTAGGGATGTTTTGTTCGATTCGTAATTAATTGTAATACTTGCATATTTTCGTTCGTGCGTATCAAATTCGACACAGAATTGATATGATTAAATTTGAAAATGAAAGAAGAATGAAGAAAAATGAAAAGAAATATATATAGGTACATTGCGAACCGATTAGAACCTCATACTTCATCATTTATCAATAAACTTCAAATATTTTTTAATATCTGTAGTATCTAGGTACTGCTTCCCTTCCTTGAAGTGACTTTGTTGCAAGGATTAGAAGTTATAAAATCTTTAAATTGAAACACTTCCAAATGAAACTTGTGAACTTTGTGGACTTTTTTAGACATTATTTTTTAAACATTTCACAATTTTTTGTGCATACTTTATTTTAATTTAATTTAATTATTATTTTTTAATAAACAAATCATCGACTCGTCATTATTGAACCTGATAGATGGTCCTAAAGTGACATTAAAGTACAAAATATCAATATTTTATGAACATTTTGAATACAGCAAGATTTAACAATACACTTTTTTATGATAAAGTAAAAATAAATAATGTCTTCAGAACAAAATAAAGACTTTAGAAGAAATAAAGAAAGTAAAGCCCCTTGAAATATACGGATGATTCCTGTTTGGAACATATACCTATATATAACTTTAAAAAATTCGAAGTGTGGATATTCTTACGGTGTAATCTGTGAACGTTGCATTGTAAGCCCTGGGCCATCGTTCAAATGACTTCTATACATAAAAGCTTCGTCTCTTTGAGACTTCTATAACTTATCTTAATTAAATAATAATTCTGCAGAGAATAAATCCAGTAATTGTGTTCTCAGAACATACATATAAAAATGTTGTTTAATGAAGGGTCTGAAATATCATTCTGCCTTTTAAAACTAAATACACTCTTCATTCCGAGGAATATGCTTGGATTTTCTCAAAAATAAAAACGTCTAAAAACTGAATTCACATTAACATAAACTGATTTAGTTTTAATTTAACATACAGCGCAGAGCGGCAAGGGAGACTGTTTAATATTTTGTAGGGAATTTACATATTTGCTTTCGCTAAAAGTCGGATTTGCACACTAAATTTTTTGGTTTTGCGGTTTAATTTTTTTGCGCCACGGACAGCAACGAAACTGCAAGATTATATAAACACAACTAGTATACGAATTAAAAAGATGTTTGACAAATTAGCCTAATTTATGCGCACATTAAAGAATATTATGAATAAAAAGAAAGCTGTTGAAAGAGACATGTGGAGTTTAAAGCTGATTTTAAAAATATATTAATTTTTTTTTTTTGAAAACGTCGTGTGACAGATACAAACAGAAGACTGCACACAAAACCATGGGCCGTTTTGTGAGCAATAGCTTCCATATCGCCCCTACACTTTCGCCACACAGTTTGACATTATTTTAATGCTAAAGCGGTCATCCTCACTACGTCGCTGATCTCTTCACTATATCTGTTGCGCAAGGATGAGCAAACCATAATTTATTAGATGATATAGAAAACAGAAGCGCACATAGACAGTATACAGAGACAAGTGCAAACGTAGACATCTGCACACACTGAGCTTATTATTTCGCTTTCGTGTCTTTGTCGCCGAGCATACGAAAACACGCGCAACCTTAAGAGTATATACAAACTACTTTATGGTTGTTTATGCTAAAGGTTGCATGTAGATTGTATATAATAGCATGCAACCCTTTCGATAGCACAAACAACCATAAAGTAAGCATCTAATATGACCATTCAACAAAAAGAGTTTGCGACAATTTGACTTATACAGTTCAAGATATATTGTAGATGTATCATAGAGACGAAACTAAATTTTTATATGGGAAAGTAGGTGTGGAAGTCTTTTTTGGGCGTTCATAGGCTATCGTACTTCTGGCTTAAAGTGATCACTTTACACAATGTAATGTTCACCAATTTCACCCACGATAGACTACCACATCTTTCAAATTTTTGGATGTTGTATATACGTATGTTTAACTTACACAACTTGTTTCGTATGTGAGATGTATTTTTACTACCGCCACCTGCAGTCCAAAGCCTTTTCATTCTCATAATCCAATACAGATGTCACTATTGATAATGAGGTATCTATACTTTGATTGGAGTTTAATGCAATATCCTTTATATGTGTACATGAGATTCTTACAAATTATCAACATTACACTAGAATATGCCTGAAAATAATTTCAGTTTTAAACTCCCTTTTAGAACAATTTTTTATATTCAGAAAATTTTGAGTAGGTTCAAAAACCCAACCAGCCGTACGATAGGTCGTAAGCCCTATGAACGCTCAAAACAGACTTCCAAACCTTCTTTCCCATATAAATATAGCTTCGTCTCTATGAGACATCTATAATATATCTTGATTTAAGATGTCCCCCTGGGGATAAAATCCAGTACTGTGTTCTTGAAAATATTTGGATATACTTACTCAAAATATTCTGCTTATACAGTTCAGGCAAAGTCCTAAATTTCCACGTACTTTTTTATCAAACCTCGTATTAACCTAACCACAGCTAGCTCAACCAATCTTAAATGTGGAGACCAAAGGTTTTAGAATGAATTTACTTGAACTACATGAAATCAATAAACGCTCAATGATCCAAATATAACGCTATTAAATAGTCAACCTAAAATTATCTTCTCTCCTCTTCTCAATATGTTTGAAAATCCAAAATCAAGGCCACAAATTAAAATAATATTTTATATAATAATCTCATGAGCGTAAATAAAATAAAAACTAAATAGAAGCACTTTGAAAGTAATTCAGTTAATCACTTACAGAAAACGGGGAATTTCGATGGCTAAGTATAACATAGAATTTTATAAATCAAGGAATCTTTAATGATAAGTGCCCAGGGGAAAAAATGAACATTAAGAGGTAACTTAAATCTTATAAATAAGTCGATTATACGTGGTATGTCTACTGATAATGGCCTCAGAAGCCGAAACAGCTATCACACTTAAAACAATACTTAACCTGCAGAAAATAATAATCATATTTATTAAAATTTTATTTATTTCAAATTTCATTAAAAATCCAAAATTAAAAATATTGTTGAAAAAAACTAAAAACATAGCAAGAGAGTTCTCTTCATTTTTTTATGTTTTTACCATCTACCCGCGGTTCAGAGATGACAACAAGACGATACGAAATAAATTTAGTTATTTTAAAACCTGTCAAGGATCTGAGAATATTTTGCGATGAATGTGTTTCCCGATGTCTGATGTCCCGGGACGGTCCGACGGGCCACGGCCGGGCAGGCCCTCCCCCGGGAGGTGACATCCCTTGACGCTTCGCAACCCTTATTTTTTCTCCACCTGTCGTGTCGCAAGAAAATTTTATTTTTTTATTTTCGGCAGATCAAAGCTTTTCAACATTAAAAAATTTATTTACCCAAATGAATTTTATTTATTTTTTACCGGTTTCCGGTTGACTTGTTTCGCTTTCGGCGGCGATCCCAACTCGTAGAAATAAAAAAATCAGATGAATACCAAACTGATTGGAAGATTGGTTTTGTGTGCGGCGTTGACGCTATGACGACGGCGCGACGGTATGAGATGTGCGCGCAGCACGGAAGGTCCCGCTGCGCGTCCCTAGTGGGGACGCGCAGCGGGAGAGGCCGTCGGCGCGGCGCGCTCGGACGATTTCGGGGCCTCATATAGAACAGGTGTTGCTACCGCCGTACTGATTAATAAACGCGTTGTCTGAAGACGCGGAGTTCGCTTATTACAAGCCCCCATCCAGTATACCACGCCTAAGAAGGCATACACGAAAGGTAGAAAAAACATTACACTAGTATAAAGGTACCATTACCAGCAGTGACATCTGTGTATACTATGTTGTAGGAATTACAAATTTTCGACCATAGATGGCTACGACCATAGAACATATTGTATTGTAACGAGGTGCTAAAAAGAATTGCGCACTCCAACACTATCGAAAAATCGAGAACGGCCTAAATCGATCTACGGCCTTCGGGAGACGTCTGGAAAAGCCTTAACACCTTTTTCTCACTATACTTCCCTGGTAGTTACATACTAACTCAGGAAGCAGAGCGTTGAATCTGCAACTAATTCTACATCCTCCATTGCCTGAGGTCGAATGCACTTACTTACTTATCATCACGCCGTTTCCCCGTGAGGGTAGGCAGAGGGGATAGAGCGCCACACTCTTCTGTCCTGACATACAACTCTCGCATCATCCACATTCATACATCTTCGCGTGCAAGCTCGCCGGTTGTTGAGGCTTCTAACGGGATCATCTTTCAGTATCTGGTTGATCTGGTCATGCCACGTCTTCCGCGGTCGCTCTCTCTTTCTGGCACTATCAACACTTGCATTATATATCTTTCTTACCATTCTTTCCTCATTCATTCGCTCAACATGCCCGAACCATCTGAGCGATCCTTTTTTAATTCTATTAATTATGCTAAGATCAGCTTTACATTCATTTCTAATATCTGCATTCTTTACTCTATCATAAATTGTCGAATGCAAAATTAGTATAAAGCGGCAATGTAAATACTTGACTTTCTCAACAATTAAAATTATCGCGAAATCGTAGTATATTTGTGCCAGTGCGTAAACAGCGCCATCTGCTAGCGTTAGTTTCGTTAGCGTCATTTTGGCCGCGAAATATGGTTGTGAAAACAGCGCCATCTAGTAGCATACTGCTAGCATTATTGACGAATATTTTTACATTAGTCACGGACATAACTAGCGTTGCGTTAGTGACATTGTTTGATAAATTAAGTAATTTTTTAAGTTGGTAATCAAACCTCCTATTATGATAATTAGGAGTAACTGTACAAAGTATAGAAAAATCTTTAAATAACTCTATTTTTTTATTTATCACGTGATTTTTATTCAGTTTTGGCTTGTGGCGTTGACATAATATATTTTTATGGCACAGTTAAGAAAATCCAAATGATCATTTTACCGCCGATTGGAAAATAGACCACCTCTCTTTCTAAGGCAGAAATATCTCTTTATATATTTTTATTGTTAAAACCAAAGCCTTCTCAAGATTTATACCTATGATAATTACAACACATTTAAGTAAGTAAATTATGTAGTGCTCCATTAAAAAGGAAATAAAAATTAAGTATTATTCATGTTCCAGGAATGATTCAAATCAATATCATCGTTTTTTACCTACTTTTAAATATACTTAAAACCATTAGGTACCTACTTACATAAAAAAAAGTAGTAATAATCAAATTCCTTAAAGTTTACGCTGCTCAGTACTGCAAGGTTTATGTTTTGCTAGTTTATTTGCGTCGGTATTGTCCACTTAAAAACTTTTTCTAACTTTCTTTATACTTTGCGACTACTTGCGTCTTAAGCACCTATTACAATTTTTTTTATAAAAAAATTAACCGCTCTTGAAGTGAATTTTACAGACAACTTTTATAATAAATGTTTTAAAACTCTACACTTTATAACGTACCCTATGGTTATATTTATGCATAACCTTTTTGTTACAGGGCTGTGTTACAAAATAAAGAAACTATGCGCACGATTATAATAATTGAAATAAGTCAATTTAAAATAATAATTTTTGCACAAAATTTAACATAATAAAGTAAGTTGTTCAAAATATTTACTAGGAATGGATCTATTCAGGATGAATAACACAGTCTTATATATTGTGCTTTGGATGAGTTTATTGGAATGTGGATTACTACGCGTGAAATCATATTATAAAAAAATACACAAATGACCAATCAATCTGGTTATCTCAATTGTGTTGTAGATACCTTAGCAATACCTATTTTTATGAATTTACAAATCGTCTTTTAGAGGGGACCACGCATTTGATTATACTCGTGGTATAAAAGAAATGTAGCAAAATCCAAAAAAAAAATACTTATAATATACTTAATTCGAGATATTATGGGAAATATAACTTATAAATTTATAGAAAACATGATTTTGAATGGGACAGATACATAAAATCTATAATTCAGTACATTCTAAATAAGCAATCTTCGTTGAGTCTATTCAAAACTTTTTTTTTCATATTGCTGCCTTTGTTTTTATACTCCACATTGATAAAAAAGAAAATAGTATTTAAATATTACAAGTATATTTTAGGTAAGATGATATAGATCGTATTAATAAAAATTATTAAATCTCCTTATGCTTTGTTAAATTTAATATAATAAAAACTGAATTAAATCAAATTAGACCCGATTACCATAATCCTTATGACATATTTTCCGGTTGGAGTTTTCTGAGCTTTTCCGCCGCGCATTTAGTGCGTCTCTGTTCCCATCAGAGCTGGTGTTGCTGATGTGAGAGAGGTCATATACACGTGACAGAATAGACCGAAAAACTACAAACAGAAGAATCTAAATGACTGTTAAATCCTGAGAATATTTCTGATGGCACTTGACGCAAATGTCTTTTTTTTACAATCGTTTAACTCGATCTCGAAAGTAATTGAAAAAAATTAAACAAAACTAATATTGGAATAAATTCATCCATAAATATTTAACTTTTTCATTTTGCATGCCCTCTTACAGAGAAAGGCATCTTGATCTGTCCTAAATAAAGAAAAGTCGTCCCCCCGCAACTTCACAGCGAAACAGCGACGGCGAAAATTCCATAAACAAGTGAAAAGCTTTGTTGGTGGCTGCAATAACTTATAAAATTAACCATTCCCAGCCCCTAGACCCCCTGAGTGCACTCGGCTGCATTAAACTTTATTAAATTTTCTCTGTTTTAACTTTCAACTTCTCGCTACTTTCTCAGATTAAACTCCTCTCATAATATTGATGTGTTTCGTGTAAAAGAAACACTCTGATTATAACGATCGCAAAGTTTTTCTAGAAAATCTATTATCGTCCGCGCTTACAAACTTTGACCGCATCGCAGGGGATGCGATTTACATGGAGAGGTTTCTCTTCGGATCCTCTAGACCAACATTAACCCCGTAGAACATGGCTGGTTTAACCAACGTTTTGTACTAAATACAGAGGATGCCAAAAAAAATGTATACACATTTTAACAGAAGTTCTCTCTGGATTTTTCTGCAGTTAAATCGAATTACGGTAACGGTATGTAGTTTGAAGATGATGTCTTTACTAGTATGAATGCTAACGCCAGCACGTAACAGGCAGGAAGCCTAGACAATATAGCAGGGGCACAGCTATCGTGGAGCGCAAGACTGGTTCTAAGTTGAGAATGTTCTTCAAGTACAACGACATTAAAGAAGTTAGTTTGCAATAGAACCACTAATAGTCTAAAAATTGCTCATATATGTGGTAAGTGTGGTTTGAAACCCATGGTACCGTGTGTGATATGCACAAGGAAAAATCCGAGCGATTTCAGTTTCTTCCACACTCTCCTGATTTTACACCTCTGGGTTTTGTCTGTCGGGGACCATATTTTGTATCGTAGAAAACTAGCAATACTAGGCTTCGAGAAAACATTAAAATTATATTAAAGATTTATGGTTTGTATTACGGTCGTTCGACATATTTAGGTATATGAACCATTTTATACGGATCGGTATACATCTAGATCTATACGGTTCGTGTACAATATTCATTTTCGTTTCAACACCTACATATTAAAATGGTACACGAATTGAGTAGCTTATTGGTATAGTGATCATGACGTTCGCCTAGTGATCTGGTGATCGGTGGTTCGAGCCCCATTCCAGGACGCCAGCAAGTTAATCTTATTTTAATAGCACAGGCTTTTGGCTTAGTTTGAGAATAGTTAGAATATTGATTGCATCTCTATTTATTAAAATAAAACAATTTCACGTAGTCTGCACGCTTATGGTCATTACTTTGAGCACTTGTAAATTAGGGTCAAATGTGACTTGATACATTCCTTGATGTCAGTATTTATAAATTTAATAACACAGGTTTTTCATTTGTTGAAGTGTGTTGAACATTTTATGGGCCGCTTCTGTATTACGATGTATTATGAATATGGATATGGTCTTTAAGTCGATACTATTGTGGATAAGATACAAAGCTCCTTCACATAGTTCACGAATTCGTTCAGAACCTAAATCTGGTTATATGAGTATTTGATGCAAACTCAACTTTAACGTACGCTTTAGAATGTCGCCGTAAATCGTTTAAACCTTGGAGATTTATTTAGAGAATCGCAAAATCCATAGGCAATCATATATTTACATATTTCCATTTCAGTTTTGAGTTCACACTACGAAAAGATAAAAATAAAATCGAACCAGCACGCAACGTGTGTATCTCGTTTCACGATAACAAAGAAATGGAAAATAATTTCAAACATCGCCGGCGTACTGATATTAAATTTCCTCTTTTAAATTATTCAGATACAAATCTCGTCCGAATACAAAGAACGTCCGTACACACATGTTCAATTATGCACAAATCACAAAACGTTCAGGCAGTAAGAATAGGTTGCTTCTTTGGCATTGCATTTTGTATAAGCAATGCTATTCTGATGCTTGTTAAACCATTTGTTTGTAAAATCACCCTTTTAAAATTTTTAGCAAATGCCTAGCTGAATGGTGCTTACAAACATTGCAGTTAAGTTATAATTATTTAAAAAACTTATTTTATATTATAACCACGATTATTACTAACTTAATTTAAAGTGCAAGTTCTTACTTTGTTTTTTTTTATGTCAATATTAATGGATCATTATATTGACGTATTATATCCCCAATATTAATAATTTCGCTGTCTGTCCGCAACTTTCTAGAATCTAATATCTGATCTCATTCCGTTTTCAAAATTAGTATAATTTCAAAATTGTTATTAAATGAAATGAAAACATTGACTTTATACTTTTTTAATAAAACACTCTAAATTAGTTTTTTTTTTAAATATTTAGATTTTGAATGAAAATTAAATCTAATAAGTGCATCCATACTATATCGTATATGTCATTTGTATTAATCATTAATCAAAATATATAATTCACTGTGTAACAATGTTCGTCACTAACACTATCTGATGATACAAATGAGGTACAAAAAAGCATAATTCTCCATTTAATAATGTCCATCACTAACGTTATCAAGATGCAACGCTGCTGTAGATAGCGCCTTAACTGACCGCCGAAATATACAATAAAAGTACGTCATTTATGACTGGTTGTAGCTAATATAAATAAAGAAGTGATGTAGTTCGCCTCTGATTTTCTGAATGAATGAAATATTAAGACACATTTAAAGTTTCGAGTACTTCTTTAATTTAAAGTGTTTTGTCACAATACTGTAAGCTTATAATTTCGTTGTAACTTTTTATTATTGCCTGCAAATAAGTTTTTCGCATTAGTATATATTAATATTGTACGAGTATACTCGTAGTGTTATTTGAATTTATTGTAAATTATTTTTAAATAATTGTAGACCTTCAGTAAAATATTTTGTGGAATTTTTTAAAAAGATTTTTCAGATTAAATCGAGAAATATATAAAAAAGTTATCCTTTATTTTTGTTAACTAATTAGATAAAAATATAATAAAATACAATTATTATTTCCGAAGTTACATTCAGATGAAGAAAATATTCCGATTCTGAGACTGATCTTTCGCTTCTTTCACATAATTACACCAAGTTCATAATTTAAAAATGCTAATTAAGTTTTACTGTTTTTCTGCACCCTGCCTGACTACCAAGTATTCATCAAAACTTGGCGAAAGCGATAAAGAAAAAGTAATGAAAACCTCGCGTCAAAAATATTTAGAATCGTCGGTTATTCCTCCGTTCGAGATGTTCTCGGATAGATGGCGTCTTCCTAGGGGGGTGGTTGGCCAATTTATATCACGAATATAAACACTTTTTTCGCAGTCAAGCGAGGGTGTAAAGAATCCGTTTTCGTCGCCTCGCAGGGGCGCATTTTCCTCACCGCGTGACAATATTCCGCGGGTCTACTAGAGGCTACTTAGAGCTGGCTTATTCATTGGAAAAGCCGTCGTTCGGCCGACATGTTTCTTATCGCTTTACGGTCTCCCGAATTCGTTCCATTTTTAGGATTTATCGCCAGACACAAAGGGGTGTGGATCGATTTGAGGCAATAAAGTAATTTATTGTAAAGGGATAGTGCAATTTGAACGAATAATAAAAAGACCACATGGGCTACCTTTTCATGTGATATTCTATATGAATTTTATATTAGGCTTTAATACACTTTATTTCTAACAATCACCCCCATTCCTCGTTGTGGTAGTCAGAGAGTTTTATTTTGATAGCAAATATATAAATCTACGTATTCATGCATATCGAGGGTCATCTTTTAATATTTTGTTTTATCGTGATGGATATTTTGGGAATATCGAGTTCTTTACCGTTGTATCGCTGTTTTTTTGCTATTATAATTAGCAATCTTTTGGCAATTCTTTTTAAATCTATAGTATTTTCTTTACCCATCTTTTGCCTTTCATTGATCAGAATTTATCTACCACATTTCTTTAATTTATTAATGGAATTAATTTTATCTCACTCTCAACACATTTTTTTATCAAATTTAGAGCTTCGTCAAATTCCTCAAACATCCTATTTTCGATATATATATTTTTTTAATTTTACGCTTCCTAATTTTCTATTAAATTCTACACGTTTTTCATGCAACGTCGTAATAAATATAAGAATTGAAGGTTCTAAGCTATTAGGTATTGAATAGATCTAATGATAGAATGACGTGCTTGTTATTATTGGTCACAAGTGGTAAGATATTCTCTAGTGATGAGATTATTTCGGGAGACCAGCAAGTTTCAAAACACAAGCACCGAGCTTAGTTTGAAAATAGTAAGAATATTGATGTGATATGTATTCCGGAAAAGCATGACTTTTAAAAAAAAGTAAACTCGCTGAGATGGTTAAGGCATGTTGAATAACGAGGAAAGAAAAGATAGTAAAGAAAATGAATAAGGCGAGTTTTGGAGATAACATATTGGCTGTCGTCACTTTGTTTATTGCGTCCCGGAAAAGAACAAAAGACTAGCCAAAGTATTGCGGCAAGTTTTTCCAAGGACCCGATTTCCAGCAATTTTCTCTGCATTATACGATGCAAGATCTGATATTTTTTAGGGAAGGCGTTGTGGTGGAATGAATGAGTATCATGGCTGTATGTGGATGTTACTTTCTCACCGGAGATAAGCTCCGGGGCAAGTGAAGATGCACAACTAAAATACTAGAGTAAGACTGAGAATACGCGCGGCAAGAGGTTCGACTAGAGCGTAAGGAGGCCAGCGGTCGTCCTGATGTGGAAAATGATGATGTAATGGTTTCTTTGATTTCCAGCTCGTAATATAACCTTCCCCCCTATTTCATCTGTATGAAGTTCTTTATGCTGCTTAATCTTCATTACAGCATCGTATCCCTAATCTGTTGACCTACTTGTTTGACCCGACTCAATTTTACCATAACCACAACACTGTTTGTCCCATATATAAGCATCTAATTTTATCGATTAAGCACTATTGCAACATTGAATTGGGTCAAGTATGCACAATTACGATATCGGATGGTGTCGCTGCAACATCTTTGTGTGTGGTATTTCGCTAGCTGGATAACAACATATTGAATGTCACGTATTGGTCATGAAAACTTTTCTTGTAATAAATGTTTTAATGATACCTCTGTATAGAAAAGTTAAGAAGAAACAACTTTGTACCACTAATTAGGGTCTCGAGAATAGCTCTTCGTTATACTACTGGTTCTAGTGCTTCGAATTATATTGCTCTCCCATTGGTCGGTGGTCTGATAAACTTTATGGACAAGTTTGTTCCGCACGGAAAACATTACAGCTTTATTGATCGTTACAAACATGTGGTGACTTTAAAATACGTACATTCGCAAAAAATGTTGCAAATTTGAAAAATATGGAAATATGGAATGAAACAAATGGAGGTATAGGAGGATGATCGTTGGATGAAAATATCGGACTGACGGGAGCGTCGGCACGACTTGCTGCCGTACTAAATGCCGCCGGTAGGTAAAATGATTGCGTTAACGTGAAGCCTGCGCGGAGAGATGCGGATGTCAAAAACGGCGTGGTACTCAGCCAGTGTAGTACATTGTAACGAGGCAAAAAGTATTACGCACTCCTGTCACTTGTCACAACACTATCGAAGAATCAAGAATGGTCTGCGGTGTTCTACGGCTTTCGAAGGGCATCTGAAACATTCGGGAAAAATCAATAAGAATCTAGAAGCCACGAGAATTCTCTCCTAAATGCTAGAAAAATCCAGAAAGTACAAAGTACTCGCATCTCGGATATAAATACGAGGCCAGGCCGCGCGCGAGTTTTGTTGTTTAGCGCGTTTGACAGCGAAACAAAACGAAGTCAGCCGCGGGCCGCAACGGCCGGGGTGGCCTTTCGGAGCGATAACTCAGACGAATAATCTTCTAATACTTAAGTAGCAAAATAAACCGGAGCGAATAATACGCGCGGAGCTGGATGGAATGTTCTAGTGAATGTTAAATAAAGTGTTAAAGCGATAATAAAGTATTATTAATATTTAAAGCATTAACTTTGTGGTTAGACATTATAAAAGAGTGTTAGTTAAATTACTATAAACCACTATCAGATTTTAGGTCTACCGGTTTCGAGACGTACCCGTCTCTTCGTCAGGCCAGAATAGTTCTGCAGGCTAGTTAGTGCATGCTTATCCTTGACGAGATTAACATGTGATAAATATTGGTGAAAAGTTAACGATACTATGGTTGTGGTGTATAGTGTTGCGAACATAGTAGTGTAGTGTTGGTCCTGAAAAAGAGACGGGTATGTCTCGAAACCGCTAAACCTAAAATCTGGTGGTGGTTTATACTAATTTAACTAACACTCTGCGATAATAATGTGTTTATTAACGAATTTATTTATTTATTTATTTAATACACGGTACAATGTACCATTAAAAAAAACAATGTATATAAAGATGTATAGATTGATAGGTAATAATAAAAAAAGGAGATAAGGTATAATTCTATCAAAAACAATTAATAAAGTGATATATAAAGAAAAATAAAACATTAAGTGAATAACATAAAGTATAACAAAATTACATCAAATGAAATAATAATTATCAAATCAAATATGAAAGTCAACAATCAATAAAACTACAAAAAATTAAAATAATTATGTCTGAAATTCAAGAAGCAACAAAATTACAACAAAATGAAATAACTGTAAACAAATCAAAATTGAAACTCAAGAAGCAATAAAATAAAACGAATGATGTATTTGCTAAATAGTGTAATTTAAAGAAAATCGTTAAGTTTAATAGTGTTCAGTGACTTTGTACGTTAAATAATTAATAAATCGCTAACTAATTTCCGGTATTTTCATTCATTCCTACCGCAGCCACCACACGTGACAATATATTTTCAGTCACTGTAATGCCGGATTGGTTCAGTCATGGATAGGTCTTCATCCAGCCGCGATTTAATCATGGCTAATGACGATGGCAGGGTAAAGGCTAATAGTTTTAAAAAACAATTATAAGATTTATTGGTACAAGTTCTGCGGGCAGGCTACATCACTCGGAGGATGGAAAAACGTTGGACCATCTTGATCCCACTCCCACTTTTTCATTTCGATTCTCATTGTGCGTCAATCCATATCGTTTGTTAAATATATGAAATGTTTTACGATATATTTTGCTCAGTAAAACGTGGCAGTGAATAACATTGAATAAGAGAAATAGGTACTTGGTGGAGGACTTTATTCAGCAGTGTATAAAAATCATTTAAATGAAGACGATGACTACGGAAGAATCTGGAATAATAGATAAGTCAATATTCTGGTATTGCACATAGCACTCGATAATGATAGAATTTTTTTCTGTTTTTTTTTCATGTGTTGCGTACACTATATATTGCGAGAAAAATGAATCTCAAAATTTCTCAGGAATTCCTCACTGAATTAAATCTCTCGACAACTTGTAGAAAAATAATTTTTGCGTTGGACAAGATAGATTGTTATAAAAATAGAGACTGCCTGGGGAAATCGGCTGATCATTGCGAATATAAGAGGACGAAGAGAGAGAATTTGAGTTATTATTGAGTTAATTCTTCAATTAGATGGACAAAAATACCAAAGCTCTATAAAAAGCTTAAGATTGAAAAGAGTAGAGCCAAGCAATTCGTGCAGTGAGAGCTTACCGGTGGGTATAGACAAACAAGAGCACAGCGAGAAAGAAAACTTGATTAGTATACTTTAATGTTTGTATAAGTACTTACCATTACTATGGATGGAGTGAAATTCATTTCATGAGATACCTATGAATTTTTGTTTATATATATATATATATTTGAATAGGAAGGGCCATTAGTGAAAAAATTGTCATCCTAACGACAATGAGTAGGGCCGATATGAGAGCTTTCACTCATAAACGAAATCATTTGAACGAGTCCAAAAAAATTTTTTAAGATTTATTAATTACAAATTAATACGCTTGGAAGATATCAATTATGAATATCTCCTTAGTTATTTACAACTTTTAAACTTGTCTGTGAGACGTACTGTAACAGACCTAATAATTCTTTATAGGATCGTAAATAGTTTGATTGATTGCCCCCAGATTATTAGTCTGATCGACTTGTATGCTCCATCGAGGTCATCAAGACACAGTGCATTGTTCTATTATAGTGGTAATGTCAGAACTAATGCATTAGCAAACTCTGTAATTCCCAGATTACACTCATTAGGGAATGAGCATGCAGAGGCGGCTGACATTTTTGCTGATAGTATAACTGTTTATAGGACAAAGCTGATACAATTGTTTTCATCCCAACGAAATGGAAATGGACAATAAATCTTTCTATTTTACCTTTAACTATTATTATTTGTACCTTTAACTTTATTATTATTTTATCTTATGTTTTTATGTTTTTCTTATGTTTTTCTTATGTTTTTCTGTATTATTATTATTATTACCTTTTAACTATTATTATTGTAACTTTTAACTGTATTTTTATTTTAACTGTCTTATGTTATTTTAAAAAAAAAATTATTCTGTATATTGTAAAAGCCCATAAGGGCGTCAAATAAATAAATAAATAAATAAACGGTCCTGGGAATGCGGTGGATGTCTATTCGCTGTCTTAATCCGAATCAAAGTCTCTTTAAAAAAGTATCGATATTTGAGGGATCATCTTTACTGTATTTATTTGGTGTTAAATTTTGAGGCAAATTGCTTTAGTTTTACGATATGTTTAAGTGGATGATTGTTATCTTTGAGAGACCTAAAATTATGAACACAGAACTTCATGGTGGGTAGAAAGTCTATTGTTAACTAAAGATTCCTGTAGGCTATCTCGGTCACCGTAGTTACATTTTCACATTATTTCTTCATTTTCTTTCTCCTCGTTCAGAATCTGGCACCATCTGCTGATATGATCTTGCCAGTGTCAAGGTCTACATCTATATGAAATGTCTTCATATCTCTTTTACAGGCATTCTCAAACCGTAGACGCTGACCTAGGCAAGATCACCTGACATTGCAAAGTTCGCCATGCAGAAACTCGTTTAATACAGTTGATGGCATCTGGAAATGAGTTATGAAAATTAAATCTAATAAAAAAGTTAAATAAAATGTATCTTTTTTACAATTAAAATTAATGAGATAAAGCAAGATTATGTAATTACTTATAAATAAGTAACATAGCTAGAGTTAACATTAAAGCTAAGATAAAGTCAAACGTTATAATTTATGGGACATTATAAATATTTATTGTGTCGTTAGTTTTACTATTTCAGGTGATAAAGAGGGTAATCATAGTATTATGTATTTATTTACAATATATTAGGTTGGCAAGAAAATAATTATGCTTTACGACCTTCGAATTCAAATAAATTTTCTCAAATAATATTCCCATTAAAATTATTAATCGAAGTAAGCATCAACAGAAACGATACATACATTCGTTTTAATTGCAAGTTTATTTATTTCGTTGGTGAAAAATTCCGGAGTTCTGGACCTGATACAATTTCAAAATGCACTTTTGGTAGCAGTTTGGTTTTTACTTCCTTTCTTTTAACTCGTGGCGCCTGCTTGCTTGCCGGCTTGCCGGCTTACCGTCGAAAAAACTTTGGATCGATTTTTAACCCTTTTCCCGTGATCCAATCGAGCTGAAACTTGGCAAGTAGACTCGTGGCGACGATCAAGAAGATCTACCAAATTCTCGTTAAAAAAATTAATATTTATAGTATAATTTCGGATTTTTAGAAATTTTATTGGTTTTTTCAAATTGAAATCATTAGAAAAGTTTGATTACTAGCAACGACGGTCCGATAACGTCGCGGAATATTTTCTAAATTTGAATTACTCCGTCGGTATACATAATAGGTACTTCATTACGAATTTCGAAAATCTAAATTGACTGACAAATGTTTTTAGAATTTAATCTTCAAAGCATGAATTGTCTTATCAAAGCTCAAAACATCTGATATTTTAGAAATATATTAAATTACTGTACGTTTAGTGTTATGTTATATGTTTTAATTCGTCTATAATTGTTGTTATATTTTATAAAGAAAGGGAGTATACAGTAGCCGGCAAACATCTTGAAATTTTGCGGCGTGGTGGGGGGACGTTTGCGCATCTACCTTTCTACCAACGAGACCCAAATTTCGTCTTCTGCGCATTCCCCCACTTCGCCAAAGAATTTCATGAAGTTTGCCGGCAACTGTATTAAAAACTTGGTTTTTACGGGTTAGTTTTTTTCCCGCAAGAAGTCATCGAAATGCGCGAGATGTCTGTAGAGTACGGTGAATGAGGCACTCAAAAAGTAGGCTTGAAATACAATAAAATTCACATAATCGATTATTTAGATTTTCATTCAGTTCATGTTAAATAATAATTGACGACAAACATTTTATTCTCATTCAACTAACAAATTGGTTAGTCGTGAATAAAGAATGAAGATGGACAGTGAAGGTCAAATAAAAAAGGACGTCCACGACATTCTTAATATCTTTAACAGCTGCTATTTTGTAACAAGATGGCGAATCTGGCTTGCTAACTGTAGCGTATTCCCGCCTGGGAATATAGTGATGGAGTTTCAGGTGGAGTAATACGATCTAGTGATTATTCCAGTTTATTTCAACGATTTGTATTGACGACCCGGGAATTCAAAGAGAGCGGTGCGCTCGAGTGTCCCGGGTTTTATGCGCTCGCCCCCCCACCACACTTCCGCGCCTTGGGCCGCGAGTGGCGAGCACACAAAAGCACTACACTAACGAATTTGGCCATGACATTGTCACGAGATGCTAGGAGCGAGAGGAACTGCACACGGCTGAAGTTTTCGAATAAACGAACATTTAAGAAAAAACTCGAAATTAGTGGAAAACAAGACTATGTTCGAGAAGCTTCTGGAAGTCTAGGATCCTACATATTACGCGGCCACGAGCGCCAGAAAACACAGTTATTTTCCCAGAACAAAATCACGGATAAATGAGCGAAACTGCGAAGGGGCGAGTATTGGCGACCAACGAAATAAATTACCAGAGTACCTACCTGCGTGTGAAGAGTGTTCTGGTAACGGATCAGTGCGATAAGATACGGCGTAATAAAGTGTTCCACTCATGGGCGAATATTCCATAAGACGAATATAGAGTGTTCCACAGACGAGCGAATAATGCGAATTAACGATATAAAATGTTTTGTACCTCAATGAATAGTTTATCAGAGGGTGGTGAAAGATTAAATGCATTTCTGCAGTATGCAATTACATTACTTCATTTATTCTGAATTTTCGAATAAGAAATCCCACTTCGAAAATAATTTTTCTAGATTTTATTAAATTTTTAGTGCAGGCCACGAACCGGCTACAAATAATTTCCTTTCATGCGGCGACACCAGTAGATTAAATAATTTCAATGTTTTATACAACTTGAACAAAACACCTTGACTGCCTTTTATTCTTTTCATTTCGTTGAAAAGATTTATTCTTATTAAGAAAAAGGGTCATAAATTTCCAAGGATTATCGGGATCTTTAGAAAATTGTTCTTGCGAGCAAACGAGCCTTAAGAACACACTTAAGGAATGAATTTTAACAAAAAGTAATCAAAGTTTGCGCTTTACACGCCTAAACGATATTTTAAAGGGTAATAAAATATTGACGCCATATTTTCCGACGAACTTAATATTTTTCCACAAAACAAAAAATAATTAGTTTTATCAATAGCTATATGGTGAAAATTTTCATAAAAAATAGTACAACATTGTATGTCAAGATAAATTAAAATCAATAATTCAAACATTAAGGTTTGTGCAAAAGATCGATGTGCATAGGCATAAAGTCAAAGGAAAAAATGTAACCCATAAAAACCAAGTTTTTACAATACTACCTTTCTTATTTAATCAGGTTTCGTGTCTACCAGACGCGTCGGAGTCATTACTGAGTTGTATGAAAAACGATTAAAAATTTGAAAAATCCAAAATTATACTATAATTATTATATTTTTAACGAAAATTTGATAGATCATTTTGATAGTCGCCACGAGTCTGCTTGCAAAGTTTCAGCTCGATGGGATGACGGGAAAAGGGTTAAAAATCGGTCCAAAGTTTTTTCGTCAGACAGACAGACAACCAGACGCCACGAGTTAAAATAAAGGGAGTAATAATAAATTTATTATTTTTCTTTTTTGGGTCACAATCCTAGGATTGGTCTGCAACAAGCACTCGACTTCTCCACTCTTCTCTGTCACCTGCCAGCCTCTTAATTTCTTGGTAGGTGCTACAGCGCACATCTCCGATAATCTGGTCTACGTATCTTAATGTCGGGCGGCCTCTACGATAGTTGCCTTCAACATTTCCCTCGACGATTGTAAAAAGCAGGCCCGGATGCATTATATTATGGCCTATTGAATTTGCTCGTTGATGCACTCTGCTCAACATCTTATAGTTTCGGATATGTTCTGATCAATGGATCCTCACCATGCTCCTGCAGCACCACATCTCAAAGGCCGCTAGCCTCCCGGACATGCTCTGGCCGATGGTCCATGTTTCACTGCCATACATCAGCATACTCCAGACAAAAGTTTTGATCAAGTTCTTCCTAACCTTTAAATCAATGTTGGGGGATTTAAGGATCTTGGATTTTTTGTTGAAGGTGACTTTTGCTTGAAGTATTCTGCTTATGATGCCTGCCTCTGAGCGGCCATCTTGGAAAATTCTGCTACTTAAATATGTGAATTCTTTCACTTGTTTGATAGCGACGCCACTCAACACAACATTTGTCGACACCTCTTCTCTTCCAACAACCATGTTTGTCTTTGTTAATTTTCATGTTGTATTTGTTATTAATCAAGATAGATGTCTCATAGAGACGAAATAATATGTTTTTATGGGAAAGTAGATATGAAGTCTTTTATGTGGGTGGTCAAAGGGCTTACGACCTATCGTACGCCTGGCTTAAATGATAACTTTACCATATCTATCACATTTTTGGAATTTGTATATTTATTTAAGTTTTACAACCTGTTTCACATGTGTGTTGTAATTATCACTAGCGCCATCGGCGTCCTAAGCTTTTTCATTCCCCTAATTCCAGATGCACTAATGAGGTATCTATATTTTTTGATTGGAATATAAATTTTGTTATTTTTGTAGTGATTACCTCACTTAGTGATCCAGTGGTCCGAAGTCGAACCACAGACCAGAAAACCAGCAAGTTGGTCTTATTTCCATAATACAAAATTTAGTTTAGTTTAAAAACAGTTATAATATTGTTGTGACATTTATTCATATATTTTTTACGAAAAGAGTAGGTAACATATTTTTAAGAAAAAAAAAATTAAATCATTCATAGCGGTCCCGAGAATAAGTAAACTCGTGTAAACAAAATACATTATTTACATAATATTTTGAGATTGTTCAAATTTTTCAGAACACAGTACTGACTTTTTGTCACAGGGATATCATTAATCAATATATAGGGTAGGTATTGTAGATGTCTCACAGAGACGAAATTATATTTTTTGGGAAAGTAGGTATGGAAGTCTTTGGGTGTTCATAGAGCTTACGACTTATCGATGGCGGTGTGGCAATAAAAAAGTGGAAGATGTTGATATTCCAGAAGCGGATGAAAAAAAGGACAATAATGATAAGGATAGGATTTTCATCCCATTTGTGATATCCTCTTCACACTGTGGAAGAGAAGCTTCTAGGAAGTCGGGTATCAAGATAAACTCGTAGTCCGCTCGAATACAATATATTAACTTGTAACAATTGTGTTTCACACGATAATATTACGTGGATTTTTGGTAGCTTAGAGAGTTGTTCTATACGTTATGATTTTCATTCAAAGAGAGCGTGCCAAGGTGGCGCGACCCTTTCACACACATTCACTCCAATGTCTCCTATCTCTTTCATACGTCCCGACATACGTTCACAAACAATTTTGTCTCTTAATCTACTTCATCAACATATTGGCGAAACTAGTCCCATTTATCATTAAACTGCATCATAGGTAGATATTTTGTCAACTCCATCCAGTTATATTCAAAATTAATTTTGTTTGCTAATAATGATCATTTTGTCCTGTTTAGTTGGAGACCATATGTTTCACATGCATTAATTACTAATATTATTTACTTGTTAGTAGTACTTGTAGATTTTCCGTCGAGTCTACTAAAATTAAAATTTGTGTAAAGAAGATGATACAGATTTTTCTCACTTTCATTTTTTTATTTAATTCAATTCAGCACAAAACGGCAAGGCGCGCTTACAAATTTCACACAAAATTCATGTAACAAAATCACTGTCATCAAACACTTCTTCAAATCATCAGTAACATTTAAGTCAACATGCAGCTGGTATACGCACCGTCTGCGTGCGCAACGTGAAAAAAAATTAATACCAAGCTTTATTCTGCTTCAAGGAGAGCCTCCTCAAATATCACATTTATATTAAATAGCCCGTAATAATTATTTTATATATCCTACAATTATAGATTTCTCAGGAATAGATCGCTAAATGGTTGTCTTAGGTCAGCGTCTACTTTAACGGTGGGAAGGATTGTGGAACCGGCAAGTCAGTTCCAGAAAACTAGGTTCAGCGAACGGGCGTTTGCGGTGGCGGGCCCCAAAGCGTGGAACTCTTTGCCCTCCCTATCAGGGATTCAGATACTTTATTTCTTCATTTCTTCATTCACTTCATTATACTCAGAGACAGAGACAGAGACAGAGAAACACGGATTCAGAGACTTTATTTAAGAAAAGACTTAAAACGCACTCGTTTACAAAATCTTTCCCAGAACCTTTTTAATATTGTTATTTTTTACGTTGTTTTTTTTTTACTATTTTATGTTTTGAGCTGTTTCTGATTTGATGTTTGATTTTTGCTGTTTTGATCTCTTTTCTTTTTCAATTTATTTTATTTTTAATTTTGTTATTCTATGATTTTAGTATGTAAGAGTTTTTTGTGTGTAAAGCGCCCTTGAGGTGAAATTTTCACGAAAATGGCGCTGTATAAATAATCCAATATTATTATTATTATGCGCGATGTAACTTTATTTGTATCTGCTAACGTTGGCAACATGCTGTGCCTAAAAAGGCTGACAAAATCTCTCCAAAAACGGTGAGAATGTTTGAAATAAAGTTATAACGTAGATCAAAAAACCCAATAAAGTTTTATTTTCCGAAGAGAGCAACCGCCCCCCCCGGATATAATATATGGCCGGCACTAAAAGAGTTATCGCGGAAGAATTATTATTGAATGATTTCACAAGTAGAGATTTACAGGCTGCGGAGCGTGCGCCGTGAGCCAAAAAGCGAACAGATTCCCTGAAAATATTGGCAACCAGGAAAACAGCTTTCCGCGGCGGTTTTAAGTCGGATAAAAGAAAACTTTCCATTCGTTTTATTTCCCAGTGGCGCACTTTACACCGTGACTGCTGGGGCGAGGGCTGGACGAGATTTTTAGAGGCAGCTCTATTTCGCCCGGCCTTGTATACTAATTTTTCGTATATCTATTAATATTTAACAATGTGACCAATTATATATGGCTTTATTATTCTTCTTTATCAGCCTTCATCTCTCCACTGCTGGAAGGAGGCCTTTTTCACACCCAGGACCGTTCTAAGAGCAAAAGCTCTTAGAACGGTCCTGGGTAAGCGGTGGATACCACACCCTTCCTTGGAATTCAGGTTCATTTTATTTATAAGGGGCTTAACATTAAAAACCCCGCGATTGCCAGACGGGTTGGTGAGTTTTGAAATCAGCCGCCCTTAACATACGGAACAGACGTTTGTAACGATATTGGCCTATTCAAATAGACATTGCTGAAAAATTATACGAAAATATCTATCTGCTAAAGTTTATAATAAAGAGAAGCTTCACAAACCGTTAAATACTCTATAATTAAATATTTGCCGGATAGGTAGGTGCGGACGAGCCTTATTATTTCTGCACGCGGGCGTGTAAAGCAGGCTTTATGTTATTTTGTTTAACGAGATTGTCCAATCACAGACGCGGGCCGTGAGCACCGAATCTGGCCAGTCAGGAACGTGGATCCGCGGAACGAATTCGGCGAATCAGAGGCTTTCTGAGTTAGACTTTGACTTTTACACGCTAGTTGGAATCAAAGATGGCGCGAGATAGGGACTATTTTTAGGCGTTACAAATTAGAAAGGGGCACTTGAGTTTTCAGCTTGAAGGTCGGCGGAGGCTTTGTCGAGGAGAGTCAGTAAGGAAGATAATTTGGCTGGATCGAGGAAAAAGCCAGAGGTTGATAATAATTCAAAGAGAATTGGAACAGTGAACAGCTAGGCATTTTCAATATTATTTATTTCTATTGCCTTTTACGTGTATTCAATTTAGAACTTTCTGGATCGTAACAATTATTGATACATGTTGTGGATTGTTTTGTTACGTATTTTGGGCCTAGTGATAATTATTACTATACGCGCTTCGGATTTAATGTACAAGAAATCGTACTGTTGCTACGGTGATAATTCCAGCGGGGGAATTATTGCATAACGCTGATGAAATATATATTTCTGTCGCTGTTCATATGAAAAATCATTTAAATTCGATATTCATATATTACCAAAGATATAAAGGCTTTAAAATGGAATACTTTACTGACGAAGGGTGTTTCGTGTTTGTTCGTGGGTTTTAAAATTCAGTATAATTATGTATATTCAATGTCGCGAGGT
>JADDOH010025022.1:0-57019 GCA_016648135.1 Agrypnia vestita | reverse complement strand
TAACAACTATGGAAATCGTTTAATAATAAAAGAAACATTGACAAAATCAGATTGACAAAATTTCTTGTGCTCTCCTTTAAAGTTCGAAATAATCACTAACGCACTTTTGGATTTCTATCCTCGATATATAAGGTTTGATTCTTCTGGTTAGTTATTTAATTTAATAAACAATGAATAACCACAAAGTAATAGATGGTTACGATATAAAAAAAAATATTTTTTGATTCTTTATCGTCATTACAGAAAGCTTTTTAACTGTCACAACAAAAATTCTGTGCTATTCTGAAAACAGCGATATTGAGATGTCAGATCTTTATCCCAACCTTGACAGGTATGTATAACATTGCCGCCAATTTCGATGTTTAAAGTTTGAAATTTTTGAAATTAATGAATTCAATCAATCAAAAAGGTCTAATGCGTAAACAAACCCTAAGTTATTCACAATCACGAATAATGAGCTTTTTTATTGATTGAATTCATTAATTTCAAACCTGTCAAACCTAAAACGTCAAAAAAACGGCATTACAATATTATACAATAACTGTCAAGATGCAGGAAATAGCAATATTGCTTAGTTCAGAATACGGATGGTTGTGGGTTCTCGAAATCTGGGATAATGGATCACTTTTCATAATGGAAACCCGAGAACACTGTCGCCATCTAACGGAGGAAACTCACAGCCTAGCTACGTGAACGTCGGCCGTCGGTGCGAAGCGCGCGTTGGGGTTTCTACTTACTCTACAGCTCGTTCTCCACCTATTTCCAGAGACATCTTTGTACCTTGCACGCTGTTGTTGTCAAAAGCACTCTGCCATATTGTGCTATCTGCGAACAGTGCTGTTTCAAACACAATATATTAGAAGCACAAATGATGCTGTGTCGGTATGTTCGTAAGTCTCTATTCACGATCGAAGAGAAATAGACGTGTAGCTGAAATTTTTCTCAAAGGCATTGTTCACACGACAAAAAGATGTGTGAGGGTAACGATTTCTTTCTCTTCAATAATAATAGGTTGTATAAAGACTGCTGTAGGTTGTCTCGGAAGAACAGGGGTTGTAGGGTGTAATGCTACTGAATATGAGTAGAAAATCTTTCATTCTCCTTCTATCGAGAGAAAATATTTATTTAATTTAACCCTTAAATGCATGGTGTGATAAAACTGCAACATAGGATTTCAACTTTTCGACACATAATTATTTTGTCAAGTAGATTGCTAAATTGAGTATTCAAAAACATTTTGCTTTGACTTTTATATATCACTTATGTGATCAATAAAATCAATTGATTATTATCATCCAGTGTTTTCGATTCGTCGTTGTTTGAGGTTACTTTAACATTTATTTATGGAGCTATTTTAAGTGCTTCAGTGCCATAAAAAATACTGGTGGCTTGTATTAAGGTATGTTTATGAATATTTATATGTTTTTTTAAGAAATAATTTCAAATACTTTCATAAAAAGCACTTTTTCTTATGTCGTAAAATTACTACACTATGCAGTAAGCGTGAATTCGAATGCATAAAACATTTTTAGGTAATAAGATGGATAAAAAGAGTAACATTTCCGAGATCCGAGCTGAGATAGAAGACATCACAAATCGTTACAAGATAGATGATTCCGAGACCAAAATTTGAGGAGTAAGATGATGATAAAAATGCGGATATTGATACTATCAGAGCCAGATTTGATGTTCCAGAAGCTGAATCGGATATAATACAATAAATGTTAATCAATTAATAAATGAGACTTATCTCATTTATTAATTGATTAACATTTATTGTCCATTTTTAAAGCAATCCATTTTTTTTGATACGGCAGTTACAAATTACTTTGCAATACTACCGCTAGATGGACGCCAGAATCAACCGCTTAATTCATTTTTATTTTTGGACACATTTGATACAACATACATTTATTATATTCAAGAACACATTCTTATTGTGAAGTTGAAATTTTTTCAGAACATAGTTCTGTGAAATTTAAAACCAAATTTAAAACCTGCCCCGGTAGTAGCCAAATATTTTTTCGTAGATGAGATTTTCCTGTATGTCTTTCCAATTGATTAATTAATTTGGTTTTAAATTTCACAGAAATTTGTTCTGAAATAATTGCAACTTTTTATTAAGAATGTGTTCTTGAATGTAATGGAGTATTATCTTTGAGGAGGGAAATATCCACCAAGGATTGAAGAAGAGCCAACAGATGTTGATAACAATATATATTTGTACAACATCACCGTCAGCATCGCTTAGATCGCCATGATATTTTTTCAAAAAAATTCTTCAACTCTATTTAATTCTAAATAATAACATAATCTTATTTTTTGTTTAAAAAAAACGTGCGACGGTTGAAAACGAAAGTTGAAAAGAATCTCAGCTACGAAAGAGGAGTTCGAAAGATTAGAAATGACACGACCGAGCTCATAACAGTTTAATATTTACCTTCATTTAATATTTACTCAAAAAAAGTACCAATACATTTCAATTTTATAACCTCTTTCGTATATGTGTTGCAATAATCATTAGCGCGACCGGCATCCAAAGCTTTTTCATCCCTTAAATAGTCACAGATTTTTTATGATTGGAATTTCTTAGCTACATTCTTCTTATATATTTTAGCTATATTTCTTAGCTATATGAGATTCTTCCGATTTATTACCATTTTACCGATATAACATTAGCATTAGAATATGCCTGAAATATCATTTCAATTTTTTAAGTAAATTCATGTCAATATGGATGGAATGAAAGGATGGAAGAGATCTATATCCAGCAGTGGAGAGATGAAGGCTGAAGAAAAAGAAGAAGAAGAAGAAGATGTCAATAAATAATTAAAATTCTTAGCTATATGAGATTCTTCCGATTAATTACCATTTTACCGATATTACATTAGCATTAGAATATGCCTGAAATATCATTTCAGGCGTATTCTAAAGAAGAAGATGACAATAAATAATTAAAAATAATTAATCACTTCCTTTAAAAAATCACGCTATTTCTATCGGAGTCTAGGTTCCTAGCCCAGGACGGTGCAATTCCTTAATTTGCTTCGGTTTTTCACAAAATTCCATTTTATATTTAACGCAAAACCGTAGTTTGTTTGTGTAAGCGTGTAAAAAGCGTTAATGACGGACATTGTTAGATAGAAAAAAGATACAACGACAAAAAAATCCCAAAAAAATCTGAACCATTTTTTAAACCTATTTAATTATTTGCTTTTTATAACTCATTATTTGCACCAGATAGCATTAGTGCCGGACACTGTTACGAAATAAATTATGTATGTTGATTGTGTAAGGAAAGTGGTATTTATGTGTGTAAATAAACACTTAAAAAAGTATTAGTTAAATTGTATTTTTGTTTGTTTTTTATTTTATTTGATGCCGGTCTGACAGTGACAATTTTACACAATTTACGGATTTAATTGTATGTAAAAATGAAATGGTAACAGCATTTTGTTTTTCTTAGTCTCCCGAAATGACATTGTTTATCCCATTTTTATTCATCTACGTTGTTATTAATAACTAGCTGTAAGCCATCGAAAAAAAAGAAACAACAAAAGAAAAAAAACCCAGTTTTTATACTTTAAAGAATTTACGGACGTTACAGGAAGTTACGAAGGACGGACAGACAACGAAATTATTATAATTGGGAACGATCTTCGTTTTCCTATGAAAAAATATGAATGGCGTCAGTATTCCGTGAGCACGCTTGCTTGCTTCAGATTGTTTCAAAATAGACGCGTCGACTGTGTGAGTGAGTCTAGAAGGTTCCGGAAAAACCTGCTCTAGAAAGTTCTGGAAGAAGAAGGTTCTAGAAAATTCCCGAAAATTCTATAAGGTTCTAAGCTGAGTGGCGGAATGTGTCGGTGTCTTGTACATTCGATAAATTTCTTGAAAGTTCTAGAAGGAGAATATTCTAGAAGTTTCGCAAGTTCTATGAAAAACAGTGTCCTAAAAATCTACGCGTGCAAAGCCGCGCGGGCACAGCTAGTAAATATTATTTTAATAGCATGGAGACAATCACACTAATAGCCGCCTCATTATCATCACTTAATTCAAATAAAAAAACCGCTGACGTGATATGCAAAAGAAAATCCTGTAATAACAGAGCTTAAAAGATGGTTTTAGCATAAATATTTATGGAAATGTAATATCTTTATAGTGGGACGCTTTTTTGTATTCGGTTAACGTACTGTTACCACGTGAATGGAATTGTAGAGCCACGAAAGAAATCTATTTAAGTCAGAGAGAATTGATATATTTGCTGGAAAATACCCAAATTTAGTACCAACTTACGTATCGAGAAAATCAATTTTGTCGGATTTTTTTATATTATTTTTCACACGAGGAAAAAATATTTAACTCATCATATTTTTATTAATGTAACAAATTGTTGACAAGATTTTAAACGCTTGAACTCGATATATTATAGGTATATATTTACGAACTTCATATCAAATCACTCACAAACTGACTAATTAATTGTCACAATATCCTTAAAACCTTACGTTGTGATTTATTCAGAATTATTATTTTTTTTAATTTAAAATTTTTCGAGATTATTCATTATTTGGCCTTGAGTGCAATAATTAAAGCCTGCGAGAATCGAGCAATTAGTGTTTATTATGTGGTTGGCAAATTCAGAAAAATAGTTGCTAACAAGACCAAGTCGATGTTCTTTAATCCTTATATATATATATATATTATGCTTATATATACCGTCAAGTCATTTCGTTTTATAGAAATACTTCTCGGGTATAATGTACTTCATTCACCGGCTAGCTAGAAGGTGAACTATGAGAACGGGGTTCGTTCGATTAATAAAAATTAAAATTGTACTTTAAATAGCTAGAATTCTAGACAAGATACACATTGCTTTGTGGATTCCAGATAGAATGTAGAGGTATACTGCAAGTAAAAATCGAAATGTCTGTTGACAAGAATTTACAGGTTTAAGAATTTACAAATTTTTATTTAAATAATTAATTTAAATAAAAATTTGCTTTTGCACAGATTTAACAAAATATACATAACCAAAGTAAGGTTAGACCAAATTGTGTAATTTACAACAAAATTATTTCAAAATTAGTTCAATTACATAAAGAAAGATAAATTTTGTGAAACATAAAGATTTTCATACAAAATAAAAATGAAAGGGTGTCATTGAAAGCCCAGCACAGTAGATTTACGACAAATAGTAAATTATTGATAACCAGAGCACATCGCCTAGCAAACAAATGCTTGTTAAATTACAATTAATTAAAACAGAAATTTTAAACTATAAGATCAAGGAAACATCTCATAGGATTGCTTCAATATCATTGTTAAAATTGAAAGGAAAGTTGCATCGCAGATTCTGTAATTATTCTGCATAAAACAACTGGAAAATGTTACTTGGTGATATTTGACATTCCGTTGAAGTTTTCTAGGTTACGCGTTTCAAGTCGCCACATGTAAATCAAAAGCAAGGATCAAAAAGTTCCGGACATCGTAGACCTCTTCAATAAAATAATTTCTCGGGTACTCCTCCGATGATTTATAAAATGGTAAAAATCTATATGCCCGCCATGTTATCACGTATCAAGGACGGGACACGCTGGGGCGCGGGTAGCGCGGGCCCTATTTAATAAAAAAACTAATTACAAACAATCCACCAGAATAGGGGTTGAAAATATTTTCCGGAATTGGGGCCCAGACGAGAGAATGTCGCCGTGTTGCCTGTCAGTGGCTCTGGCGAAAGTGGAATCTCAGGCAGTTGTAAAACGCGGACAATTCGTGCGCTGCACACATGGAACGTGATTCACATCTATCATCCCTTTCTACCAAACTCAATGTCTGTCTGTCTGTCTGTCTGTTCTCCATACAAATCCACACCGTTTGTCCGATTCGATTCAAATTTTGCATACTTATGCATTAAGACCCGGCGGGTAACGTAGGCAACATTTCATATTTTTCCCCTTCCCCTCCCCTGACATATTTTCGATGCAAATCTGTACCGTTTGACCGATCGGACTCAAAGTTTGGAAACTTATTCTTTAGGGCTCGGCGAGTAACACAGGCGATATTTCCCCCCTATTCTTATACCCCTTCCCCTCCCCCTGACATATTTTTGATGCTAATCTGTACCGTTCGACCGATCGGACTCAAAATTTGGAAACTTATTTTTTAGGTCTCGGCAGGTAACATAGGCTATATTTCCTCCATCCGCTTTTACCTTTTCTCCTCCCCTGATATATTTTCGATGAAAATCTACACCGTTCGAATAAAACCTTTTTTTCCCCCCACAAATTTATTTTCAACTTAATCCTTAACCCGTGCAATGCCGGGTACGAACAGCTAGTTAAAAATAAAATTTTCACATTTAGTTTTTTGATCGTTTATTAGGTCAATTCATTTTGTACTGGCCGCTAAATATTCGCAGATACAATGCTAAGATCTGTCCGCCCGCGGCTGGCGGCTACTCACGCGGCGAGTCCCGGATCAGCCTCATCTCGTATTCTGACGAGATGAACTGTTTCAAGCGGTCAGGCAGTTTCCTGTTTCCAGGACCTACTCGCCACTCGGATTTGTTCAGCAGTGAGCCGCATTTCCGACTTTTTCTCATTCTTAATTGATGCTCATCCCGTAGAAGTAATTTTCTTGCTTAATTGCATTTTTTTACAGACCACGAAGTTATATAGACATGAACTAATTAACGGTTTTACTTGTTTAAAAATTATTTCGAGCTTGTAAATCTCGAAAAAATATGAAAAGTTTTAACTTAATATTCCTAAAATAAGTATGTATATTTCATATAATACGTTTTGTTAACTACGGGTTTTAATAACGCAATAATGAACACTTAAACGGCAGTATAAATGTGTCTTAAATAGTATATGCGAGGGCATATCATTGTACAGAAATGAACGTCTCGCCTATTGAAAGGAGTTATTTCATCTTTGTACACTTTAAAACTGGTTTAAAGGGGTTTGTCCTCTTGATGAATTAAATAAATATGAACATTATTAACTCCATAATATTTACTGCAACTCCAATATATTTGAAGTATATTTCTTCAAATGAAGGATTTAAAATAATATAAAATTATCACAAACAAAATACAAAGTATCTTCCTTGCGCCAAATCTTCGACTTGGTAGGCAAAAAATAATAAAAAGTCCGATATAAATTTATATTATATTATGCAGAAAAGATTCTATTTTTGTTACAAACCCTTAATTACGAAAGTTGTTTTTAAGCTGTACAGCTTAAAATAATTTATTTATTTAAGCATTTTCATCAATTCTTTATTTATGCTAATTCCCTCAGGCACAAAAACCGCAACACTCACACTTAAACTTGGGATGTTCATGTTGCTCTGTATCAATAATTATCAGCAGTTATATTTATTTTATTTGTTCAACATGTGTCAATTCCTACATGGTCACATTGCATTGATACATTGAATATTTAAAAAAATAATTATTTATATATTTATTATATTTATTTATACAATAGATACATGTTTTTTTACAATAAATTGATTCTATGTTATAACGTTTTTACGGACATACTCCCCATAATATGAGCCAAAACTCGAGCTTATGGGAGGAATATTTACAAGCTTAATTAAAGTATAAAAGCAGAAAACATTTAGAAGTAGTAATTTTTTAATTATACAGAAACCATTTGAGACATGTGCGCAATGTTACAATTCATCTCAATCAAGGATTTGACTTCTTTCTTAAACTGTGCGTATTTTTTAATGTTCCTTTCTTGAAATTTGTTTTACGACAACAATGTATTGTACTATTTAACTCCCAAGTATGAATAATGATGTTGTGCCATGGTGGTTCTTAAAGATGGTATCTTTATTTGTCCCTTTGTTCTATATCTACTACTTATACAGTCTAAGGGGTGAGATTTATTTATAAAATATTCTTTGTAAATTTGACACAGGGAGTTTGTTTTGTATATTTTTGTGAGTGACGGTACATTAAATTCTTGAAATATATTTACAGTAGGATAGTCATAAGTTTTATTGAGAATCGTTGTAATAATTATTTTTTGCAATATGATTATACTTATAAGTCCCTCCCCACCCAATAATACCATACTGTAAGAGGGACTGCACCAACGTATTATTTATGTTGGCTGAAGACACTTGTAATTGGGATATTGGGTTGCATTTGACCCAAGTAATGTATGGTTAATTTTTTTTACGTAGTATTTTGTTGGTGTCTCATAAGAAAAAAAATTATAAAAAATTTCGCCTTTAAAAGAAAGGATTGCTTTTTTACCGATTCTCGTAGGTCAGATTAATCTAAGAAATTTTGGCTTTATACTAATTTGAAAACATATTCTATAAATATATGAATTTTCCTTAACCCAAGAAAACTGAAAACGAATTTAATGGTCGAGATCTTTCAATTAATGCCCGTATTATTTTTTTTATTAGAAATAATGTTCATTTTATTATACAAATATTGTACTTGTGTTTATTACATAATTTATTCAAGTTGATATTTTTAAAAAACAAATCTAGTGAATATATTTTGATTATTCGTAACATCACACGTTTTACAAAATTTATTGATGTCAAATTAGTAAGTTAATGTGAGAATTTTTATATAATTTGTAAAACCAGTGTGTTTACAAATTATTTTATTTTTTAATATTTTTAGCTTTCTTCTGTTGTTGAAATTATATCATACAAAGTGTAAGATGGTTAAAATGAGGCTCAAAATTAAATACATATTAATGTTTATTGAGTTTAGTAGTTTAAAAGTTTACATTTAGATTAAGTCCATAGTATTTATACATACATAGATTCCTGCCTCGATTATGACTCGAAACATGAACTTGATTATGACTCGAAATGTTGAATATTTAAAATTCATTCGTTTTAATATAAATATTAATAACAATTTTTTTTATTTCTCCGAATTTTAAATACTTTATTTGCCTTGTAGTGTAGGGAATGAATTTTTAATATTCGATATAATGTATATTGTGATGATATTCAAATATTTTAAAGAAAATAAGTCGGAAATTAAAAAATAAATGAAAACTTTAAGGCCTTTTATTTCTATAAATATCGATATTAGGACAAAATTGTTCGAACATGATTCCATTCGAAATTTAAGCGGGAATTATCTTTAAAATATATATTTTTTATGATCCTGATGTCTGATATCACTGATAAATCTGAGAAAACAAGTGCTCGTATAGAAAGAATATATTTTATATATATAAGAATATATATATAAGAATATAAGAATATATAAGATAAAAACCTTATTATTTTTTTTTAATTTTTGCAAGGTTTTTATCATTTTATTTGACTTGTATTAAAGCGAATGAATTTTCATAATCGACATAAGTTACTGCAATGCTCGTATAGAAAGAACATTGATAAAAACCTTATAATTTTTTTTTTTTAGTTTTTGCAAGGTTTTTATCATTTTATTTGACTTGTATTAAAGCGAATGAATTTTCATAATCGACATAAGTTACTGCAATGATAGTTCAACTTTTTGCAAAAAATAAGTAAGAAATATTGAAAAAAAAATGCAAACTTTGATATTGATATTAGGTCATGGTTGCTCGAACATTTTAGACCCATAGCATAAGCATGAATCTACCGGCCAAGTTTCTGCTGCTAGCTCTGGTACACCAAAATATATGAATGTGGACGGGCATACGCTAGATTGGCGTTATATTCGATGCCGCATCGCGTCGAGGTCCACGTGAGACCGACCTTTAGTACAAGATCACAAGTCACCTCTCTTCCGGAACGGCGATTGTTCAGTGCTGAATGAGACAAATTTCTCTCGTTTCAAGGCTGAACGGATTCCGCGCGGCGTTGGCACGTTAGAATTTAATTGTCGTCGTACACGTGCCGTGATATAATACATTTCGACTGACGGTTCTTGTGAATAGGTGCGAGCGTGGATTCATTCAGCCGACATTCCCCACCACGAGCCGTGAGAGGCGCGGCCACGGACGGATGAAGGAATTTTCCGCGGAAGGCAAATTCAGGGGCTCAAAAGAAAAGCTGCTACTGTAAAATGAACTAAATTGAGATAAAAGGCGATTTGGAGCAATCGAGATGTGGATCTACGGAAGGATACTCAGAATAAGTTGAATAGACATAGTTACGAATGAAGATGTTATGGTTAGGGTGAATGATTTAATTTTTCTCACCGAAATCCTACATTCACACCTACAACACACCAAAATTCATTCTAACACATTTACAAACAGATACACAATCCAAGCGGGGTATAAATAATGTATGTGTGTTACATATGTGGGGTAGAAAAGTAAAGGCAGCAATATCCAAAATGAAATTGAATGCATTCATCAAGGATTACTAATTAATAATGTACTGAATTTGAGATTTTACAGGAAACATACCCCGTCAATTTATAGGAAACATAATTTTTGGAAGGGATAGATACATAAAATCTGGAATCAAATTAATTAATCAGTTAGAAAGACATACAGAAAAATCAAATCCACGAAAAAATATTTGGCTGCTTCCGGGATTCGAACCACGAATTGTGTGTTGTATCAAATGTGTCCAAAAATAAAAAATGAATTCAACAGTTAATGCTGGCGTTTCAAGATAAGGTCAATAAATTAATAAATTGGATAATGAGCCTGCCCCGGATAGGAGGAGATCCGTGGTTAGAATTCCGGTAGCAGCCAAATATTTTTTAGTGGATTTGATTTTGACGTTTGTCTTTCTAATTGATTAATTAATTTAATTTTGAAGATAATAAAATTTATCCAACAGATAAAATTATTAACCTACGGTTTAAAAAATATCACTAAATTACCACTGATTTGTGTTCTTTTTACTAAAGCATTTTTGGACACGATCCCGACTTAGCATATCATACCGCCGGCCCCTTTTGCTCGTGTACATCATTGTAATATTTTACCTGTCTAACATTTAGTTTTGTCACATATCCGACATTGTCCCCACTTCAATTTCACGACAGTTTGTACAATGACAGTATTTAAGCCTTTCAAGTATATACAGCATTGTTTTTGCTATAGTTTTTTGTTCATCGTGATAGTCTTACTTAGATCATGACAGTTGTATTGCTTTGATAATCAACTGAATATTTAAAGGCCACGTATTAAATTTGTTTTTGATTTTAAACTAAATAATTGTAAATACTGAAATTTACTGATTGATGAAATTACGAAAACCTACTATTGGTGCACGGTACGTCAAAGGTTATCATTTCACTTTGATAAACACTCGAAAAAATTGGGTGTGGGTTTTTTAATATCTAGGTTAGCTACATACACATGTATTTGAATTATAATTTTACATTTATTTTTGTGAATTTATTATTATTTTTTTAACATAAATAACCTGGCTATTAAGAATAATTCACAAACAAAGCCAAGCTGTTCTTGAAGAGATCCGTTTTTTTTTTGTAAATTACACATGCTTATACAAATGTATAAAAATCTTTGGCATATTGAGGACTTTTATCGATAATTTTCAGTTCTATTGTGTAAAATGGTTGTATAGAAGGCATAATACTTTTTATGTGATTTAACATTTTTTTTAAAAAGTATTTATTTCATATTGTATCGTGCAACAAGATGAAATAAGACAGTTACAAACAACATTGTAAATAATCTTATTTTAATTTTAATAATCAGTACAATACATACAAGTGAATCTTCTATGCGTAGTTTTCTGGGATATTCTGCCGTGTATATCCGAGCCCTCTGGCTGACGTCCGACGTCTTGGATCCCATTGCTGGGTCTATCATCTTGACACACATCACGTCAGCCCTGATGATGGGCCCTGCAATGGGATCCGAAACGTCGACCAGAGAGGTCGGATATGCATGGCAGAATATCCCAGAAAACTATACGCAGAAGATTATGAATGGCCGTGAAAACCTTAGAACATTTTTTCATACAAGTGAAATTCGCCTGCATGCGACCATTCAATAGCTATTCGGATTGCCTATAATTAGGCGCTTTCTCAAGTCGTAGTAAGTCGTAGTATTGAAAAAACTTTCTAATCTGATTCAAAATAGCGAGTTGATGATAAAAAATACCATTAAATAGGATATTTTACCAACGCAGATCAAGAAACTACTCAACGACAGTTAAGATCGGCCATAAAGTCCTTAAAATACTAGGAGAAGGGGCAATTAAACAAAAATACTGTTATTTAATGAAAAAACGCGTTTTCATATGCCGAGTTCTATGCACTATAGTGCTGAGAAGTCAAGCACGCCTCAGTTTTAGAAATTTATAGATACATGATGGTTTCTTACAAAGTTTGAAAGAAGAAACTTATATTAAAAATATGACTAAGTAAAATATAGAGTTATGATTATCAGCTGCGAAATCTATATAAACATACTATTTTTTCATGAGAATTATCAATTTGGTACATATACCTATACAACTTTCGAAAATTTGATAATGACGTCCTTTTGATGGAATTGGTGAACGTTGTATTGTGTAGAGTGATCACATAAGCCAGCTCATATAAATTTTAAGCCCTGGGCCATCATGTAAAAAAAATTCTATACACATTTCTCATATAAATAAGTTTGTCTCTGTGTGATTTATATAATTTATCTTAGTTATATAATTAAGTATTTATTATAATAAGAAAAACGCTTTGCTTATTACTTACTAACCATCAAACCGTATCCCTGCGGAGGTAAACAGAGAGGATAGAGCGCCACACTCTTCTATCCTGACACATAATTCTCCCTTCAATCTTGACGATTGTTGAGGCTGCTGATAGGAAAAACATCCAGTATCTAGTTAAACTGGTCTTTTTAGGTCTTTTTTTTTTATTCGGTCATCCAACATGGAAACATAATTGCTGGTAAGAAAAAATTCAGAAAAAAGAACTAAATGTCTCCCACAGTGAAAGGATTCTTCTTAAGTAAATATTCCTTCATAAATAAAGGATCTTCCGTCTGCCCTCTTTCTGGTGCCATCAACACTTGTATCCTATATATTTCTTATCATTTTTTCCTTATTCACTCACTTAACATGTTCAAACCATCTTGTCGTCCCTTTTTTAATTCAATTAACTCATTCTCACTCTATCATAAATGGATTTGTCAGATATACGTCAAGATAACTCAACATTTCGGGTTCAATATTCTTTCTTCAGGATACAATGTAACGTAAAATTAAAATTGCAAGTATAGACATAAACAAAACGTAGGGAAGTAAGAGGGAGGGAACGTTTGACCCCGAAATATGTTGAATTATCAATAAACAGTACCACTATTTATTGATAATTAAACGTGCAATTGACTACACTAGAGACATCTATAGTTCTTCACATGAAATTGTATACCAACATAGATTTTTGACGCTGGTAATGATATCTTATATGTACTTTATTTATATATGCAATTCAAAAATTTGATAACGCGTGAATATTCTTGCGGTGAATTGGTAATTTCATTGTGTAGAGTGATCATTTAAGCCAGCTTAAACAGGTCGTAAGCCATACTATAAAGACTTCCATGCACGTTACCGTTGGACCTTTGAGTAATTTATCTTAATTACTGAATAAACATGCAATATGTAAAAATAATGTTTGAGAAGCGGAAGATATTGGTAAAATGTAATCTTACCTTAAACTACAAGAAATTAATCCATGGCGATTATTTTTTTCGTAGCTTTAGGTACACGCAAACAAAATCCTCACAATGAGGTTCAGAAATATTAGGTTCGTTCGTGGATTGTAATAGAAAGTTGTCGCCTGGTAACCAACCATAGAAAATAACCCATCTGTATTTGACAGCTGACCTTTACGAACATTGAATAATCGTCATTGAAAGTGAAATGTCTAACAAATATATTATATTGCGTAGATAAGTTTTGGATAAACGTATTGATTAATTAGTGATATCAGATTTAATTGGAAATATATTCATTTGAACGAAGATGAAGGATAACGTGATAATATTTTCTCAAATAATAAATAAATTATATATACTTGCGAGGGTACGTATTTAAAAAATAACAGCAATACAATATTTATTGAAAATACAGACCTCTTAAATATAAAGACAAGAACTAACATAAATCTATTGGTATACGGTATGGTTTCATGGTTGGTTCATGCTTCCATTCCAGAAAACAATATCAAGTAGTATCTGATTATTGGTATTCGTAATTCAAGTAAGATTATGACTGAACATGACTAGGGCCCGAATACAAAGTTGTGTATTTTGCACTTTATTAAGTATTGATCGCGTATTCTGGCCTAGGAGACTTGAAAACACTCTCCATTTTGAAGTGTATATAAATTACCCTGTCTTCTAATTGAAAAATATTCCCTCGTCGCTGTACGTTTTCTCGTTGATCTCCATTCTGTGTCAGATTTAAGTCCTTGTAAAATAAAATACTGCATTATTTTGTCCTAAATCAGCAATATATTTTTTATCTGTATCCCTGTAGTTGTTTCCAGGCTCTAGAGTCTCTGTGTCTTTAGAGCGAAGCGGGGACGATTTTTACGGCTATTGAAAAGCTATCAGAATTTTTGCGCTGCTTTTCATTCAATTTAGTGCAAAGTGTGCATCGCGCTTTACGGCTCTCTCGAGACGCGATTGTTTGTGACGGCGCTGCGGGGGAAGAGTAATACCGCACCCCGTAAACAGTGCACATTTATTCCTTTTTATTTCATCACTGGTAGAAAGTAATCGATTGCTGTGGCTAGATCCCTCTCCCTGGAGGGTATCGGGGGTCATCGGGAGGGTAGTTTCTGGGATAATTCTTAAAGAAGTGACCATCGTTGGCATCTCTGTCACACTTGAGGAGCTCCTCAACAAACTTGTTCCTCTGCGTGTGGCTGTGGGAGAGTCTGATCATGGCAGGCTTTTCCGCATGATTCGAAAGTCTAGAGCACCCGCCGGTGGCGAATGCGGAGATTGATGTCCTTATGAGGGGGCTAGAAGCAACTAAGGCCCTGGGTGTCGACAAACTGACTGGGGTAATAATAAAGCATGTACGGAGATTTATCAAGAACGAAGTAGCGAATGCGATGCAGACGCGTATGAGAGCGGGGATTTTCCCAGCGGTATGGACGAGGAGCCACTTTTGTGTAAATCCAAAAAACAATGGCAAGCCTCGATCAGATCCAGGCGCGCATCGGCCTGTTAAATCTTCCGTAGATTTTTAAAGTGTTTGAGACTCTGATACGGAACAGGCTCGAGGCTTCAATTACGCATGCCCGAGATTGACAGTTTGGCTTTGTCCGAGGAATGTCCATTGCATATGCGCAGGCATAGGTTAGAGATTGTCGGGATAAGTGTAATAGATGAGTATAATAAATGACTCCTTTATAACAATTTAAGTATCGTGTGATACCTGGAGCAGTACTCACCTACAGTTTCTTTTATGCTTCGGCTAGGTGGGTAGGCGGACTCTCTATACCTCAGGTGTAGGGTGGGTTCAGTATTATTATAGTTCATCGACCAGTTGATCACAAATGAAACACAAATTTGTATGGACATTAAATTTATGAAAACTTTGGCGATTTTACAATTTACAAAAGATTACAGAGAAGGTACAAATTGGAATAATGTTGTGGAATATAAAAATTGATGTTGTTCGATAATTTCTTCTATGGTCGGGACAATTTCGTAAAGGTCACACTTCAATACATGGATAAAAACAAATGGATCACTTTGTCTTACTTGAGAGTTTCACTAGGACTATCACCTGCGTCGGCCCGTCGGGGGACGAGGCGTACCGCTTGGGCGGCCCGCCTCACGTCATGGACCGCGCCTGGAGTCGGGACGGCGGCGAGTTACACCTGTGGCTGGGGAGGGAGGGCGGCAGAGCGGCAGATTGCCCGCGTAAGCGAAGGCGAGTCGGTAGGGCGGCAGGTTGCACCAGTGGCTACAGAGGGGAACGGCAGGGCGGCAAGCCCACGCGATTGGAGACGAGACAGAGGGCGGCAGAACGACAGATTGACGATCGCGAATAGATTGCGTCACTATTCAAATTGTTTAAAATAAACTTATTTATTTGTAAGTTGAATCAGCGCTCCCGCGTCCGAGCGGGGACGCGCAAAAATTATGTTTTTGCGTATGCTCTGTGGTCCGTTTCTTCCCTTGAACTGAGGAGCGCGTGGGACGCTACACATGTGTGCTTTTAAAACGAAGCATGTGGAAGTTTCTGGAATGTGTGAAGAAACAGCTTGTTGGTGCAACGAGGGGTAGCTATTCTGCGGGGTAAGGGACAATAACGGCCGAAAAGGTCGAAACAGATGTTTCTTTGCAAACCACGGATCTGAAGATGGCTAGAACGGGCGCGCGAGGATGACATTTTTTGGCGCTATTTAATTTTTTAAAATATAAAATATAAACTTAAATTTGACACCTTACATAAGTTTGCACTGTGTGTCTTTGTAGACATATCTGGGGCCTTCGATAACGCCGGGTGGGAGATGATAACAACTTCAAGATCAGGCAGTGCCCGAAGTACCTCTTAGATTTATTAAGTTACCTTAGTGGCCGTGATGCAACCTTGAGCTATTGGGGTGTGTTGATCAAAAGAGGTACCGATACGGGTTGCTCCCAGGGTTCTATCCTTGGGCCGACGCGCGACGCCGGAGCACATCCTCTGGGAATGTAAGTAAATGAGAGATGCGCGAGTGAGGTTAATAGATGGTTTGGAAGAAGTGAAGCATTATTCTCCTACGAACGATGACTTCACTCGAAAAGGAAGAAACCTCGGACTCTTTCTTGAGTTCGTCCGGATGTGGGTGTCACGTTGGGAGCTGCTTCGTAGATGACGATCTGTCAACTGTGGGCTCGGGGTCGTGCTAGAGCTGAACTTGTACATTCGTATTTTTTCAGTGTATAAAAGAAAAGAGGGTGGCTTTGATGGGTTAAGCATGTTGAGCGAATGAATGAGGAAAAAAGATATACAAGGAAGGAGATTAGAAACATTATATATATATGACCCAAGTTTTGACGACGCCAGAAAGAGAGAGCGACCGCAGAAGACGCATGACTAGATTAATTAGATACTAGAAGATCGTCTGGTTAGGAGCCTCAACAATGGAGTCAAGCTTGCATGTGAATTAGAGCCTCCAAATAATCGTGATTCCAACTATTCGAATATCGAGTAGTTAATGATACATATTCGAATATTCGAATATATTCGTAAAATTTTTAAGAAAGGAATAATTTACTTCGGATGATAAATACATTCCATATATGTAAAAAAACACAAAAATTGTAGTATGTTATAAAAATACAACAAAAAATATATTGCAAAATAATGTTGAATTAAAAAACACAAATTAAAAAAAAACACAAAAAAATATCTCGATAACTGACAAAATTTTGGATATGTTTATATTACCTACTTCATATTTTGTATATAACTTCTTGTTTGTCGCCTCAAATATTTATGAAAGCTTAATACTAAAGAATAACTGAAAGCCGACAAAAGTAAAAGTGTAAATTAAACGTAAGTGCTTATTGTAATAAAACTATAAAGATAAGAATGACTTCATTATAAAGCCAGTAGCGGTGTACCTGAAATGACTTTCAGGCTTTGTTTTGTTTGGAAAAATTTAAAAATCTTATAGTGTAAATATAGGCAAATACTTTATGAATACTTTTAAAGTATTCGAATAACGAATACTTAAAAACAGGCGAATACATTCGAGGTTCGAATATTCGAATATTCGGATTGGAGGCTCTAAGTGAATATGTATGAATATGGATGATGCGAGAGTTGTATATCAGGACAGAAGACTGTGGTGTCCTGTTCTTTCTACCTAATCCCGCGGGGAAACGGCGTGATTGTAAGTAAGTTATAAATAAATCAGAATAAAAAACAATGTTTGATTTTTAAATGGATGGTTAGTTTGGCCATTTTGTATGTACAAACAAAAGTATTTTCTCAAGGTACTAATAAGTCTAAGCTTTAATTAAATACTTCAGATACGCCATGCAATTAACTACTAGATAAAATCCTTCAATTACGTCGGAAAATTAATTATTTCCCTGCTACTACAAAAATATTTTAATGCCGTGCGGTAAAATGGCTTTTGGAATGTCATTCCACTGAGTGAAAATATTCGGTTAATGTGACGTTCTTTACATTTTTAAACTATTTTCTATAAAGAAACAGTTGAAAAAATATTTTCTTTATTGAAATTTGGTAGTTGGAAATCATATCATCGTTTTATTAGATCGGATAGCAGTTTAAGCCTCTATTTGAAAGTTATTTAATTTTTAAACGGTAATGCGACTTTTGCCCCAATTTGCAAAAAGGAGAGTTAAAATTATTTTGAAAATATAAAAATAATTGATTATTAGAAATGAAAAATAAAGGCAATAAGGAAATAATTGGCATTTGATAAATAAATAACAAATTTAAAATATTAATTCATTTCACAACTTGCGACAGGTATCTTGAAACAAAATTATTAACTTGATCTGAAGAAACCATTAAAACTTTTTGTGTCCATCTTTTAGCTTCAGGTAAATGAAATATATTAGAAGAAACTTATTGAAAATTAAAACCCTTCGCAAAGCAAAGTCTTGCTTTAAAGGAAAACTCAATTAATTAGCATTGTTTTTGAAACACATTTTTCAAATGTTAATTACTTTTCTCAAAGGTTTTCTATTATTTTTAATGGAAAATAAAATACACAAAATAAATTCACCGTAAAATAATATAAATTGGGTACCTACCCTTTGAATATAATTTCCTTATCAGTCATTTCATATAATGTCTTAAACAAAACAAAATTCAATGTAATTATAAAACATATCTAAAGACGTCAATGTTGTATATTTCAAGGCTCATAATAAAAAAACATATTTTCAAACTGTTAATAATTTTGAGTACAGAACATTTTTAATTGCGATTATACTTTATACATAGGTAGGTGCACGGTTTTTTCGTATTCCAGAACAAATTTATAGGTGGAAGAAAATATGTCATTTATCAAGAAATAAAGAGTAGCTTGTTGGTCTTGTGGTTAGGACACTGGCCTCGTGATCCAAAGGTTGCGGGTTCGAACCTCACTCCAGACTAGCAAGTTAGTCCTATTTTCATAGCACAAGCGTTTAGCTTAGTTTGAAAATAGTAAGAATATTGATGTGACACGTATTCCGTGTTCACATCTCTATTTTAAAAAAAAAATATATATATATGTACCTATCTAAAAATGTAAATAAATATTTCAATATCATTTAAAAAAATTAATCAAATGTCTCAGCATATATATGTATGCAGTCTGATGTATTTTGTTTTGATTTGTTCGTTCGAAAATATTTGAAATTTATTTTAAGTTTTTTTTTTTTTTTTTTTTTTTTATTATTTATTTAATATTAAAACTACATTTAAATCATAATACATTTGTCTATTACAATCTACTTAGATACATTTTATTTTATTGCTTTGCCTCTCCAAAAATGAGACTTGCTCATGTGCTTGGTGAGGGGCTTACACTTTATTAGTTTATTTTGGATTTGGCTTATTTGTTCCTTAGCTATATGTCTTGTTATGCATTGTCAAATTGTATCGATCTAAAGTGTTGGTTTATTTTTTTCTTTAATTGTTGTAAGTCATCGATTTTCTTAATATCTGTAGGTAGGTTATTGAAGTTTTTTATGCCCAAGTATATGTAGTTTTGTTGACACAGTTTGGTATTATATTTTGGGATTTTAAAATTATTTTTGAATCTTAATGATGTGTTTTTTCAAATTTAGCAGTTATGTTTTCTTTAATTAGTTGTATAATTGACGTTTTTTTTGTAAACATTCTCTAATTTTGGAACTTGGAATTTAGAGAAAAGTAATTGTGTAGAGAAGGTTTATCTTTTTTTTAATATTACTTTTATAATTGATCTTTGGATTACTTTCACTGTGTTTATGATGTTATTATACGCCCCTCCCCATCCAATGATTCCATATTGGAGTTTATTTTATGTTTTGCAAAAAATAAAAACAATATATTTTTGTCTTCTGTGTTATTATACCGTGTTTGGCACGGCATAATAAACCCTGTATAAATAAACAATAAACATAAATAAACACGGCATAATAACCCAGAAGACAAACACCAGATGATTCTGAGTGGCCATGAAAACCTTAGAACATTCTTAATATATTTTGTGGAATATTATTCGTTTTGAACACATTTGATACAGAAAGCCTCCCAAAAAACATACTTTGACAAAATGTTAGTTGCTTTTATTTATATTAAAAAATCTAGATAAATAGGTTTCGCAATGTGAAAAATAAATGTCATATTTCACGATAATTTTTTTTGGCAGCGAAAAGCGAATATGTCGTTTCAAGACATACGGGATTCAGCAATATAGCGTTGCGTTTGTGATGATGTAATTGGTCGAAATTGATTTGGCTCTGATTGAAAATAAATCTGCCTAGACTAGTCCACTATTGAAAATTAGTTCTATATTGAGAAGATCTTGGATAGAAAAAAAATTTGATATCAGCTTCTTTTGAGAGTTATATCTTAATAAATATTATTTTCAAATTTTTTTTTTAACCTTCAAGGTAAAAGTAACGTTAACTCTGCCGTTGCATCGCGATAGCATCGAATTTCATAAACAAAAAACGATAACATTGCTTCACGTTGGGCTGCTCTGACGTCATAACTATCGCTGCGCCACTGTGCCTGTGCCTGTGGTGCGAAATAATTTTTTTAAATTACCGACTTTAAATATTAATTATGGGGCTACACCGTTTATCGAGATTTTACATTGCAAAGGGTCTTTAAAAATAAAGCACCTAAATCGTGTATTGCAAAATTTCGAGTTTCATAATCATTATATCAATGGTTTGTTTTGTGAAAATTATTATCACAAGATTCTAAAACTTCATAATCGAAGACTTCCGAAAAATCTAGAAGATTTTATAAAATGTGCGAAGTTATACCAGAAGTTTCGAAAAAATCGAATCTTCATAAATACATGGCGGGATCGCGCTGAATACAGTCGAATTTGACAGTGAAAACCACAGATAAGCAAACGGGCGCGAATCGACTAACGAGCAATTTACGATTAGCCATAGAAGATTCAGCGGTAATTGAAATATTCTGGTACGTGCGGCAATTAGTGTGATTTACGAAATAGTGTTCCAGCTAAAGTCGTGTCCAGTGACTTTTTATGTTAAATTAAGGCTAATTCGTGACAGGATTATTAACATTCTTATAAGAAACAACGTAAAATGTCTCGGATATGTGTATTATTTTTTCTGATTCAGAAAAATTATTCATAAAACTTTAAAAATAAAAATAATTAAAATTCATATAAAACCTACCACGATCTACCGAATCATAGGTAGGAACAAAAATAAAAAAATGCTACCGATAAATACGATGAGACACATGAAAATAGTATATAATAAATATTTTGAATTTTTATGTTATTGTAATATTTACTTCATACAATGTTCAACTCGGTTAATGTGATTTAAAAAAATGATGTAGAATGTATTTAATGATAATGAAATTGGGTAAAAAACACACTGTGTTACTCCTATGTGAGTTTAATTATATACTTATATTTAATTGCTCAAGTTTGGAGGGTAACAGAAACTCTCATCGACAGGTGAAGTATATATAAGACGAGAGATCCTGTGCAGTAAGATATATAGTAATAATTAAACTCACCTAGAGATAACATAGTTTGTTTTCACAAAATTTAATCATAATTAATGCCAAACCCATCAATAATATCAATAATATTAGTATTAAAATTTGATGTTAAGTAAAATCTATCCATTAAAATCATCATTATATACTTATATGAAAATCATCAGTCTTTTAGTTAAGATGAAAGAGTAATATCTAAGCACGTGAGAGGTACCAGAGGATATTCGCCGTCTCCAAAATCATTTTCATTTCAAAAAATCTTTCACTGACGCCTGCAATTATTATCTGAAATTTTTAAAATATAAAAAAAATATATTACGGAGTTTCTGAGGAACGTATTCTGTGTTAAAATAATATACGTTTAAATTTCATATTCATACATCAACGGTGTAAAAACGTGCCTTTTTTGCTTTTATAATCAACTACATACGCCCCACTTGTCATATTTAATTAACGTATGCGCGCCTTTACACATATACGGCATATTACAAATTAATTGATGGTTTGAATTTCTTTTGTTCTAGTGATATGTGGAGTCGGCGTTGAGATGACAGTTTACCACCACACGGCTGGAATTTACATATTGTGAGTATACGAATATTAATTTGTTTCATAATACAAATCACGAAAGAAATTGTTTTTTTTTTACAAGATAGACTCAAAATTTTCCTCAAAAAACGGATACAATGACGCACTTAATATAAAAAAATGAGATTATTTTGAAGAAGTGAAGTGTCAAAATCGGCAGTTAAATAAAATAAAATATAGAGTTTCGTAGTAAAAATCATTCATGTGCGTTATTCAGAGATGGTAGGTATTAAATATTTATTGCATTTTGGTTATTAAATTTGAATATAGCAAAGATAATAATAAATAGACCAAATAAATGAGTGCGATCTATGGACATCGAGTACAAATATCTTTTGTCATTTTGCCAATTGTCAAATATAAGTGAATGTCATTTATTTTAAACTTGCACTAGCGCCGTTAAAGATGTCATACTTGGATTTCTAGAAATGTCTTTGTAAATTCAAGTAATCATCTAAGTACTTGAATGTTTTTAACAAAATAGATTACTAGATTACTTTATTTTTTAAACTGAATTTTATAACATTTTAAACTAAATTTGCACATTTTAAGTTGGGTAATAAATGACAAGGTAAAAAAACATAATTATCTTTAAATAAAATAACTTTTTGTTTAACACCACTTTATTGAGTTAAAACCAACTAGTTTCGACTCACAACTGAGTCTTCATCAGGGTTCAGATATTAACTAAATAAAAACAGAATTACGAACAATTAAGAAAGCATTAAGGGAAGAAAGAGACAGAACGTCAACTGTGGTGGGGGTTGAGGGAAAGAGAGTGGGTGTGGGTGGGTGTAGTTAATTGGAAGGGGAATATATCTATAATTGGACTACACGATAAATCTAGTTGCTTATTTAGTAAATATTTTTTATTTGTTTTTAAAGATTTTTTTATTTCTAAAGCTTCTAAATTATTGAGACGAATACCTATGTCATTTCTGTGAAGTACATCTACACCCGAAGATTGGTTGTGTGGTTTTTTTCTATTAAATGAATTGCAAATTCTGAATAGCCTACACTATTTAAACATCTAATAAATATTTATATTAAATATTTAATTATAAAATCCCAAAAGAAAATATACAAAATATAATATATATTACATACATTATGAGTATATTAAATTCTATAAAGGTATATACATATCCTGCACATAGGTTCGGGAGATGAGACATGTTCGGGAGACGAGACATGTTCGGCAGATTAGACATGTGTAATGATTTAAACATGACTAAAACTCAATAAAAACTATATAAATTAGTAACTAGTGACTAGTATTAATATCTACCTTTCAAAATATTGACTCGAATGATAATTGTATGATGATTACAATATAAATTTATAACGATATCAGATGTTCTTGTGTTTCAATTATCCATTATTTTATTTTATTTTTAATTGACTTGTTTTCTTCGGTTACAATTTTCAGTTCGGTGGGTAATAGATTGAAGTATTTAGTAGCTGTATGTAAGGGACTTTTACAGTACTTTGTTTAGTAATTTTGGGCCGTTTTATTAATTTATATATGGATCTACCATCAGTTATTACATTTTTGATTACATTCATTGAAATAATAATACAAACTGTCTAGTACAAACTGTTGTCTAACATTTAATACATAACTTTGCCCTAATCCTATTTTTTTAAATATTCTCTTTTGCATGTCCAATATTGGTTTGATAGCGTTTTTGTAGCCACCGCCCCACGCAATGATGCCATAGTTAATGGTACTTTCGAACTGTATGAAAGTAATTTTTTTATTCTGTTTATAGATTAAACAGTCTATTTACAGACTGATATCATATTGGTTTGTATTCAATACGATAATCCAATGTATTCAATTGCAAGATATCATAGTAACAGGGCGCGAAATTATAATGCAATTGGTAGTGAGAAAGAAAAAAGATCAGTTGGTCGTCTGAGATTTTCAATATATTAATAATATAACTACTGGACAAAAAGATAACGATATGTATTTTTCATAAAGTTTTTGAACCGACATCATGAAATATTAAAAATAAATTATTATAGCGCGCAATAAATTTACAGAAGTGAAAATAATGTGAAGTTATGACGACCTCTTTTCTTAATATTTGAGATTTTTGCAATATTCTTCAAAATGTTCATAAAATATATACATCGTCACTAGATTTTAAAATCGGAAAGAACTGCACATAATCGAAAATTTCCGAACAATCTAGAAAATTTTACAATAATATGGAAATCGATAGAATACGCGAGTATATACAAAAATATTTGAGAAATCGAGTACCTTATGTAAACTACGATGCCACCGCATATGAAGACAGTCTAAGTTTGACATCTGCAATTAACCACAGGAGGCAAAATCTTTGAAAAACCAAGAAACAAGCGAACTGTGAAATATGTATTACGAACTGTAAATAAAAATTATTTGAATGTGGAATATTCAAGTGTCGACGCAATGCGAATTACCGAATGAATTCCTGTTAAATGTGTGTCCATTAACTTTGTTAATAAATAAAAACTTAAACGATTTTAAGGGTTTCATTTGGTTAAATCTTTATAATCTAATGTCATATTAGAAACACCTATCAGGGTCAATAACGACATTTTTGTTAAGACGTTGACTGTTCGTTTGTTTGTTGAAAAATAATAAAAAAAACCTCTTTAGTTCGAAGTAATTTTAGAGCGTTCAAAAGAGATCTGGTCGTATTTAATATTAATTATTTTATCATTTAAAATATTATATACTTAATAATGTAATTTGACTTTCCCATTTTAACAGTAATAGCCAAAAAATAATTAGTGTCTCCGACAAACCATTTAATTATAGTATTCTGAATATTTTGATGAAACTTTTAAAATACACAGTGTCATATAAATGTCGATCATAGACGTTTTGGTTGATTTTATTAATTAAGTAATCGAAAATTTTTAGTAATGACAAAAGTATGGTTACGAAGTACATTGTTTTTATTTTTCCAAGAGCCATTAGATACTAGACCAAAGAAAATGATTAAACCGAATACCATAATGAAATTTTTTATTAAATAAATGTTAATTTTTTTCAGCATTGGATCCATAATTGTGTTCTTCCTGGAAATAATGTGGGTCATAACATTATTTATCGAGCTTTGCACAAAGTAAGTAAAAATTATATACTCTTTTAAAATGAAGTTTTTTTTCATACAATGTGTTAAAAAAATATCGAACTTTTGGTCGACAGAAACATATAAATTCATTAATAAAATATAAATATGCACGCACTACTCCCAACGATCCTGCCATAGTTAGAAACTTCCGGAATCACACCTTTTGGAAAAGTGTTCAGCTGGACCGTCGCGTTCCGCATCATATATTCTCTGCTTTTAAATCGGGTTCCTTTCAGCGCCATTTTAAACTCGGGGAATAGCCAAAAATCACACGGAGCATATCGGGAGAGTAGAAAGCTTGACAACCTAGGTGAATATCGTGTTTGGCCAAAAATATTGAATCAGACGAACGGGAATTCCCAACGCAATTGCTTCTGCTGCATTGGTGACAAATTCGGTAAAAATTTTGCGAACATTATATTTTTTCTTATTCAAGTTTAAATCCTCGGTTGAAATTTAAGGTCCGATACAACGTATAACCCTACCTTTTTCACAAATTCGCGTACTGCGATACGATGATCCTGCATGTCTGCACTTGGTAAATCACATTGTATTTCAGATTAATGAGGGCGAACCGGTTCTATGTCCACTGATGTGTGACTAGCTTTGAAGCGATTATACAACTCTTTTATCGATGAAATGCTCATGGCATCGTTTTTTATACAGAGGTTGACTGATGGCGAATGACATTTTCTGCGGGCAGGAAATATTCACCCACGCGCATGATGCTCCCTGCACGTCACCTCCTCATTTTTGTGGCCGAAAAAATAAGATTCGATATTATTTAAACACCGTATTAGTAGATGACGCAATGTACCAGTATTTAATAAAATAAATATTAAATATTAAATATTAAATAAAAAAAATAAAAAAAAATAAAATCATACTCAATAAATATGATAATTTGGGGATAAATTTTAATAAATTTTATTATTAAAAATATCAGTATTGATTTCAAAAATATTTTTTTGTGATAATCCCTTTAATAATTTCGTCTATCCGTCCTTCTTCTTGTTTATAGTTTCCTTTTTTCCCTTTTTTCTTCTTTTTTCCTCTTCTTTAAAGTTAATTCTTTCTTCCTTTTTTATATAAATAAATACTTATTCCTTAGGAGCCGACATGTTAAAGTACCGCCATTTTTGATGGGTACAGCTAGTATTACTAATTTGATAGATAAAAAATGTGCGTTAATATTTTACTGAATACCACAGTTGAAGATGATAATATCACATGTGGTGGTTTGGGCAGGTATAACCCTTGTACAAGTTTGACATGGCAGATAATGAACATGATAAAAGGCAGGAAATTTATGATTGTTTTAATATTTTAATAATTATTTTAATGTATTAAATTTTAGATTTCCCTATTTTGAAAAAATGGTAATAAAACTCAATTAAGTATTTACTTGAGTGAAAAACTGTTACTGCTCTTAAAAAAATACGTTTTAATCCTCAGCAAAAAGGCATTAAAGACAACCTTGCGGGTTTTAAGGAAAAAACAGCCTTTACGATTAATAATTCTAATTTTCTAAGGCCCGTTTCAAGTCACTGCCTTTTCAGAAGAAAAAGGATGTGTGCAATCAAATATAATAATTTAGATGTCCGTCCGTACGTCTATCTGTCTGTCTGTCCCCGTAACTTCGTGTAATTCACGGCTAAAACTAAATTAAACTGCCGGAGATGGGGCTTGAGCCCCGGGCCAGCAAACACGAAGGCGGCAACGATATCGATGTTGCTACCGCCAAGCCTGCGTTACCCATCAAAAATACAGTACACACAGGACTTTGCAAAGACGCGAACCATTTCATGTTCCACCCAGCATAATCGCCAGTTTTTGATATAGTACCATTAATTGCCGGCAGGGGAAATATATAAAAAAAAGTTTAAATATTTTAATAAAAATGGTAATTACTATTTCATGGATGTCGGCTATAAAAAAGTAAAAAAATTATTCTTTAGGAACCGGCATTTATTTGTTGTAATAATTTAATTGTTCTAAATATAATAATTTTGTTGTCTGTCTGTCTGAATTAACTACTTATTTCTCGATTCGAACCTCAAACGCGTGGACGGCAGCGCGGCGACTAGACGAGAGAGCTACCATCGCTTTTCCGTGGCCTGTCAAAAATATACCGTACATAATACATGCGGCAGAGCCAAGATGGGAGCCTATAATTTACGCCTCCTAAGTTCTACGTTTGAACGGACTTTTTATTATGTATAAATAAAAAAATAAATCTTGAATTATGTTCCGTGATTTTTCACGGGTGAACGGCTAGTGTAGATAATAAATAATGCTTCTTAAATTGAAACATTGTTTAGAAGATTAATAATATGTTATCATTTATTAAAAAAAATAAAAAAATATCTGGGAACCAGAAAAATATGTTAAAAATGCATTTTCATTTTACAGTTCGCGAGCGACCAGTAAAAGTAAAATATTTCACGAATTACGAAAACTGAATACACGAATTTGCTATGCAAATTATCACAATGAATAAAAAAGCACTCGATATTTGTTTCGATAATGTTTTCGCCGCGTCTAACTCATTTCGCGCGGTAAAACTCTATTGTCTGTAACGTCAGAACCAATCGCTCGAAAATGCTCTTACCGTCAATGGGGTGAACTCCGGCCCCCGGAATAAATAGGTCCCACCCCCAATTTCCGACCCATAAATTCCTGCAAGTGCGCTCGAGAAACACTTTTAGTCTGCGTGAGAAAGCGGAGATGTGGCTCTGGCCCGCGATTCCAGCATCCGACCCTTCGTACAAGCACCTGCAATAGTTTCCACCTTCCGAATAATTCTTCGGATAAATATTTTTTTAATATGCACGGTATAAATCACCCACATCTGCACTTTCTTCTAGTCATTGTAAATTTTTCTATTGTATATTGTATGAGAAATAAACATATTTTGAATTAATTATTACTTCTGTTCTCATAATGAAATATAAATCACCATGATATCACCCTCCAAATTCTTAGGCGAAAATAAAGAAGTGGCTCTTATTAAATGGTATAGCTTAACTGTAATCTTCTTATTGAATGTTATATGAAAACACTTAAAAAGTTTTCTATATTTCTATATTGTAATTTTTTGTATTCGTATTTTTTCAAAATTGATTTTATTAAGACAATCAATACATTCAAGAAAATGTTAGTTTTGATAGTATATTAACCACTTACGATACGTTAGTTATGTTAGTATATTAACGGTTTAAAGATTTGCCCGTCTCTTCTTAGTCAGGACAACCATTGTGTAAATAAGATTGCACACCACCATAGTGCTACTCACTAACACCTTCATATGCATGTTAATTTGATTGAAGGCTAACATGCATATGAAGGTAATAAATATTAATAATATTATCAATTTATTTTTGGGTAAGTTTTTAACCAAGACTATACAAATTTTTAAAATATTTTGGGGCATTTAAGAAATTTTTATTTACATAAATACTAGACTCTTCATTTCTAGTGCTAAAAAATGTATTTTTTCTTTGACCTTTTGAAGTAATACTTCTTAATGCGCGTTAAAATGAAATTTTAGGATACAAGGAAATGGGCGTCATGTAGGGAATTTTTCACACTACGAAGTCTCGATTTACCAATCAAAAGCTTTGATGGCGGTTTTACAACCATTAGCAATTCCTGTAAGTGACGAAATCACGGAGTTTGAAAATGCTGTTATGAAAATTGCATATCTTCGGGCGCTGGTATTGTTATTTATTTACTGTTTGCTGATTCTTCATAATGTATTGTGATTAAATTCGTAATGTGTTATAATGGTGAGTGAATATGTGCTTAGGGAACGTAGAGTTTTGTAACATTGCTTTTGAAACTTAATTAACACTCCCATTCCGGGAAGGGGCACAGTATAATCCCAGCAATTTAATTTTTAAAACTATTTAATAAATATTAATGATATTGAGCTAGTATTCTTTGTAATCCTTAGAAATATTTCAAAGAATACAATACAAAAAGAAAATAAAATGACAACGCGTAGTGAGACAGAGAAAAGGAGAATTTTTTTCCCATAGCAATCAGGAATATTCTAATAGCTAACGTTTACGTCATTCTGCAGCTTCTATTGGATGGGCGCTTTTGATTGATGAAACGTCAAAATACTACGGTTTCTTATAAAATGACGATATTTTAAGTAAAATCTTATTTGACGCATCTGTAAGAAATGTAATTAAAAATATAACAGAATATTTTAAAACTATTATACTTCATTAGAACATAAATTTGACTGGGGTCATTTGTACCCCGCTTCAGCCCCGATCCTATTTTTTATCTTCCGGTTAAGAAGTTTTGTTAAGGGAAAGTGCAGAATTAGTGCTGCGCGAGCTTTCATCAGTCGTGTATTGTATTATGTACGCAGAGAAATGTGAATAATTGATGTGTAGCGTCCTTTGCAGTCATCTCCGGGGCTTGACCGTGTTTCCGAGATTATCCCCGTGTTTCATCCGTGTACACGCACCTTTAGTACGCACCCTTTTGATAGCAGCTTTTGTCATTTGACGCAGAGCGATAAGGGCGAGCATTGTTTCAAACCCGTACCGCCCGTCGCCCGTATTACAAGAAAATCCCTCTTTATACTCTGGCGTGGCCGTTTCTTTCAAAGAAATATTACATATTAAGTAAGTACTTAAACACAAACCACTTTTCGTAATACCAATCGGTATTATATGGACATTATTAAATAGAAAATTATGCTTTCCTTGCTTCTTATAACTCAGTATTATATAAGCCATCTGGTAGCGTACTTAGTATTATACATTGTTACAAAGAGAATTATATATTTTGAATACAGATTAATTAATAACAATGACATTTGCGGTACAGTAATGGATGCACTTATTGTTTTGATTTTCATTAAACTGAAATATTATTAAAATCTTAATATTAAAAAAAATAGATAGATATTTTATTTAAAAAAACATAAAATAACTTCGAAATCATACTAATTTTGAAAACGGAATGAAATCAGCTATTGGAAGACATTTGAAATTATTATTATTATTATTATTGGGAAACACATATTAAGCAAAAACCACTGTATTTTTCATCATTTCATCGTTCATTCTTCATTTCGTTTCATTTTCGTTCTTTCCCATTTATTACTCCCCTTCACAATTACTTATAGATATACACAGTAAAATTGAAACAAAAATAAAAATACTCAAAACAGACAACAAGAAAATGTTCAGTGTTGAAAATAATGTATTACGGCAGGTACACGCAAAAAACAAGTTGACAACAAAACATATTTTGTAATATTTAGTTTGTAGTTTACTCTGAAGAATGAACGGTGGTTCCAAAAGTGGTTGGTGTTAAAAAGGAATAGGTGATTATAATGCTAAATAAAATGCGTGTTCTTGTATTTTAAGATCTTGATCGATCATAAGGTTAAATTTTATTTTAAAATTCTAGTTTTAATGTAATTCCTCCTTATGACTGAGTCATATAAAAAGCCTATTTGGCGGTATAAAGGGGGAAAAAATGAATTTTTTTAATTGAAAGAAGACGGAAATTAAAAATTTATAAGTTAACGAAATTTAATATTAATATAGCAGAAAATATGAAAAATCAGTGTCAGAAACAATAATTTCACAAATATTCACTTCATATTTGAATGTTCACTTCATTCATAAATAGTATAATATCACATAATTTATTTTTCATTCTATTGCGCGTGAGGATTACAGCGTTTCACGAATAAGTTCAAATTTATCGCGCGGACTGAACATTGTTTAATTAATATTCCAAATGGCCGTCGGCATCATGCTTAGTTAGTTTATTATTACCCGTGAAAAATATTAAAAAATATGTATATAATATACAAATTTTATACTGAATTATTTATTTCTATCACAGTGAGTTTGTATAGTTATAAATACCAATTCATACCTTTTTCCCCACAAGAAAAAAATTCACAGCAATAAAATATCTTACATGTCTCACAGAGACGAAGCTATTTATATGGAAAAATGGTTATGGAAATCCTTGTATGTTAAGGGGTTTACGACCTATCACTTGGCTGGCTTAAGTGATCACTTTACATAATATAACGTTCACCAGTTCCACCCAAGATAGTTTCTATCCACTTTGTTGTGAATTTTTATAATTACTATGCTATGCCATCTATGTTTTTTAAATTTGTCATTTGTTAATTTGCTGTTAAATGAAACTTTTACATTTTTGGATTAGAGTGTGAAGCAATATTATTTTTTTATGAACGTATGATATACATCCGAATTGTTTACGTATGCACTAGAATACGCCTGAAAATTATTTAAATTTTTGACAAGTTTAATATTTTTTGAGTATCTTCAAATTTTTCCAGAACACGATTAGTGGATTTTTGTCCCCTGAGGGATCGTCATTAATCAAGATATATTATCGATGTCTCATAGATATGAAGTTATTTTTATGGGAAAATAGGTACGGAGAGTGAACACTCTCAAAAAAATAATGTTAAAATTATAATTGATCAAAATAAATGATATGTTGCCTAGCACGGCACAACTTATCGCGACCACCACTGACGTTACCACGCTATTGCCATGCGTTACCATACACTGCTAACCCGACGCCACGCGGCGATGGATCATAGGGTCTCGCTAAATAAAACGGTTTGGGTCTTGGCCAAATATACAAAATAAAAATAAAATTCGCGGTCGGTAAGATCTCAATCTACGCTCTCAGAATCCGAGGCTTAGTCTTAACCTCAGTTCACTGTGCCAGGACTGATTTTCAGAGGCGCTATATCCCTCTAACTTTGATATTAACGTACATGTATTTTAAGCACAATATGGAATGTAGATTTATGAAAATAAAATAATAAAAATACCTAACCTATTAACATAAAAAGCAGATTTTAACAATATTTACTTATTAACTTATATAAAAAATATAAAAACATTAAATCATTTTCATCTGTGCTACTTATAATACTTTTATATGTTATATAACATGAATGTTTAAAAAATTCAAGTTATGATATAATAAATTATTCAATATCTGCAAAATTACTTTGTGGTAACATTATTTATATTGATAAAACACTTTATATAAAACCACTATTTATTGAATCATCAACATGTTTTGGGGCCCATGGTTCCATCATCATGATACTACGTGTACTAAAAATTAAATTCGAAGTACGGATATTAATTAACAAAAATAATTAAAATAAAATAAAATATGTTATCTCCGTATGAAACCACGATTTATTTTATTTTAATATGTCAAACCACAAAGTTATTGCTTTCTACAAAAAAAAATATACGAGAATTTAATTAATAATTAAAACTAATGTGAAAACAAATTTAAAAGGCAATTATTTGCAAAAAGGATTCGGTTATTTATAATATAGTTTTCTATCAACACTTTTTAAAATTTCCAAAATTTCTGATTTATCTTACTGTAAAATTTATCAACCTCTACAAATATCAATGTAAAGTTTTTTTTCAAAAGACGATAAAAAATTTCTGAATAGTAATTGCTATTTACATGTCGTACATAATCCTTAATTGAAATATAAAAATTTCTACAAAGTTTACTAACATAAAAATGATTGCAATCAATACAAATTGTAATTTATCGAAAATATAGGAAATTTTTTAATTAATAAATATTTTAATAATGCGTAATTTTTATGAATATTCACAGTAATATTATTTTACCTGTACATTTTATATAGATTTACTTTTCAACAATTCACTTTCCCATTAGTGGGAGAGAAAAATATCTGTATAATATTTATGGCTGTCTTTTCCGATTTAATACTCGAAACCAATTCGTACAAAAGTGCTTTTAAAACGAGTCTTGTATTTTAAAATATTTTCATTTTAGAAAGTCGTTTCCTGAATATTAAAAAGCGATAATTTTAGCGAAAAGCCAATATTTATTTTACACCCGGTGATTTCGTTGTAAACTTTTTTGTCAAAGTGACTTTACGTGTTGACTCACTTTTATCGCATAGATTAAACATAAGTGAGGCTTCGATTTTGTTAAAAGGGATATTAAATAAATTTTTGTGCCTTAAGTTCGCGCGAAGTAAAACATTTTTTTTACAATTTCGTCTCTCGCAAATTGAGATGATGGGCAGACGCGTGCACTCCTTACAATAAAGAAAGCTGGACATCATTATAATTTAAGCGAAAAAATCTAAATAGCATTATTTTAATGAGTATGACCTATTTATTATCTTTAATGTGATATTCTCTTTTAAAATATTTTTTTTTATTTTTTTACTTCGTTATTCAGATATTTTTAAAACAATGTTACTTACATTCTGGTCTAAAAATAAGGAAGTTTCATTTACCAGCGGCGAAATGTATACACTGTTTCATGGGAATGACAAATTTTCAACCATAACAACCAAACAATGCTTCTAATTTATGTATAATTATATAATTGGCAATGAGAAGATGTAAAATTTACTAAAATACAGTGAAAAATTAAATTACAATAAATTTTATTTTTAAAAATCCAGGTTTATATGTAAAAAGTAAAAAATAGATTTTAGGATAAATTTTTTTGCCTCCCTCTCTTAATAAAAGATTGGCCCTTAATATATTGATATAGATAACAGAATTCTATTGTTGATGGAGGGAAAGCGCCTTGACTTTTATTTGGAGTGAGGCAACAATTTTTTGGCAGAAAATTAATTTTTAACTTTGTGGTACATTTAAAAATAATATATTTTTCAATTTTTTTGTCTTCATATTTGTAGGAGTCTAGCACCATCCTTTGGTGAGCTCATTAACTAATTTATCATGTAAAACTTTGATCGATTAATTATGATGGTTTGATTAATTAGTGAATTTGATAATTCATTCGTGTATTTTAATGCATAATATGTGTGTGTGTAAAAATTCAGCTCAATTGGACATTGAAGCTAATATAAGGGCAGTAATAAAATTATGTAATACAGCACGATTTAGAATTTTCAATCCCTTTTGATGGTGGTTTCTTAATAAGTGATGATTTCGCACTTGAAAATATAGAATATTTTCAGAATCAATAAAGACAGTACGATATCACTTTGTCATGTTGGTGTGTCATTGGACTTTCTTGAAATATATATTTCCCCACTGTAGGAATATATAGCACCAGTTAGTTCTAAGTCAGTTTGCAAACGCATTGATTCAGTATTGGTGGTAACCGTTAGTACTCCCCACGCTGAATCTCTTTGAGTCGGATTCCTCATTACACATCACTCTGCTTGTTGCAGAATGTTTCCATCTACCATTGATTCAGTAGTGGTGGTAACCGTTAGTACTCCCCACGCTGAATCTCTTTGAGTCGGATTCCTCATTACACATCACTCTGCTTGTTGCAGAATGTTTCCATCTACCATTGATTCAGTATTGGTGGTAACCGTTAGTACTCCCCACGCTGAATCTCTTTGTGTCGGATTCCTCATTACACATCACTCTGCTTGTTGCAGAATGTTTCCATCTACCATTGATTCAGTATTGGTGGTAACCGTTAGTACTCCCCACGCTGAATCTCTTTGAGTCGGATTCCTCATTACACATCACTCTGCTTGTTGCAGAATGTTTCCATCTACCATTGATTCAGTATTGGTGGTAACCGTTAGTACTCCCCACGCTGAATCTCTTTGAGTCGGATTCCTCATTACACATCACTCTGCTTGTTGCAGAATGTTTCCATCTACCATTGATTCAGTATTGGTGGTAACCGTTAGTACTCCCCACGCTGTATCTCTTTGAGTCGGATTCCTCATTACACATCACTCTGCTTGTTGCAGAATGTTTCCATCTACCATTGATTCAGTATTGGTGGTAACCGTTAGTACTCCCCACGCTGAATCTCTTTGAGTCGGATTCCTCATTACACATAACTCTGCTTGTTGCAGAATGTTTCCATCTACCATTGATTCAGTATTGGTGGTAACCGTTAGTACTCCCCACGCTGTATCTCTTTGAGTCGGATTCCTCATTACACATCACTCTGCTTGTTGCAGAATGTTTCCATCTACCATTGATTCAGTATTGGTGGTAACCGTTAGTACTCCCCACGCTGAATCTCTTTGAGTCGGATTCCTCATTACACATTACTCTGCTTGTTGCAGAATGTTTCCATCTACCTTTGATGCTTGATTGTTTAAATACACGGGAATACAAAGTTCTTGCTTTCTACAAAAAAAAATATACGAGAATTGAATACATGAATAATGTGAAAATAAATATAAACGGTAATTATTTGCAAAAAAGATTCGATTATTTATAATATTTAATTTTCTATTAACACTTTTTCAAGTGTGCAAAATCTCTAATTTATCTTACTGTGGTCCAATGTTATTATATGTAAAATTTATCAAGTTCTATAAATATCAAAAAAATGTTTTTTTCCAAAAGATCATAAGAAAATTCTGAATAGTGATTGCTATTTAAATATGTACCTAAAGTAATCCTTAATTAAAATAAAGATTACTTGGAAATATTTCAAGTTGTTGGAAACATGTTCCTTGTATTTATGACCTCGGGAATTCACAGGCCTGTTAGTAGTGATAGTTACACCGTTATTTTTACCGATTATTTTCGGTACAGTTATTTGCGATTTGTTTCGATTGTATCGATGAGTGATAACTAATATATATTACTGTCTAGTACCGATGATTGTATGTCGAAAATAACGGTTAGCGTGTCACACCGGTTAAAATATCATCACTACCTTTTCGCATTTCCAGACCTATTTTCCATATTACGATTGCATGGGTTTTTTGTTTAGGCCAATATTAAAAAGATAGAAAAATAAACATTCGAATGTATCATTAGTAGGTATTAAAGCAGAGGCAGCAATATCAAAAAAAAATTGAATGCAGTAATCATGGATTTTTAATTGATAATAGTGTATAAATTGATAGGCAATATAGATAGTAAGGGATAGATACATAAAATCTAGAAAAAAATTCATTTTAAATTAGTTTTCATCGGAAAATAATTTAAATATTAAAATTTTATATGTGTGTAGAAACTCAATTCATTGTTTATCATTTTTTAATAAATTACACACTTTTTATGCAAACATAAATGCCATGCCAGTACCTACTTATACTTACGTTGTGTCGATTAATGTCATTAATTAATGTAAATCAACGATGTTCCACATTTAAAATTATTGTGACTCAAAGTTTAAATAAACCCTACTTAAATATAACTGATTGCGGATATATATACAGATATAATGAATTCTTATTCAGCGTCATCATGATGACGTTGAATAAGAATTCAACGAAACGTCGAGAATACTCTCTTGGAAAAACGTACGGTTCGTATAAAATATCCGAAACCAGTTATATTTAAATATGTCTAACGACCGTAATAACAACCTTAACTCTTTAATAAACTCTACTTGTGTCAATCAACGTTGTTCCAAATTAAAAAATTTTGTGACTCAAAGTCACAATAATAATGAAGATAAAAAATATTTATTTATATGTATAATTTCATTGTTATGCGACACGCATAGACGTAGATACGGAGGGACATAAGCCTATATTGTACTCGTATATGAGAGATTCACCGCTACCATCTAATTGACAAAAATATGGGTTGTCGTATTTCAAAATGATTACCTTGCAATTTCAAAATAAATGGGATTAAAACAAAAGCGCCAGTTTTAAAATGAGATTATCTGGCAGAAAGGGCCAAGTTTAAAATTGATAACTAATTTTGAAAGCATGTTTTTGTATTTCAAATGCGTTTTATCAAAAATATTAATTTTGAAAAAACGCTCATCAAATGGAATTCAAAACATATATGCATATTTTAAAAGCATTTTTTCAAAATCAAATCAATTTAAATTACAGTTACAATTACATTTATACAGAAATTTTGTTAATTTTGTAATGTAAATACAATATATTTTAATACGGTTTAAGGTACATATAAAATTTTGTATTTTTTTGTAGATTTCTAATTAGGTAAATAATGTAAATCCATCAACAGACGATATACATTTTTTAAAATGGAAAAGAAAAAGTGTTGTTTTTGAAAAAAAAATATGTCAGGGATTATAATGATCAGCGAGCATGCATTCAAAATGATTTTTTTGCACGGAAGCACAATATTTGCGTGTCAGTTCTTTGGCCTCCGGCTAATAAAGAGCGATGGTGTGTTGTAGGGGTAAAATTAGCGTGACCATTAAAGTCGATTCCATCATATATATAGAGAGAATATATATGTATATGTAATATGACGCCTTCTTGTTATCATCCAACACAATCTTCGACACACCTTTCATTCCAATTATTACAGATACCTGAATTAATGAAGGTGGTCTTTAGTCGGAAGAGAAAAAGGTATAGTACATTAAATGCCAATCAGATAACGACATTCAGAATCGATTTCGTAATTTTGAATGAAATGTTATTTCATATAACATTTCAGTCAAAATTAATATTTTTGTTACAAAATTCCGAAATCTGTGTAAAAAACATGTACATTTTTAGTACATATTATATATACTTTAGAAGTTACCATGAAACCAAAGTTAAGCTTAACTTTTTCAAAATACTTTCGAAGCACTTGTTGAATTTTGAATTGTAAACATTTTTGTTTTCGGTTTGGAAAAAGCTGAGCTTCAGGCCATCAGGTGTAAGTCTCGTAACAATCGTTTCTTACTTTAGCTATCGTAAACCTATTATATCATCAAAATGTTCTTAGGTTTTCACGGCCGTTCAGTATCTTCTGTGTATAGTTTTCTGGGATATTCTGCTGCATATATGTAACCTCTCTGGCCAACGTTTCGGATCCCATTGCAGGGTCCATCAGCCCTGATGATGGTTACATCAGCCCTGATGATGGACCCTGCAATTTTGGCCAGAGAGGTCACATATACACGTCAGAATATCCCAGAAAACTATTGTATCATGCACATAAGAAAATGAAGAATGATACATTTTCAATAATTTTAAAATAAAGAAAATTAATAATCACTTTTCATTATTTTATATTAATATTATCAAAGACATCTCTGCCTTGGAGCTTCGGAACTGGAGAGATCTGGCACTAAACCGAGTGGAGGGAGATTATTGAGGAGGCCAAGACCCACCAAGGGTTGTAGTGCCAAGAGTGATGATGATGATATTAATATTAAAAATTATATTATAACCAGATATATCCCGTTAAAAATGGCGAACCTTCTGTGTTTGAATTTCGGTTGAACGTTAATTAGTAATTAGTTATTTTAATATCACGAGACAGTAAAATCAGATATAATTGGTAGTAGGATTTAACTGCATACGTTTTACCAAGAGACTCCGGAAACATCACGAAGCGACATTGTGTGTGGTACTGGTGCTGTATTCAGCGTCACCCGGGATTCAGATCAGGTTATAATTTTAAATGGGTAGAGGGAAGTGTGCGCCAGTATTTTGTGCAGGCCCTAAGTAATAAAAATGATAAGGGTGTCCTAAGTGGGGTGGGCAGACAAAATTTTCTTCAGGATCCTAGAATGCAACTGTATAAAATTTGAATTGCCATTAAATGTAAATATACGTTTACATTGGGGGAGGGAGAAGAGGGAGATTGCCTATATTTTGCCAAGGATCCTTAAAAGTATCTATAATTGATTTAGATCCGTCAAAAAGTCATGGATTACAAAAAAAAAACAGAGAGACAATAATTTTTACTAAAATAGATGAGTTATTCTCCACGATTTCATTTATTTTAGTAAAATAAATGAGAAGGTGGATTTTTGTAAGGTATCCTCTATTGCAAATATTTAAATGCGATTATTAAAACGCCGAATATTATTAAACTGTGATCAGGAAGCATTCAGTTCCATCGAAAATAAATTAAAGCAATTTTATGAACACATTTTCAAAGTTCTTTTTGTCTGGCGTTAAGTGAAACAGTATTATATACATACGGTGAGTATATTTATGGAGTCTTTATAAATGAACACTTATTACAAATTCTATAGAGTGGCGTGATTTAATTTCGAGATTCGCACGCACTCTTGTTTCATTTCAAGTTAAGCAACGTTCGCGTATCAGAACTTATGACTACACGCTAAGCACCGCGTACGAAATGCATGTAGGTGTAAATGTATGTGCAGTAATATAAAGCAATCGAATCTTCTAAGGATTTTTTTTTTAATAGATTACCCATAGGTATTACTTTATATTTCATTTTTTGTGTTCAAAAATATTGTCACAGTTTTGAAAAACAAATCAAAACACTGGAAATTATGTAACGAAATAATTAACGAGTAATTAAATGGACAAAGTCACTTAATACGAAGTGCATAAAGAAAAGAGAAACAAATAAATTAATGATCATAACAAATTTAAAAAGCATGTCCAAGATAATACCTTACTGAAATTATATTAATTTTTCTTTTAGGCCTTTTCAAATAATATCATTTTTTTATTTCGTGGAAGTCTATTTAATATTTTCGGTATTATATATTTTAATGTCATTTTACCATATTTATTAATGACCTTCGGTATGGGCAGTCGAATCAATCTAAATATAATAATTTCTATGTCTGTCTCCCATAACTCCGTAACTTCCTGGAATTCAAGGCCAAAAATGAAATTACCTACACGGCTGGAAAAAGACTTGAACCTCGGACGCGTGGACGGCAACTAAACGACATAGCCACCACCACTTTTCCCTACCCCTTCAAAAATATACAATATTACATACTACACATTGTAATAGCAAGGATTAACTAAGACGAGAACCATTAATTTACGCCGTGATTTTTTACGGGCGTACTGCTAGTTTCAAATAAATTCACTAAAATAATTAGATAAATTCTATTTAACAAATAAACTTCCTATTCTATAACAAATTTAAGCAGAAGTAATAGTAAGTGGATACTCATCGCATTCCCAGGACTTTTTTTTGAGCGAAAGCTGACATATCGGTCCTACTCATGCGTCGCCAAATTGATATTTTTTCTCTAAGGGCTATCTCCGTGCTGAGTCGTATAAAAAGCGGCTCAGCAAGGAGAGGCCTGCAAAAATCCAATCACTATTCCTCACCCACAAAACAAACCCTTTATTAGTATTCTTCTTCTCTCAGTCACAATTGTTCCACTGCTGGACAAAGGCTTCTTCTAAAACCTCCCAATGTTTTCTATCTTGGACTAGTTGTTGCCATCTTCGACCCACAAGCTGGACAATATCATCTGTCCACCTTTTTGGGGGTTTCCCTACTTATTGTTCCAGGGTCTCTATTTTAGAATTTTTGGCGACAAAGAATACATTTTATAAACGAAAGTAAAAGTAACAAAACAAAGATAGTCGATAGATAATATTTAGGAATTTTCTTGCACACATAAAAAGGTACGCCAGTGCTGATCCGTGTTATATGAGTACACTGTTTAGTGTGATTTTAATTTTGTATTTGTCCAGTGACAACGAGTACACCCCCGCCCTGCGCTGCTGGGACGCCGTCTCCTGCTGCCGCGTGGGCTGGAAGCGCTGTCCGCTGTACCTGGTGGGGGCGCTGGCCCTCATCCTGTGGCCCCACTGGCTGTGGGTGTCCCGGATCGCCGGGGCGATGCTCTTCGTGCTGGCGACGCTGCACCTGGCGCTGTGCTGCGCCACTCGGCCCAGGCATCCTCTGCTGCCGAACCAGCACCACCACCTCGTGGCTGATGGCAACAGCGACTGCGGGAACGACAGGTGAATATTGTTTGACAATTTATTACTGAAGTTTAGTGATATGCCATGCATAGACGAGACATATCTTAATAATGAAATAGAAATAATTTTTAACATATTTTTTATTTAAACCTTGTAGGTACTACACACATAGTATTAGAGTTGTTTAACAATACTATAATCCCTCTCACCATCAGGTATAATTAATAATTATATTAAATACGGAATTTTCGTAATCTATTACGCTTATTATGAGTGTGTGTGCAGTACCTACAAAGTTTAAATAAAAATTATACTTTAAAGAAAAATGTTGCACCAGCCAAAGCATTCAATGACAGTAAATACTTTTTGAATAATTTTGTTATTACTTTTATTTTTATGTCGCTGTACAAAGGATATTAATTTTGAAATAATACGACTGCTTGTAAACACAGTGCTCAATATCATTGAAAGTTTGGCAGATACTTCATGGTGCAGGATCATAATTTAAATACACCAATAAAAGAACATCGCCTAAAAAATAACAACTTCTCCGAATTTTACAATCATATAATTAACACTGATCATGCTTTCGATAGTCACAAATTGAAACTTCTATCCTCGGTTCTTCATAGAGGATGGATAATGAATAGTTTGTAAATCAATGAAATCCTAAAAAAATTGAATTCTAAAAACACATTCGTAAATAATATCACATTTCAGTTCACTTCACCAATCCTAGAGCTTTTTGCAAAAAAAATATCGCTCTCCACCGCGCTCTCACCTGACCTACCCGATTAGATTAATAAATGTTGTATTTAAGTTAATTTTTATCAATACTTGGTGATAAGAGGGACTGCTCCTCTCAAAAACTATAGTAGTTATTAATGACTCGTATTACAGTGGCCAACAGCAGAAGTTTCACAAAAAATTTAGAGGAATGTGTAGACCATGATATGCAACGGATAAAATATCTGCTAGAGTAAACAAGGGTTTTGAGAGTGATTATCTGTAATTAATTTGGTACTGATAAAGGAAGCTGGAGTTTCTATGTGGTATGGTGAAGAGGTAGTGAATATGATACTGTTAAGCAAATTAATACCTCAGTTTAAATTTCTTTTCATTTCTATTTTTTCATTTTCATTTTATTACCTTTAAATGATACGGGATGGAGAAATTTAAAGCTACATTAATGAAACTAGTGATTATTATCCGTGGTGTGGTTCACGATTTAGAAAAAAATATAGTTGAATAATGACGATGCTCTTTTAGTCTAATAAAATGCTAATTTACTCTAAATTTAATTTTTCTAGAAGTTTGATCAATATATTACCTAATGCAATCTCCGCATACTTTATTTTTTACTTTAAATTAGCGCGCTTAAGTTGTTATTAGTATAATACGAGGGTCTAGTAGCGGAAAAGGAGAAATTTAGATATTTTAGTAAATAACTGGGTTGCATATATTTTCTTCATTATATGTTATCTATGGTATTATTAATATTGTCATTGTGTATACAATATATTAATTTTTCATTGATTTTTTATTATTTTTGTATTAAACAATTTATCAATTATATTATAACGGTTATCTTTAGAAATTTGCTTTATAGTGCTTAATTAACTGTTGTTTTCAGTATAAAAGAACAGAGTTAAGTATAAAAAGAATTATGACTTAGTGGAGGATATCCCTTGCATTTAAATTTGATCGATTCCCACGATTTCTTTGTCTCATCCGATAAATTTAAATATTAAAACATTAAACGAGCCTACATTTTATCGAATTTATTTGTCTCGAGAGAAAAAGCATTTGTTTCAATTAATCTAATTCGTATATCATGTATACCGGAAAATTACATTTCAAATATGTTTTAAAGTACACACTAGATACTAAATACACGTAGCATTTAGAATTCCCTAATTACAAAAAGCAGGTAAGTTACTACCACCTGAATATAAACAGGTACAATCGAAAAATGTATTTATAATTGTTTTGTCACGAATCGAATTAAAATGATGTCAGCTAATTCGTCATTGAACTATTGGCTGATATCTAAAATATTAAAACTGTATCACACATTAGGCATTATTTCCGTTGCATTCTCATAAATATTCAAAACATTGTCCACTGACAAATAATTTTAGAAACGTGCGCACTGCAGCTAACTTGCTACATGAACAAAATAAATTAAAGCACTGACGATAAAAAACCAGACAAGCCAATTTTTGTCAAAACATGTTAAGGCTGGACATTTACTGCGAATGCATATTTCGGCGTTTTTTCGAAAATGTGTGTTTTTATTATTCATTTATATCAGAATAAATATGTAAGAATAAAATGTTTGTAGGACAATAACCTAGACAGAAATTTTTTTATTATATAAAAGTAATAAACTAAATATTATTTATAATACTTAAGAATATATAAGCATTAACCGACAGGCCGCGGCCAAATATTCTTTCTATTCAAATCTTCAATAGTTACTGTATATTTATGTCACATAATATGTTTACTTAGGAGTATTCTTTCTTCTTCTTCTTCTTTCTTGGCGAAGACAAAGCTAGTATTATGATGATAAAACTGTATTAAAATAATTAAAAAATGTTCAATGTTAATAATGTTACAAATTTATAAATTTTCTAGAAATTTTTACGTTTTTGTTGATATGAAATCATGTAATGGCTTTTTATTTAAATAAAGACATGATTTCAAACAATATATTGTATTTACTGAAAAATACAATCAATAAGCTGTTCACTTGCTTTTGTTGACATTTCAGTCGGTATGTTGTCTTGAAATGGATTTTAAATCCAGTTTATCCTGTTGAACTTTTTCATCTCTTCTTTGAAGTTGGCATTAAAGTTATTTTTCAACTCTGTTAAATGAGTGAAAACTGCAGAGACTACATTGATATTTGGATGCTCTTCGTTATCTATAATAAACACGACACGACCGGACTAGACGCGTTGCGCGGTGTTGTCTGCGACCCACCTTATAACCGCTCATAGACACGACCCATAGTTTGGGAAACACTGATTTACTCCCTTTCAGTCATTATTTAAAAGTTATTTTATTTATTAATAACACATTAATTACTATTTAAAAATGAAAATTCCAACTTATGAAATATGCCATATTGTAATATCAAGTGGGCATTTTGCTCGGCATACTTAATTTTTTTTTAATTTTGGTTACACCTTTACCCCTTTCCACGAATCTTCCCTCCAGTCCTATACGCACATTTTTTATGAATACTATGGCAAAAATATTTAATATATTTCAGAGACAGTATATATGAGTACACATAATTGAACTAATTTCAATTACGTATATGTTTCTTTTCACTACGCAACAAACGAAAAAATGGTGATAAATCCAAAATTTTGTGATACCGTCGATGACAACATTATCATGAATGAACGTATGCACATTGCACAAAAAATGTTGAAAATCTTACATTAAACGAACTTTATTTAAAAATTACCATAAACTAACGCGTACAAATAGAAACAGATGTGACTAATCCCATTTATTAACTGTAATTAATGAGATTTAATGAAATAAAACAAATAATCGATTTAAACCTTTAGTGCCATAAATATTTTGTCAAAATATGCTAAAAATGCCAGTAAAAAGTGAATTTTCATAGATAATTTATATAAACACCAAAAACACTTACCATTTCTGTTACAAAACACTAATTTTCATAATTTTTTCAACATTCTCTTCAGAAGATTTCAAACTATGATAATAAAAACACAGAAATTGAATACTACATATTTATTGACAAGAAAATTACAGAAAATATATATAGCGGGAGTGATATATATTTTTCATCTCTTCTTGATATACAGTTTTCGAATTGTTTTATCATTTCAACATCCATATCGCAACTTTCCCTCGTGTTCGATATTTTGAAATCAAATTTAGGATTATAGAAATAAATAATAATAACAGTGTTTTTAGAAAAAAGTGTGATTGAAAAAAGTTAGAACGCACTGATGCACGCCAAAAGTGACTTGTCGAAACGAGCGCTACGGCGACGCTGACATTTTTCGCACACCTACCTATGAGCGTAGAAAAAAGTGTGATTGAAGTAAGTTAGAACGCAATTTAATGAATAAAAATATGAACGCGGGAACACGACCGTCACTGACGCGCGCCAAAAGTGAGCTGTCGAAACGAGCGCTATCGCGACGCTGGCATTTTTCGCACACCCACCTACGAGCGCCATGGCGCTTTTCGGCACTATAAGGGTTAAACATTGCCACTCTATGAGTAAATAATAGCAAATAACGCATCGCATTGACAAACCAATTGACTGTTGGGACACATACAAAACATTAAGTATGTCAGTAAATGTGAATAGTAACATATCTGTTAGTAACCTGCGCGCAGTACTTGCAGCTCAAAAATTAGACACTTTAAAGAAATATGCTATAGTATGAAAAATTTACTTGCCAACTGCATACAACTCGCAGGTGTAAAGATATATAATACCACTCTGGTAGGAAAATATTTAGTGTAGTACGATCGTACAGATTCAGGAAACTAATTTGATGCGCGCAAACAAGTAAAATAGGAAAACATTGATACGAAGTTGTATACAGAAACTACCGGATATAAAAACTATAGTCAAAACCATGGAATACGGCTACAATTTGAAATCGTCTTTTTCATAAGATAGGTATTGTTTAATAAGTGTTATTTGTTTGCCAGAATCTTAAGGTATGCACAAATTTTTTGCCTATGTATATGCATTCGGTTGCTGTTCGGTTATCATATTTATATGGCCCAATCACCGAGGTCTTCCTACTTTAACAAACCTTGAGACTCTTATCTCGCACTAAGCAAAGTAAAGGGCTCATTATTGCAGCATTTAAGCCAATATTAATTTTCTAAAACTTGACCAAGACCAACATGAGAATCTATAAAGCATGCTTAAGACCAATAATGACATACGGCATTGAAGCAAGGGCAGACACTCTCAGGACTAAACAAACATTGAGGACTTCCGAGATGAAGACGCCGAGGATGATAGCAGACAAGACTCTGAAGAAACGCGTGAGAAACACCAGAATAAGAAAGATATGCGAGGCTGAAGACATTTTACGATGAAGTAAACAGCGAAAGAGGGACTGTTACGATCATGTCCAGAGAATAGACAGCACTAGACTCCCTTATATCGCACTACGTAGTCAGCCTCACAGAATCCGCTCTCGTGGAAGACCTCCCAAAAGAGGAAGGCCATCTGGGAATCTACGTCACAGGAGGCGCTATCCTCTGGAGAACAGACCACATACGTCTATTAAAAGGAAGAAGGACCAAAAATGTTCCTTTCATAAAAGTCCAGAGCACATCATTGTTTTTAGTCAATACCTATGCCTTAGGTATTGACTATGCATTAATTTGACAAGCATTTTATGTATTAAAACTTTGATAGTTATACAACATATAACATTCGAGAAAACTACGAAACGAGTCTTTGACGCAAGTCAAGTACGCCATTTTATTTTACTTTTAATGCTTCCTTTCGCATTTAATATCATGTTAATTTTATTCGCTAAAGTATGTCATGAACATAACTGCATTAAACATCTTATTTCAAATGCTTAGCATCACATTAACTTAAATTTAAAAAATTGTCTCGATTTTCATTTCACAATGAATATTATTCAGGTGTGTCAAGTCCAAGTGATTGTAAATTCAAATGGAAATTTAAATTTTTAAAAATTGTACATGTCTGGTTGCTTTTAGTGATGCTAGATATTTCACAATTTGATAGATAGGTAATTTAAATTTATTTAAAAAATTACTTAAAATAATCATTATTAAACAGGTACCACGATATTACGTATAGCACGTAAGTAGTGCATATTTTTGATATAATGATAATTTCTAGTTCAATGTAATATTTTTTTGCGTGCATGTACTGTGTGTTGTTTTGTCTATACATAAATAAATAAATTACAATTTTCCTCAAAAATACAGTTTTGTCACTTGTATGATTTCTGTTTTTACATTCCCCGTAGTAACGCGCTGATTAAATATGTTACCAATACCAAAACGATGAATAATTTATTATAAAGGACTCTGCAGTGAAATTAAATGAATCGAAAATAATATTAACAAATACAATAATTAAAAAAATGATACGCCAATTAGTAAAATAAACAGCAAAAATATATTTATATTAGAATATTCTACTGCCGGTAGACGGCTCTACCGATCATTCTAAAATGATCCATAATGAAGTCCCGGTGATGGATGCAATTTTTAGGAGATTATTTCTTTGTATCTTTATAAGTAATTTTACACAAGTTTTAAAACCACCACTGAACCATGAAATATATTTATTTATGGAAATATACAAGATGTAAGGGAGTTACTTCGAAATATTTTACAGGGAGATTTCTGCCCTAATAATGAGTCGAAATTGTTTTAGCATCAATGTACCTAATAATATAAAAAGTTATGAAAATGAGCGAAATCAAATTTTGTATTTGTTTTCAATATATATGGCATACTCGTATATTTTATTAAACGTTGTTCAATCATGGAGGTAATAAAAATCGAATATTATAAATTCCTTTGATTTAATACTTCAAATATAAAATACTCAAAATCTTGCATACAACTTCTGGTTCCAATTTCTGCTTCGGTCTAATCTAATACCATTATAATTAAGATAGTGTTTTATTACCTAAATAATTGAGTTTGAATAAAGTTAGTAAAATATTTAATTATCAATATTGTGTAATCCTTTACTTAATGTGAAATTTATTTGCAAGGCACTATTTGTTTCTTGGGGTACTTAATGACGATATTTATTTACATTTAAAAGATAAAGAAAAAAAGATCTAAAAGCGCGATCAAAAACATGTGCCGAGATCGAAGTATAGCAGTATTTAAGAAAATGTTGATTTTTTTTAACAAATTTATTTATGTCTAAATACTGTGTATACTCGCATAGGTAATAAATAGTATATAACAAAAATTAAATTAGCAAAAATCTCTTAACTGGCCCATTTCATTTTTATGTTCAAATTAAATCCTGAAGAGGGAGCGGTTTCTTCGAAGCCAACCTGCGTCAAATTATAAAAAACGCCGGTAGTAAATACATTGTTTCATGGTTAAATGTCTATTACTTCTACTTCATGGCCTTACGGCCACATTCTTTCATCTTTAGTTGGTTGTACAATTCGACGCCAGGTGTATCTATCCTGGGCTTTCACACTCCATTTGAGAAAAATAAGCTCCGCTATAGGGAAATATTTCACATATTACAAATACCGATGAATATATATGTATGTGGAATAGATTCATAAATACTAATTATATGATATGAATCAGTAAGGATAATGTTTTCGTACATAATTATTATTACAAAAATATTCTAAAAACAACTCCACTTTTTTACAATTTTTTAGGTAATTTTTTTATCTTTTTTTCTTAATATATATATATATATATATATATAATATATATATATATATAAATAATTATTCTAGAATCGAAATGTTAAAGTATCGTCATTTTTGATGGGTTACAGCTAGTTTTTATACTAATGTGTATAATTTTTCTTCGTAAATGTACTTTCAAGAGCAAAGTAAACATTATTTTATTAAAAAAAAGTGATTTTTTTTTGTGATTGATAACATGTTTGTATAATTTAGAAGCATTTTATCAAAGGTAGTTCAATTTTAAATCCGCTTTGGCTGCACAATCCGTTAAATGTATTTCAATTTCGTATTGCGCTTTGTATATTGGCGGTTTTGTCTCTGTGATCCTCACTCGGAGATAAGAGCACGGAGCTTCGCCAGATCTCTCCTCTCATTGGTCCTCAATCTCAATTTGCATCTGCCACGAAGTTAGCGTCCATTTGGGATCCCTAGAGAATACGACAGAGTATTTTTGCACTCTTATCCACTGCGATTTAAAAACAAAATAGGTAAATCAACGAACAATATTTTGAGTATTTTCAAAAATTTCAAGAACACAATACACGATTTTTCCCAAGGGGATATCATTAATCGAGATATATTATAGATACCTCATAGAGAATAAATATTTTTTTATATGGGAAAGTTGTTATGCAAGTCTTTTGGGTGTTCATAGGGCTTACAATCTATCGCTGATAAGTTGACTTCCAAAACTTCCAAAAAGTTTATAGATGTGGTAGTCTATCACGCGTGGAATTGGTGATCGTTACATTGTGTAAAGTGATAACTTAAGCCCGCTGTACCGCTCGTAAACCCTACGAAGCTCAAAAAGACTTCCATACATATATTCCCATAAAAAAAATAGTTTCGTCTGTATGACACTTTTATAATATATCTTTTTTATTTTTTTTTATATGGTACCATTTACAAATATGTATACTATATTATTTTCTACATATTTTTATAATATTTTAATCAGTTTTTTATAAATTTTCAATTTCAGATATTATCTATTTCCAATCATATGTTTCATTCAATACAATTTATTTATACATAAGGATTGTATAAAACAAATAAAATATATGTATAACCGTCAAATATTGCTTTATTAAGATAAATTAAAGATGTCTCAAAGAAACGAAGCTATTTAAATGGGAAACGTGTATGTAAGTCTTTGTAGGGTGGCTCAGAGCTTATGACCCCATCAGCTGTTATTGGCTGTAGCTGGAAAATATGTTACACAAACCTCTAAAAAACATTCGTTATTTAAACACCAATGGTGTAAAATTTTTATTCCCATAAAACCAATACTATGCCCATTACCGCAATTTTTATGTGTTTTATATCATTTTAAAGCTCTGTGCATCTAAATATGTATCTTCAAAATTCTAAATAGGTATCTGAAAATGGACAAAGTGTTTAACAATTTTTCTTTTTCAGATATGACGACCTTACTGAAGTAATTGACGACACGTTTCCACCGGCAGTCAGTAACATCCACAACACCTCCGCGACGTCACCTTCGCTCAGGGATCAGGACGCCATCATCGAAATATGACCCAAACAAAATGGCGGACCGCAGAGGCCGCCAGAGGAAGAAAATACGACACGAGTGGAAGAGGAGAACCTCGAAAAATCCGATCGGCAAAACGCTAAAACTAAATTTCCCGTAGACTCTGGTCACTGGAGCGAAGAAGACGAATTTGGTTTCACTTAGGAAAAAAGTCACACCGATGTGTTAGAATTCAGAACATTGTAGAATTATAAGCCATCCTGAGAGAATCATTATTCGAAGGCCTTGTCTCTGTAAATAGTAATTAAGGGTATGTAAGGGTTGAATCTGTCACTTTACATAGAACCTCGTGATATTCAATCGGTGATAAGTACCTAAGCATATTTGCATATATATTTTAGATAAATTCTAGGAATCATGCTGTACATAAAAATAGTTATAATTAAAATAATATTTAAACTTAATAGTATATCTGGTAGAGTTTTTTTTTATAAATCTGGTATTTTTATTTAAAATCTGCTATTTCAACCGATTCTCAATAGCTTTTTTTAAAAGTAGTTTCATTTTATTTTAAAAGGTACCTAATTTTTAAATATTGAACCATTAAGGAAGTTAATCGAGCATTCAGTGAATTCTGGGTCTCATTTTTACCATACAGCAGAATCAAAAGATTTAAAATATGACCGTATTTTCTAAGCCAAAAAACAACGTAGGTAGGTACCAACTTAACAGAAATTAAAATTAATCTAAAAATAAATGTTTTTTTGTGTAATAACGAAGTGAAATTATAATATTTAATTTTTGGATTCATTAAAAATCGGCCTTTTTCGTTATATTATTGTGGTGTTTTGGCAATTCTAATTAAAAATTTACATTTTAAAACTATTTTGCATTATTTACCCCAAAGCGTCCTGTATTTTTACAATTTTCGCTGACTACTTGAAATACTACTGGAATAATACAAATATTTCACTGGAAAATAATTCATTTCAACTCCATAAAATAAACATTATTTACGTCCGCACGAATCGGATTGATTTATTGCTTTTTATTGTTTTGGTTTATTAATTAATGGTAAAGGTTTATCCTCAAATATTTGAAAAATCAAAATTAAGTTTTATTTTGTTCTTATTTATTGTTATAAAGTTTAACATTTTCAAGCAGGGCTTGCAGGAGATTAAATGGAAAATATTGGTGAGTCATTTTTCTATTGTGTTCTGATTTTCAACTTAAATTGTATTTTGATGGCGATGTTTTTTATTTTTCGACGAAAGAAGAACAATCTTTAATTTTTCACTATCAGAATTTCGGAAACAAAATCGGGAACTCTGACACCTGGACTAGCAAAAATATAAGAACAGAACCAGTGCTGGATGCGCATGACGTAATTTTTTCTGTAACTTATTTACTTTTACATGAAAAAGTTTTTCAGTTAACGTAAGTAGGTGGCAGAAAGCATACGAGTGTCCAAAAAGGAGAAAAAATGTCTATGCCAACGCCACTCTGGGACAGGCGTAGCCTAGTAGAGTGGCATAATCCACAAATTAAACAAAACAAAAAAATGTGTAATTTATCTTATGTTTTATTGTTAAATTAGTATTAAGTATCTTTATTTGTAAACAAGGATTTTTTTAAAATAAATAAATAAAAAAAAATATATATATATATATGGCCAATTGAATGCCAAAACTATATTTTTTTGTAATTAATTTATTATACCACGTCTCATAATAATTGGTACAATATCTCTTATAATTAGAAATCAGAAATATTTAAATCACCATCGACAATATTGTGTGCTATCGGGGCGAAATCTGCTTTTAGATTATCATAATTTTGTAATATTTGTTTTTAGTTCGGACTAAGTTTAGTGTACCGGATAAATTTTATGGGTGTTTATTATATTAATACGAAACATACACAAATAGTTTGAGCTTTGTACGTGGTAAAATGTAAGTTTTCATTTTCATACCTAAAACAAACAGATAATCTAAAACATATCTGTATTGGTGATGTGTATAAAATAAAGCCAGTAAATAAATTGACTCACGGATTGAATACGGTAGAAAAATGAAGTCTGACGCCAATCATTTTTCTTTGATGTTTTCAAAGGAAGTCGATCAATCACATGAGAGTAAGTACTTACTGTGGGAGCTTTTGCAAAACAATAAGCTCAAGACACAAATAGCAAAAAAGCATATTTTATTTATTCTATAAATTTAGTATTATACAGAAAAGCTTTCTTTGTATTCAAAAGTGAAGAACATTTTATTGAAGTCATGCAAATTAAAGTTAGTTGAAAGGTGGACACCACTTTAGTGGTGTATCGTATCTTCTTATTGTCTATCTTCACTTTGTCTACCTGGAAAAGCTCTACATTAAACTAGCCAAATCTTTGCCGCAGCTTATACAATGTGAAGATGTGAAAATCTGGGGATTGTGGACTGTGAAACAGCAACTCTGACACACGTAGAGGCGGCCCCCGTAGCTCAGTGGGCATGACACTGGCTTCTCATACCGAGGGTTCCGGGTTCGATTCCCGGTGAGGTCACAATTTAATCTACGTGATTTACTCAAGCCTGGGTGTTTTGTGATGCGTTTTCTTCTGTAATTCGGCCTCTTGGCTCCGTTCACCGACATGTTAAGCGCCTGACCAGAAACTGCCGAGGATTTTCGTCCGAACAATATGCAAGACCAAATTAATACTTCTCTGGATTTCAAATTCTCTGGAGATCAAATCCTTCATTAATTACGTATCCGAGGTATTTAAATATTCTGGATTTGATGGACGAGAGAAAATATTGTGATTTGGATGAATAAAGAAAAATATTAATATTGTCAATGGGCGTATAATAACGTGCATATGCATATGGTCAAATTTGATTTGACATATACCTACGCATAATATGACATAGGTATTTGCATATTACAATTGTATAAATGAAGTTAATATTCGAAAGACGTTTATTCTAGAGTTTTCTAGTTACTGACAAAATCAAATGAATTACTAGTTCGGCTCGAAAAGGTTCGAAACAATATTATTTCTAATTCAAACTGGTTAAAGTTCGCTTTAACGAGCAGAGCTAATCAATAATCCCAATCCCAAATTATAATAATTTCGTTGTCTGTCCATACGTCCGTCTTATAACTCCATAACTCTTTATAGTATAATTTTTTTAATTTTTTTATTATTATTATTATTATTTTTTTTTTTTTTTAAATAAATAGAGATGCGAACACGGAATACGCGTCACATCAATATTCTTACTATTTTCAAACTAAGCTAAACGCTTGTACTATGAAAATAGGACTAACTTGCTAGTCTGGGCTGAGATTCGAACCCGCGACCATTGGATCACGAGGCGAGTGTCCTAACCACAAGACCAACAAGCTACTTTTTATTTATTATAATTTTTTTATAAATAAAAAAATACTTTTCTTTATGAATTAAAAGTACCATCAATTTTGACGGATTACAGCTAGTATCTTACTTAAAACGTAGAGCAGTATGATTAATATTCCTTTTGGCTGCATATTGCCATATACAGAGCAATATGATCAATGCCTCAAGATGCGAGACACAGTGCAGCACGAAAAATATTAATGTTTGGTTGCATGTTACCACACATATATCTTCTTTTGTGCCCTACCCATTCAAAGGTGTCATGTTGACTATGAGAAATTTATATCTATATTTAATATATCCGCAGTAGACTGGCCTAACCACTTAACCTAACCGCTGTCGATGGTTTTTCAGCCGTGCTGTTCTCCTTCTTCCAGGGCCCCGACTTCCGGCAATCTTTCCCTGCATTATGAGGTGCAAGATCTCGTCCTTCTCTGGATGTCTCATCACATGTCCATGTTATTGGAAGTTTTCAGATTTTTATTGTTTTTTTTTTTAATTTTTTTTTTCTTTCCGGAATTTCTGCCACACCAATATATTGAAAATTTTCATACTTACCAAAACGTCGCTGTATATATAATAAATCCTATGTGCCGTCTAGTGTATTCTGAGATGAATGAATCCACAAATGAGATACACTAAAATAAACATTGCCGTTCATCTGGAAGGTCTGCCTTGTAATTAATCAAAATATTTTTTATAAATCTTATCTGTGTAGTTATTTTTTAAAACAGTTTTATTCGTTTATCTCAGAATGTACTTAAACGTCATATAAGATTAATTATATATACAGTGACAAAAAGTTGTGCTGAGAAAATATGATCAACATGTCGGTCTTTTAGAACGAGGCTCAAACCCCATCACTAGATGACAAGGCAATAACATAATTTTGTGGACTAGCTTTGTTACACGATAACTATAAAAAATCTAGCATTTTTAAAAATGCGTCACTCCTTAGGTGTGCGAGTTGCCGGATTTTAGAATGTCAACTGTACCGAACTACAATTTTCAAGATTATGGTATGTTGCTTCCTAAAATACTGGGTGTTACGTATAGCGAATATAATTTGATTGCCTCCGTGTTGGAGTTTACACCGGGGCATGCTCGCGGCTCGCGGAGTGTTGCCTCCCGCCCCAGAGGCCAGGATTTTGAATCACAATGCCGGAGGCTACATTGGCGCTACCTTCGTAGTAGCAATTTTGGCGTGGTTTCAGGATGCCGTGAAATTATATGATATCTGTATGACCTTTTACATTTAAAAATGAACAGTTAAACATTCTAATAGTAAAACTTTTAATATTTTTTTGATATGCAGTAATGAATTTCCGTACTAGCCCGAATACAACGCGACCCAGAAAATTTTAATAACGGCATTTATAAAAAAATAAATTGGAATTTAACACGACACATTATGTAGACGGTGTAACAGAACTAGTCCATAATACTTTACAGGTGGATTTCTACCTTGATTATAAGTCGAAAATGTTCAAGCATCCATGACCTAATTTCAATAGTTAAGGAGATATGCGATGTCAAAGTTTGCATTTTTTTCAATATTTCTGAGTTATTTTTTGCAAAACGTTGGACTATTATTTCAGTAACCTATATCTAAGATGAAAAGTTCATTACCTTTAACACAAGTCAAATAAAATATTAAAAACCTTCCGATTGCAAATGGAATTCTTTCAGGGTTTTTATTATTTTATTAAATTTTATTGAAGCAAATGAATTTTTCGTAATCGATTTAAGTTTCTGTAATGATACTTCAATGTTTTTGTAAAAAAAATTCAGGAATCTTCTGGTTTAGGTCTTCTGGGGTATTATGCCGTGTTATTACGACCTTTCTGGCCGACGTTTCGGATCCCATTGCAGTGTCCATTATCAGGGCTAATGTGTTCAACACATAATACCCAAACCAGAGGATTCTGAGTGGCCGTGAAAACCTTAGAACGAGTCAGAAATATTGGAAAAAATTGCAAACTTTGATATTGTATAATTCCATAACTATTGATATGAGATTATGGTTGCTTGAACATTTTCGACTCATAATCAAGGCAGAAACATACTAGTTCTAATTCTGTAACACCCTCTATATGTATATATTTTTTCACAAAATAAAATGCTGAGAGAACGACCATTATTAATTCAACTAATTTTTGTATGGACAGTAAAGAATAAAATAAGTAACCGTTGATTAAGAAAATGTCAAATGTCAATGTCAAAAATCAATAAAATTATTAACCAAACACATTAAATCATAGACAAGTCTATGGTCATAAGTGGGTGGCTGGATACAAAGGCGTGTAGCAAGAAGGCTTGAATAAAACATATTTCATAACCTAGGTATCAATTTTTTACAGCTAATAAATGGTCAAAAATGTCACGTTATAATACGGTTATATAATATTAAATAAATTAAATTTATAATTCTTTATACAAAACGTATTGTGAAAGAATTATAACAAATTAAAATTATATCTATATTAAACTAGAGTTACTACACACCTGAGAAAAACGAAATTTGAAATTGACTAATTCGAGACATAAAAAAGAAAAAAAAGGGATAAATATTAGGTCCTTACATATGAAATTGGCGTTTTGCTTTACTGGCAAATTTGATCTCAAATATCTTCTCTTTGGTTAGGAATTCCAAATCCAAATTTATACAGCTATTTACTCATGTATTTGTGTTTTGAAAATTATAATTCATTTGTGTTTTCCTCAATTGTTTTTTTCTTTGCGTCACTCAGTTTACAAAATGAAAAACTTGAAATATCGCGTTATTTACGAGTACGAGTTCCACCGTGGCACCAGTGCTGCAGAAACGGCTCGAAGGATTAATGATGTGTATGGCGACGGTGCCGCAAAAGAAAACACAGTGCGTTTTTGGTTCCAACGTTTTCGTTCTGGAAATTTCGACCTGCAGAACAAGCCCCGTGGACGGCCGGAGACCAAAGTTGATAATGAAGAATTGAAGGCTATTGTGGAAGCGGATCCATCGCAAACCACATCCGAGTTAGCTGCAGGCTGCGGTGTTAGTGATAAAACTGTTTTAATCCACTTGAAGCAAATTGGTAAGGTGAAAAAGCTTGAAAGGTGGGTACCTCACGAATTGAGTGAAGCAAATCAACAAACGCGCGTTGACTGCTGCGTTGCATTACTCAACCGGCACAATAATGAAGGGATTTTAAATCGAATCATTACCTGTGATGAAAAGTGGATCCTGTACGATAATCGGAAGCGCTCATCGCAATGGCTGAACCCTGCCCAACCAGCCAAACCATGCCCCAAGCGAAAATTGACTCCAAAAAAGTTTCTTGTGAGCGTTTGGTGGATTAGTGCTGGTGTCGTTCACTACAGCTTTCTTAAATCTGGCCAGACGATTACGGCAGATGTCTATTGTCAGCAACTGCAAACCATGATGGAAAAGCTAGCCGCTAAACAACCGAGGCTGGTTAGTCGCTCTAGGCCACTGCTGCTTCATGATAACGCTAGACCACACACTGCACAACAGACGGCTACCAAATTAGAGGAGCTTCAATTGGAATGTCTAAGACATCCACCGTACTCTCCGGACCTTGCCCCAACAGATTACCATTTGTTTCGAAATTAGGATAACTTCTTGCAAAGGAAAAAATTCAACTCCGATGGGGC
>JADDOH010025021.1:0-18732 GCA_016648135.1 Agrypnia vestita | reverse complement strand
TAAATATAAATATAAATATAAATATAAATATAAATATAGCGACAGTAGTGTCCTAGATAAATCAAGAAAAGTTGTATGCGAAACGACCTGGTCACGAGTTATTGTGACCAGGTCGTTTCGTTGTATCCCAATTATATAATTTCGTTGTCTGTCCGTTCGTCGGTCTGTCCATCCATCCGACCGTCGTAACGTTTGTTAGTTTTTATATTAATTTTTTTCTTTTTCTTTCCTTTTTTCCTTTTTTTTTAATAAATACTTATTTCTTAGCAACCGACATGTAAAAGAACCGTCATTTTTGACGGATAACAGTTTTTTTTTTTTATAAAATTGTATATATTTTTTTTAAATATATCTAATATTTTTTTCATCCGTTAAATCCTTCAACCAATTTAAATTGCGTCGATTATGATAAAGGCTAAATTTCGAAGAATGTTATTTTTAATATAATTATAATTAATATAATATTTTTAATAAAGCCATTGTTGGCCAGGATGTGGGTCAAATATTGATTACAAGATTTCTGGCTAACAGACAATGAAACTGAATAAATCGTGTAAAAAGAAAATTCGTCATGTACTCGCGGCTATAGAGTTTTAAAATAAGCACTTCGGTCGATAGTCACCGTTATTCGGAAATATTACACAACTTCAAACATGAAAATAAAAAAAAAAGACTTTTTATTTTTTTATTTTCATTCTACTTATTATTAAATTTTCTATTTAAAAAAGTTCTTATTAATTTAGTTCATATTCAATTTTTCTGAGGTGCATTTTACCTTATGAAAGCTTAATCTATACTAATATATAAAGAGGTAAAGTTTGTAAGTTTGAATGACGAGGTAATCTCCGAATCTACTCATATGATTTCAATAATTCTTACACCAATATTTAGAATAGACTTTCAGGGTGGACATTAGATATATATTTAACTGTTAGAACAAAAGGAATTTTCGTGGTGACCAATTTTACAACTAAATTCGACGAAAAACGTTTTTTACGAACGCTGCCTTTGCGGTAACAGATATTTAAATACTTTTTATAGAAAAGTTGAAGAGCTTAGAAAATTCTATAAAAAACATCTGACGACGTATATCTATATGTTAAGGTTAATACTTAAATTGATAAAATTTGACAAAATTTTACTAAAAATCTACGCGTGTAAAAACGCGTCTCAAAAAATGAAATAAGTAGAACTAAACAAGTTTTTATTTTCATATGTGTGATTATGGGTTCTATAAAGTTATCTATCAAAAAATAAAAAATTCAATCATTGTATTTCTGAATTTTCTAGATTGCACATGCCTGAGAATAAATCGTTCACTTTTCTCGTTCACAGATATAGCGTACGATCAAAAAAAAATCCCCCTTGCCTGCGCGCTGCGCCTTATATACCTACACTCCGGAACACTCGATGGAATGTTTTTGTACGATAGATGTGTTGTATGGCATATTGACATTCTCCAGCAATGCGCGTGAACACGCTAACCCACTGATTTGCCGGGCATGCTCGTTTATGGTTAAAATTAGCCTCCTTTGAGTCTAATGCACAATGCACATGCACGAGTGTAATGTGAAGCCAGTATACTTTAAGGTATTTCTGCAAACGAAATTCAACCCACAAAGACAGAAAAAATGTTCTGGTTAGAGTTATCTGGGATATTTTTCCGTGTGCGGACGATCTATTCGGTCTAGGAACCTATCGGAGCGTCCATCGTTAGGGCATATGTATTCCCAGTAGGTACAGTTATTTTGAATTGATTGGCAATAATCAGAAAATACTGTTTTTTTTTAATTAATACCTATTTTGTAAATATAAGTTTTATTAGCTAGGAGATTAAATTATGTAAGAGTAATCACTAAAACTGCAGTAGAAATATCTTAAATGTACACGAGGGAGGAAAATCTTCCGCTGTGACTCTAATCCTTCACCTATGGAGAGGGTTTAGTTCATCTCTGTACAATTTTTTAGACTACATGGATAAGACAAACATTTTATGAAATTTCGCATGACATTAAAAAATTGTCAAAAATTTCATGGTTAACTTAAAAGTTTAAATGTCACTTTCTAATTCGGAAATTTCGTAAAGCATTACAAATGTCATTTTGAAAACAGTACAATTCGACATATTTCATGGGCATGTCCGATAAAAAATGAGTCATCAATTTAAATATATTTTTTGTATACCTAAACTAAATTTGAAGAATTAATGAATGATTAATGTATTGTCTTCGTCTGTGACTCGTGCTTGAGTGTGACGTGATTTTTTAATGTGAGGAACGTGATTAGTCATTTAAATCAAAATAATAAAAAAATCATGACGAAAATTATTGAATAATGTATAATCGTCCACTTTACGTAGGTGTTGAAAGTTTCAGAGCTCTAGCTAGTCGGGAAGTTGGTGAAATATCAATTACAAGATTCCACGACAACAAACAACAGAGAAATCCCAAAAATAAAAATTTCGTTGTCTGTCTATCCGTAACTTTCTGTAAGGTCCATAATTATCATATTGTGGGGAGTATAATGTTTTTAAAATGTTATTACGTAGATTCAGTTTATTATAAAAAACATTATTATGTATCTACTATATAAATAAATGTAATAAATGTTATGAAAAAAAATAAAATCGTTCGAATTCACGGCTAAAAAAACGGAATTACAAGCTATTTTATTTATTTGGACGCGGAGCCAACGCGGCACTCTATCGATTTTGCCACACCACATCTACGTGACCCATCAAAAATATACTATTTATATTATATACTTGGACTAAACAAATACGCGAACCATTAATATTATGTTCCGTAATTCATGGGTGTACGGCTAATATAATTAATAAAAGCATGTTAAAAGAAACCTGAATTACCTACAAATGGTAGGTAATTTTGCGGGATATATATACATATATATATATATATATATATTTTTTTTGTTTTGCTTTTTTTGTTTTGTTTTGTTTTGTTTTTTCTGTAAATGGTCTCCCTGAGAAGACCTAGGCTGACGTTTCGACACGGTATCACGTGCCATTGTCAAGGCTAAAAAGGCCTCAAAAGTTACGGACTAGCTGTACTTGTTCGCGGGTGACATGAAAGTCTCCCACCAATAACAATAAGGCCTTATTGATGGGAGACTTTCATGTCAACCGCTAGGTCTTCTCAGGGAGACCATTTACAGAAAACGCGAGGGAGTCCAGAAGTTACTTTTGTTACATATATATATATATATTAAAGACTATAAGGGTCCGCTACGGTAATGGCTGCAGAGAACTTCTGGCCCCGTAGTGCAGTGCAGGGCTGTGTTTTCCACCACCCATCCTCCGTCCCGGGAAGGATTCCGTGAGCACCTTACGGCGTGACAAAATGAGATTATAGCCCAGTTGCAGTCGCAGATGGCTGTCATATTTACGGCGGTAATCAAGTTTAGCCATAAAAACGGGACTAACCAGAATAAGCTTTTAAGTAATGTTCTGTTAATTGTTCTCTTGCATCATATTCCACCCGTAATCTTTAACAACATGATTTCTACAGATTATACGAATCAATTAGAAAGATAAAAAGAAAAAAATATCTACTAACTAACTTACTAACTTACCACCACGCCGTCTCCCCGTGGGGGTAGGCAGAGAGGATAGAGCGCCACACTCTTCTGTCCTGACAAACAACTCTCGCGTCATCCACATTCATACATTTTCGCATGCAAGCTCGCCGGTTGTTGAGGCTTTTAAAGGGACCATCTTCCAGTATCTGATTTATCTGATTACTCCGCGGTCGTCCTCTCTTTCTGGCGCCATCAAAACTTGAATTTTATATCTTTCTTACCATTCTTTCCTCATTCATTTGGCTCAACATGCCCAAACCATCTGAGCGACCCTTTTTTAATTCTAGTAATTATGCTAAGATCAGTTTTACATTCATTTCTAATATCTGCATTCTTTACTCTTCGCTTCTTATCTATCGAAAAAATAATTGCTCAAGATCGGTACACGAACCCATTTAATTTTTTTTTAAATTAATGATAATAGTCCCCCTAGAACAAACCTGTATCGAGGTGGGCTCGATATTCAACAACATTGTTAAAAATTATTAATATTTTAAATATTTGAAGCATTAACTTTAACATTTGAGGTTAGACATTATAACAGACTGTAAGTTAAATTTGTATAAACCACTACCAGATTTTAGGTCTACCGGTTTTACCCGTCTCTTTGTCAGGACCAACACTACACTATCATGTTCACAAAATATACACCACAACCATAGTATTGTTAACTTTTCACCAATATATATCACATGCGTGTTAATCTTGTCAAGGACAAGACACTAACCAGCCTACAGGGCGATCAGGAATCTACGAGGGAGAGAGAGTGTAGGAAGGGGCGGGGTCTAAAGTGGGTGTTACCAAATCTTTTGTGAAAGTTAAAATGAACAAAGGGCTGTATGGAAAATTGATTTGGTTATTTTTTAGAGGTGCTTTATTATTAACCGCTTCCCTTATGTAAAAAATTTCAAAATTATTTAATTTTAAACCTTTATTATTGGTCTTTTATATTTTCACCCCTGTTTTTGAGTCAAAATAATGATTATATTCTAGGAGGTGGTTTGCACATTTGGAAAAATCCACCCGACAATTATTAATCTTGATATTTGTGAATCTCGATAGATGTCGCCGCTGCATTAAATGACGTCCGTCTCTTTGCCAATTAAACAGGAATCTGTAATCTGTGGACAGATTTTTATTTGTCAGTTCTTGCGGCTGATTTGTTTCGAGCTTCCTTACGATTAAATAGTTGTGCATGTCGTTGTACTTTGTCTGTTGTGTTGTTATATATGCCAAAGACGTTTAATTTCTAATGCGCGTACATAAGAATATTTTTTTAATGTTACTTTGAAATTTTGCCTTGCTAATCACATATATTCCTTGTTAATGTTATGTTCGAATCGCTGTCTATGGTATATATGATGCTAATAGCTTCAATTAGGCGTCGGTCGTATTTATTACCTTTTCAAAATCCATATTCATACTATATATTTGTACACAGATTTTTCAAGAAAACCAGAGCTTTAACCTGTCGTTTTTTACATGCCTTGGCATGAAGAAGTTCTCAAAAAATTCGGAAATTTCGACATTTTTTACCGCAGCGACAAGCAGCATTGTCCATGCCACTTCTTGCCTTTATTTCAATCTCACTCCATCTTCACTCCCATTCACTCAAACTTTTGAGATAGGAGGTTCCAGGTAGATACAATCACTGACCTCTTCTTTTATTTATTATTTATTTTTATACTTCTTTGTTTAATTCAAGAACCAGAACTAAGCTAGTTTATCAGTATGATGGGTTAGTTCTGGAACTTAGTATTTGTATAATTTTATTTCTTTATTTTTTTATTTATTAAACAGATAGAAATAAATATCTATTTCTTTTCCCCTCCTCCGTTTATTACCCCTTCCACAGTCATCCAACCACTTTAACACCTATTCTAATTTTATTTTATTTTAATTAAAGAGAGACATACAGAGATATTGATAATACACATATATGTAATAAAATTCCTGTCAAGACGTCAATTAAAATTGTCTACGGCGTGCACTTAAACATGTACAAATATATACTCATAAAAAGAAATACATATATTATAATTGAAATAATTTAAAAAATATAAATAATTTATTAAAACATTCAAACAGAAAAAACGAATATAAAACATTAGAAATAATATTATACAGCGAGTACTCACAAAAAAAGTTGCCAAAAATTATAATTTCCCATATTTGGTAATGTTTAATTTGTAGTTTACCCAAAATAAGGGACAGTGATTCTATTCTCACCAAAAATATAGTGGTTTTTAGAATTGCAAGTGACTTTGTGTTTGACTTAATTAGAATTATTACAAATTAAAATTGGTATAAACCACTTCGCCAAATATTTGAATCCAATCCACATACAAGCCTCAACCAATATTACAAAATATACAACGTTCGCAATAATCAACGGTTTCACAATTTCTACGAGGGATTATGAATTTACAAAAAAAAATAGCATTTCATCCCGGTAGTTCAATTTCTGCGGATTAAAAGCAAATACGAAGTACTGTAAGCAAATATGAAATAAAAGAGAACAAAGAGATACCAAATTGATAACAAAAAGAACCAATACTATTCACGTAAGAATTCGTAAACTTGATGTTTATAATGTTGTTAGAGTTTCGACGATTAATTAGTTTATTTGTAATTAAATATCTTTATGTACTTGGATATTTCATTTATTATCATATATGAGAATATTATTCAAATAATTTTCTCTCTTATGATAAAATCGAAAAAAGCTGAATAACAAATGAATATTCTGTAGTGCGGATGAATGAAGAAAAATAATAATGTATTTTTTAATTTATTTTTTCACACAAAATTCGTTTTGTTATCATTATTAACGGCATTTAAATTAGTCAATATTTTCATTAAATACTTATTTTGAAATTTTTTAAAGTGGCATTATGTGCTGCCCCGTCAATGTCCTTCTCCATGACATGTGCAGCTTGTAGCTGGTAGGGTCCTTTCACTTTATGAAAGCCACATGCATCAATGTGAATAATACCCTCTGTAACACGTAAATTGTGTAGTGGTATTCGTTTTATAAACCAACTCCATTGGCCGCTTCAGTAACACTCTGACCGGCGAGCGGAGCGGTCGTTTCTTTGTTTAATATTTTTTTGCTTAACAATACGGTGACCACAAAATCACGAATATGTCTAAGTTAGGAAAGGCGACATCGCTTTCAGGTCAAGCAATGGAGATACTTATAGTATTAGTATTAGATTAGCTACGGAAAAAAATGATAAAATAAATATTTTTCAGCGAATGGGAAAATGTTTGCAGACGTACAAAAATAATTGAAACTGAGTACAAGATGAAGGATTTTCAATTGGACATAAAATCACAGACTTTAATCAATTTAATATAAATTTAGACGAGGATTCGGAGTCCGATACAGACGACAATAGTTTATCTGATTAAAATTTATTATTAGAATTTGTAATTATTTAACCACGATTAAACCTACTTATATTTTTTTTCGGCTGTGAGTACAGCGTTATCCAGAGTAGCGTAACGCCTTGATAACGTTAGTGATGGACATTAAATAGAGAATTTTGCTTCTTCTTATACCCTATTATTATTTGAGCCATCTGATAACGTTAGTGAAGAACATTGAAACGTAGAGAATTATACCTTTTTTTACACACCTCATCATTATTTCTGCCATCTTGAAGCATTAATGATGGACATTGATGCATAAAGAATGTTATATTTTGATTAATGATTAATATCAGTGACATATGCCGTACAATAGTGGATGCCCGTACTAGTTTTAATTATCATTAAACTGAAATATTTTAAACAATCATGAAATTTAAAAAAATATATCTAATTTAGAGTATTTTATTAAAAAATCTTAATATTAATCACAATATTTTCATTTTATTTAATAACAATTTTGAAATCATATTTATTTTGAAAACGAAATCAGATCAGCTGTTAGATTCTAGTTACGGTTACGAATAGATTTCAAAATAATTATTATTTTGGGATTTAAAAAATTTAATACAATTTTTTTTATTTTTAAAATAGGTACATGTATGCTTATTTTAGGTTAAGAAAATAAAATAGTATTTATATTTTTTTGCGTCTATCATTTACTCAAAAAATAATGATACGAGTTTTTGTAAACGCGCTGTAACTCACACTTATGCAAGTGGCTTTCTCAAAGTGAACACAGTACACCTATGCTTATTTAAGGTTAAGAAACTAAAATAATATTTATATTTATTTTTTGCGTCTTGTTTATAAATTATTCATCTACTACGCTGGTTTTAAATTGATATAAATCGGCCAATTTTCATAAGATAAGGTAAAATAAATGATTTTTTGAAAATATCAAGGTGGCGTAACCTCTTAAAATAATAAAAGTCCGATAACATTAATATCACACAATTGCACTGAGACTTCCAGAAGAGTATCAGATCTCGCGAGTAATAATGCAAGGAATGATTGTTGGAATTCTGGACTCTAGAGCAGAACATCATTGCGGTAGAACCTGAGGTAATGGTTTGCCTGTCTACTGTATAGATTTTCCGGGCCACTAAATAGTATGTGATGATTGCCAACATCTGTTGAAGGGATAAGGCATGAAAAGAAGAAGAAGTTTCATGGTACGAGTTTTGATCCTTCTCTCGGGTGATTTTTTTTAAGTATGAAAAGGTAATAGATTAATCTTTTGTGTACATGTGTAGAATGGCTTAGGAATAGAACAATAAAACTTAAAAAAATATGGAGGTATCATTATCTGAGACATCTATGTTTAATATTTCATGAGAAGGACCACAGATGACTCTATCATAGTCCCATTAAATGTACGGAAGGTTTCAGATCTGGAATACATATACAACTTTAAAAAATTTGAAAATGTGTGATGTTCTTACGATGAATTGGTGAACGTTGCATTTTGTAGAGTTATCACTTAAGCCAGCTCATACTGGTTGTAAGCCCTGGGCCGTCGTATATAAGACTTTCGTACACGTTTCTCATATAAATAGCTTCGTATCTGTGAGACTTCTATAATTTATCTCAATTAAAAAACATTACTTCATGTGTAAGTATAAAAAATTATAAATTACTCATTGCAACAAAACACCCCCGTCTAGGCTATTGAATTTGCAGAATAGTTAATATAGGTATGAAATAGCCATAAAATATATCATTAAATTTTAAATAGTTTATGTTTTACATCTCTAAAGTTAAGTGACCATAATTTGTTTCTACGAGCCCAATTAGTTTTATAAATTTTTGCAGCACCTCCTCAGCTTTGAAATATTCAAATTCAATTATACAAAATTTACAAATTCGTGTAATACTTGACTCATAATTTGTAAATTTAACCGGCGGAATATTTAAAAGCGCCCGTTTAATTTCACAAATAATTCGTAACGTCAAGTTTGCGGTGTAAGCTTTATTCGGAATTCAAACACTGCAAGTGTTCGAAGTAAGCCGTATTTACAAAAATTCAAATTGTCCAACAAGGCTTAAGCGCTCGGCTAAAACGTTTACGTAACACGTAAACGCTGAAAATCTAATGGGCCAGATTAACGTTATTGGGGTGGGTTAATATTTAAAGCACCCCGTGGGTGGAAAGGTGCGCAAACGAGCACTGTAATTACAAAAGGAAGCCGAAAGTGACCCGAGTAACAAAAGGTATTTTTCCAAACCGGATATTCAACGTTCTTGGCAACGCAGGAGCTGAAATAAGGTTCGATTTTTGTATATTTAAAGCCACGATTATGCCGAAGCTCAAATCCCGGCTTTAATATTCTGCGAAAATTGGGTTTCAGATTTAATTTAATCAACGTTTCTTTCTCAGTGATGGTTGGATCCTCGCATTATCCAATTTAAACGATACTTTTTGTCGCGAAATAAATTGTAATAAATAGAAATTGCGTTAATAATAAGCAATGGAGGAAGCCTTATAAAATTATTCAAAAAATATTCTAAATTTGGCGCAAATAAAATACATAACACATAATATTTTTGATGATAAAATTTGTGGCTTGAAAAAAATATTCGCATATTTGCGATATATTTTTTTGATGAGAATATTTAAATATATGAAAAAAATTTTGCATGTTAAATTTTAAAATAACCAGCTTATTTCAAAACTACATTTTTTTATTCATTAAACTTGAATTATTCATTACAGTTTTCTAAGAGAAAAATACAAAATGAACCGATTTTCAGAAGTAAAGTGGTATACACCTAACCATGTTATACAGATATATTCTTTCAATTTTTCATTACTAATATTTTTTGTGCCAAAAACGTGTTTATATTCAAATAATTTTTTTATTATAAAGTTTTATAGTAATAATATCGCTTTATTACAATGCACCACGAGTTATATCAATATTTTACAGGTATTTGAGAGAAAGAGACATGGAAAGTATAGATTATCAGAAAGAGGGGTTTAAGGAAAGGAAAACAAATAGATTATTCAAAGATACAAGGCAACATAACCAAGCCATTAAATTGTTTTTTAAGTTTATTGTAAGTAGCTTAATAAAATTATTGTATTTCAAATTTTTCTTTATAATACAAAGTAAATGTTCAAAAATATTGGTTTTGGTAAAACTGACAATTAAAAACGTTATTTTGAAATGATTTATGCTGTTATTTTAATATTGAGTAATAATAAACAAAGAACTTCATAAATATTTTTATGCCAAAGATTAAACTGAATTTAAAAATAGGCAAATGATACGATTTGAATGTTTGACCGTTTCAGATATACTTTCGCCCAGTAAAATTATAAAAGGAATGTTTTATTATTCTCCATTAAAAATAATTACTTAAACAGTAAAAAATAGCTAACCATTATTTAAAAGATACACGACTTTAATTTATACAATAATTTACTGTCGAAACGCTGAACCGTTTAGTTTGGGAAATACGGAAGCATTTTCTCCGTCAAAAATTAAAATAGCAAGTTCTTTGACACTGTCCCTGAATTCAAAATAAACGAGTACAACAAAGGAGTTTTTATTTTTCTTATTTTGTGGATAATAATATAATCTTTATATACATACATCTTTCTTAGTTCTCGATTAATATAAATTTCCTTAATATATATATTGCAAAGTTATCAAAATTGTATTTGTAGGTTAATGTTTCTAAGGTATTTTGAGTAATTAAATAATACGTGATTATAAAATTGAATATCTGCCTGCCTATATAATTCTACATTCTTTTTTACACTCACTATAAATGAAAATGTTGAAAGTAAATATTTAGAACCCTATGCAAAATACAGTTATCGTCCCCATTTTCTCCTTACAATATACATGCGTATTAAAGTAAGTGCCACATATGAAAAATTTGCTTTGTTGAATATAAATCCTTGATGAATATAAATCATCTTCCCTCCGTTTATCACATCTTTCTCCTGCCTGGGTCAAATGGAGTATACGCTTTAGAAGCCTTTCCCTTCCCCACCTGCTAGCTACACCAACATCATTCCATATCTCTCGATATCTGTTAAGGCTTATATTGAATGCCATCCAATTTAAATGTTGCTCAGTTGCATTCTAGGACTCTATAAAATAAAGTCATTCTCTCCTCAGAAATCTTATCCTTCTTTTGCTCGGACCTAATTTTATATACGACGCGTGTCTTTAAGGGCTGTATAAAATAAAATAAAAATATGATATAAACACAACAAGGCAAAATTCGTTCATTTATAACTCGCAATTTTCTTCAAATGATTTTTTGTAAAATAAAAATATTTTTAGAAAAAAAGATTTTTTTATTATTGTGTTTTTTGGTGTACTTTGTTTCTTACTTTTTTACACCAGTTCATCTTCTGTTGGGTAAAGTCTCTCCCAATAAACATTATTCCTCTTTATCGTCTTTCGCATCAAATTGTTTCCTGCAATCTTTTTAATGTCGTAGGTCCAGCGAGCTAGGGATTTTCAAGCTTCGGCTTCTAGTACGAGGCTTTTGCAGCATTTTTAAACGGCGTTGGTATCTCTGCTAAAGTTAAGATGCTCGATCTATCGCCAGCTGAAAATACAAGGCTGATAAAGAGGTTCATAAAATCAGTTGTCCAATAACAACGGGTCCGATTATGGTTCGTGGTAATGAAATCTTGCAACATAAGAATGAGGGAAATGGTTATGTTGTAAATGAGGAGAAAACCAGATTATAATATCGAATATAGGCTTGAAAAAATTACAAAGATATGTATTGTGACTTCACCGAAAATCTAACTCAAAAATTCTCGGCAAGAAAGCCAGTCTTATATCCACTACACTACGAGGTCCGCCAATGTACTTATACACTCGTAATATCTACAATGTATTGATTTTAGTACAAACGATCTTGTTGCTACGTGGCTGTATCCCAATGACTTATTTTCTAATGTTGTAAATAATATTTAAAATAAAAAAGAGCAATCTACCACAGTAAAACCTAAATTAAAATTATGTACATAATGTACCGTTACGGCGTGAACACACGTCACGTTTCATAGGCGTTTTATTCAAAAGGCGACTGCCGTATGACGTCACGTTCCAAGTTATTGATAGATGTCGCTGTACGTCGATTGGCAACACTTGATGGATATTTAGATAATTTAGTGTACAACACAGGTACAAATAATATACGTTTTAATATAATTCTGAATGTCAAAGTGAAAAAGAACTCAGTCTTATGTAGGATGCAAATCTTCGCTCGCAGATGGAATCTAATTTGTATTCAGATAACCTAACCGCTCATTGATAATAAACGTCAATTATATTGTTGTACTTTACGAAACAGATAGTATGTAGGGGTATAAAAGCAAAGGCAGCAGTATCCAAAAAATGTTTTGATTGTAGTTATTGAGCTTCACTAATTTAGAATGTACAGAATTATAGATTTTGTGTATTTATTCCTTCCAAAATCATGTTTTCTATAAGTTTATACTCAATATTTCCTATAAACTTTCGAATTCAGTAAATTTTAAATTAATACTTTTCGATGACTGCATTAAATTTTTTGCATACTTTTATACTCCACATATGAAATTTATAAGTATTAGAATAGGAAGAACTGAAAGACAGAATGAAATATAATGAAGAACGGTAAATAATTCCGATTTAAAATGGTCAGTGAAATGTGAATGAAATGAGAATTTGAACAAGTTAGTCAGATTTTTTTTCTTGTTACCGTTTATACATCTGTTTTGATATTGGCCAATGTTCTCAGTCTTTCCTGAAGCATTTGACAAAGTTCGACATGACAAATGGCTGTAAATCTTGAAAACCTCTGGGATTGACGATAAAGACGTAAGAATAATAGGCAATCTCTATTGGAACCAGAAAGCAGCAGGGAGGGTAGAACAATACCTAATAACAGACGAAGTAGAAATAAAACGAGGGATGTGACAGGATTGTTTTCACCCATGCTTTTCAACATATATTCAAAAGAAATATTCAACGAAGCTTTTCATAAAGTAACTAAAGGCCATGTTTTAAATATGAAGTTTTGAACAACGTGAAATATACTGATAATACGGTAAAAAAAAGCTTGCAACTAATGAAGACGTACCTATGATATGCAAAAACAAAATTTTACGGGAGAGACAAAAGACATATATAGTGAAATAAGTAACCAGAATTAAATTTTTATTTTATTTTCTAATATTCAAGAGCCAATTATGGACATTTATTTTAAGTTTTTTGTTTATTCATAATGTTAGGCAATCCCATTGACATCATCGAAATGTTGTAATCTGTCATATTTGTTATAGATGAATATTGATAAATATACTCTTTTCCACGTTGCTAACTTTTGAAGTGAAATTTCGGGTAGATTGATTTGAAATTATGAAAAATAAAATATTGCATGTGTTGTATACTTTTATAAAGACCATTAAAAAATAATAAAATCACTATGTGACCTAGTTTAACTACTATATTTTTATATGGAAGCCTTCATATGTTGAACCAAGTATAGAAGGCTTTATACAAGTAAAAAAAATTTGTTATTAGTACTATATGCCTTCGCCAATATATTAAATACTGTACGGAAGTCCTATCTATGTTAATTTACTAGTTACGTGGGAAAGCATATCGTACAGATTTTAAGTGCCGGGTCATTTTGTTATAAATAAGGCTCTAAACGACATGAGTATTTTGTAGTTTTTAGTATTAAAATGGCTAACTCACGTGAGGTACCGAAGAAGTATGTAAAGTAGTGCACAAAGAGCGAAAAATACTTACTTAATTTCCAGTATACATATAATATGTAGATGTCTCATAGAGACGAAGCTATTTTTTTATGAGAAAGCAGGTATAGAAGTCTTTGTACGGCTGGTTTGTGACGTTCACCAAACTACCCACGATAGACTACCACGCTTACTTATCAGAGTTTTGGAAGTTGTATACTTGTATATGTTTCATATGCAGACCTTGTTCCATATGAGTGTTGTAATTTTCCACCTGAGGTTGAAAATTTTTTTATTCACGTAAACCAGTGAAGATTTAGCCGTTGGTAATCTTTATTTTTTATAAGAATTTTTAAAGCAACATCCTTAATATATACATGCTTATGACATCCTTCCGAATTATTAACTTTACACTAGACTACGCCTGAAAATTGTTTCAATTTTTAATTCCTTTTCAGGCCAGTTTTCATATATTCAGAATATTTTAAGGATACTCAAAATTTTCTTTGAAAATTTTAACTTACTCAAAATATTCTGAAGTAAATTTCAGTTTTAGCTTCATAACGAGTTTACCGCCGATAGATTGTCATTCAAAGAGTAGCTCTTAATGCGACAACCGGAAAAATTCATGGAAGTGCCCAAGGTTTCTTAGATGCTCTCTAAGACATCTATGGCATCTCATCCCATAAATACTCGTACATAACCACCAATCTAGGTCATACGAACACACATACACAAACGTGGTACACATCGTCAGCACACACACAGCTAGACTTCAAGAGAATTCTTTGTTCTCAAAACATATAAAAAGCTAACGCCCTGTACGGGCATGTCAGTCTCCCAACTACCCCCGGCGTAGGCCGGAGGCCCTGTTCTGTCAGAGTCTTTATCATTGTCGTTATTATCGTAATTATGTATAACTTGTAATTGTTTTATCAGTAAATAAATTAATCAAACATCTCACTACTTTGGAGAATTCCCGTTACATAACGAGTGGTGACCATAAAGCAATTTTCTCCTCATTTATCGATCACCACAAATTGATGACTACCGACGCTCACCTTTCCCAAACATCTATCAACTCCACTCACACACCTTTCGAATACTCACACTTCCAGGTCTGCAGGTGCTTCAAAATAAGACTACGACCAAAATAAAACGAAAATATTGTAGGTATTACAAAAAATATTAGATACTCGCCAACGCAGGGAAATGACATGTTGATACCAAGGAATATTGGAATTTCCACACATGTATATTAAAATAATGTTAACATTTTTTCCCTTTTTCGTAACTTCTATAAATAGACGACATTCTGGAGCCAGGTGGAAAATAATATTCACCCTTTCTCTTCGCATCTTTCCGTTTCATTTGATGACTTCGGGATCAGTTTGGGCGGGGGGGGCGTGTATGTTTGTACCTACTGGAGTGAGCGAAGTGCGCCCGCGGGCTCTAGTAATGCGAGCCGCAGAACGTTCTAATGGCCATTTAAAAGAGATATGAACGTATCCTGCTTATTCGAAATTTAATAAACGTTATTCATTTTGTGGCGGCTTACATTCGTTTCGGATATTTTTTGCAGTCGCGTGCGCGGGAAAATATATTTCGCATTAAATCGCGAATGTTGTTTTCTTATAAATGACAAAAAGAATTTGTTTTGTTCAATTCTAAATGTGATTTTAATGAAAGGTTTCGCGTATAACAGGGTTCTATAATGTAATACTGGCGTATTTGCGCGTTGAAAATAAATTGGATAAAATCGGTGAAAAATCATTTTGCTTGTAAAATTTCTAAAAACATGGATACTAAATCTTTAGGTTACTTCGGTAATACATCATTTTTGATGAAAAACTTACCTTTTCAATGATACCAAAGATTTATCTCATATAAAAATATACTTTGCGGTTAATTTTTTAAGTTAATTGATTTATTTATACGTAAGAATATTTATAAATATTATATTGTGCTAATTGATTTACAAATCTGTGTTCAGAAAAGATAGTCAAAAAGCAGTTTTTAAGTTAATTTTCTGAATAAAGACAAAAAGTTAATAATAATAGTATAAAGATTGAAGGGAATTTTTTCATGTAATAATAATAATATTAGTGTAAACAGTTTTAAGAAAAAAAATAAAATGGTAAAATTTTATCTATAGAATTCGACGGACGTATGAAGTGAATCACATTGGTATTTCTTATTATTTGATTTAATCTTTTATGAGATTGATATTATTATCATACAAAAAAAAAGGTAACCATGACGATGAAAATATTTAAAAAAAAAGTAACCCATAAAAACTAAGTTTTTACAATACTCCCTTTCTCATTTTTGGGTTTCATGTCTACCATATGCGTCGGAATCTCCATACAACTTGTATGAAAAAACATTAAAAATTTGAAAAAACAATATTATAGGTACTATAGTTTGATATTCGATCGTCGCTACGAGTCTACTTGCAAAGTTTCAGCTCGATTGGATCACGGAAAAAGGGTTAAAAATCGATCCAAAGTTTTTTCGTCAAGCAAGCAAGTAGACGCCACGAGTTAAAAAAAAGGAAGTAAAAATGAGGGGGTTTTAAGCGAAAACGCTATTTTGCATATGACAAGAATACAGGCTGGTAGTTGTTTTAATACTAAGATGTGACAAAAGGTGTCAATTTTTTAATTAATAACTAATTTTGAAAGCATTTTCGTATGTTTTAGAAGTATTTCATTAAAAAACATATGCATTTTTAAATTTCCGTTCTGGTTTTAAAATCTGATAAAAAATGTTTCTTTAAAGTTTGACCACTGTGTAGTGGTGCTTTTGCTTCTAACCCCTTCAGATGTGGTTTTTTTTAGTCAAATTATTGAAATTAATTTGTTTAATGAATCCAGGTTTTAATCATAAATGTTATGGTATCACAAAATTTTATGTTTTGTTAGGTGTACATTCTGACACTTTTTTCTGGTTTTGAGAATTATTTGTAAAATTAGATGTTAATTAAAATTAAAACTAGATGTCATTAATAATTTGCTCTTCCCCATTAAAAAACCAAATACCTTATGAATATAATATATTATCTCTCAGACATGGTCAAAAATATCCATATTGCGCGGGAGATGCACAATTTCGCTCTCCGAAGAAGTTTTCCAATGATAGTAGAACAAAGAAGAAAGAAAGAACAAGTTTGAGAGGACACTTAAAGATTCAGGAAGTAATGGGAGTTTTTAAGAAAGTATGTGAGTTAACTACAAAAGCTTTTATTGATTTCTTTACCATCGCCTTTTGGAAAATAGCTTTTTAACATCTGGTTATATTATTCTTTCTATTCGCTGTTAAATAAATTTTGAAGAATTGAGAATGCTAACATAATCAATGCGAAAAATCTGTGTGTATATGTACTTTAACGAAAAATGTTTTAATTTAAAAGAAAACATTCTAGTATATATTATTTAATAATTCGAAAAAGCATCAAATATACGTTTATAAGAAATATTGCTGAATAAAAATCCACTTTGAAAAATAAAATATAGAGGTACTTTTTAATGAGAAAAAAATAAAAAAAGATGTCTCTAGCAGAGACCAGTGCAATATGTGGAATGTTCTTGATTCTTGGTTTTTGAACTTTAAAAAATTTGATAATGTGTGGATATTATTACGATGGAATTGGTGAACGTTGCATTGTGTAGAGTGACCACTTAAGGCAGCTCATACAGGTTGTAAGCCCTGAGCCATCGTAAAAGAGACTTCCATACACTTTTCTCAAATATAAATAGCTTTGTCTTTGTGCAACTTCTGTAATTTATCATTAATTAAAAGAAAACATTTTAGGCGAGGACCAGACAAATAGGTATTATAGGTCGACCACAGTCAAAAAACCATTCCCTAGCTTTGTTCGGTAAGAAGAAAGCGGTGGAAAGTTTCCTGTCAAGCCCGTATTACAAGCCTCAATATGATATTTCAAATAAATATATATTTTTTAGTTTAAAAAGGTTACTTACTAGAAAAACTTATTTTGTGTTCATTTTTTACATCGCAACAAAACACATATTTTTTGCGCACATTCTTTTGAATGCGGTCTAGCTATAGGAAGGTAATGAATTGAGAAATGGTGCTTTCACCTTTTTTGTGTTTAATTCTGACCCATTCTATTATAAATGTGAGTATTACTTTCCTTTTCTAAAATATGATATATTTTATCTATATATTGATATTCGCCAAGCGCTTTGGTATGATTATCTCCTTCTGTTTTCTTTGTTTATATGGAGCCAATGGTAGTTAAATAATGAGAATAACTAGTAATTTAAAAAGTCTTGACTTTTTGAAGTACTTACAAACAAACAAAATTGATAATTTAACGTCGATCGATAAACAAATGATTACTAATTAAATTAGATTTTTTAGGGTATTTTTAATATCTATTATTTCAAAATTATTTGTTCGGGAGTCTGTATTTGTTGTATATTAAGATCTTATGTCGTTTTATTTATTTAAAATTGCTTCTAAAACATGGTTTGCTAAATCTGAAAAATTACTATGACCCATCTTCATTTCAATTGTGAACAGTAAATATCGCTTCAAAAATTCTCACGAGTTGATTCTAATTTTTAAGATTGTGTGCTATTTATTTTGATGAATTCAAAGACACAATTTGCAACATTTTATCAGGTTAACACTTGGATATAAATAGGGGTAGACTTTCATGTAATCCAACGTCCACGATAGATGTCAATACTTATTTAAAAATAAACCCCGTAATGTTCGGGAATTTATATAAAAAAAAGGTTTTGCGTGCCGCAGGTGGCCTTTCTCGTCCGTAATACATTCATAAATTTTTCCCGTTAAACTTGTGAAGTTTAAAGGATAGCCAGACAACCATTCAATATTGAAACATTTCTTGGTTGTGCTTCCTACTACGCCGACGACCAGAATTTAGGCCAAGTTTTATTTTTTGTTCTATTCCTAGAAAAAGACTACTACGCTTGTTTAAGATAAATGAGTTT
>JADDOH010025020.1:0-35775 GCA_016648135.1 Agrypnia vestita | reverse complement strand
GGGGACAATTAAAACAAAATTAAGGAATCGCCTGCAACTACCCATGCTGATCGCTATTCTTATAATTCGTACCCATATGAATGTAAGAGGTGTGTTGCAACAACTTTCAACCAAGCAATCACATGGTAAGTTTACACGCTGGTAGAAAAATGTACGTCTCCGGTGTTTTTAAAATGCTACCTATCTACTTACTTTACTTTCTTTTAACGAACATTACGGTTTTTTATATTAGGCTTAGGCCTATTTATCAATACATTATAAATATGTTATAAATAAATTGATAAAAATTACATTTTATTTTATTCATATTGATATTTTGGCGTTTGGGCTATTTTAGGCTACTTTATGTATAGGAAACGGCGATATTAGGCCAAGCGCTGTTGGCAACTCTGGTCGGGCGACTAAATTGAACATATAAACTTATTAAATCATTTTGCAAAACCCGATTATTAATTTATCCTCCGGATATTAAGGAACCGTTTATATGCTCCATTTTTGTCGTCCGTCGTTATATATTTTTATTTATTGTGGTCAATTGTCGATATTTTTTATGAATCGTTTTACCCCAGTTCATATAATCGGATCTTATGAATCCTTCTTTTTTCCTTTTATAACATCTTTATATGTTGTATTATTTAAATACCCTGTTTTAATGAATCGTTTTGTTTTCGTTTATATGTTCCGTTAATCGTTTTTTATTATACTTTTTAAATAATCGTGAGCCATGCACTGATTGCGTGTCACACTCTAATTATATAAAGTTGTCATTCCAGCAAGTTACGGATAGACAACCAAATTATTATATTTAGATATTTGAGGTTACATTTCTGTAAGTATGAGTTTTCATTCTTTTCATAAAATTCAATAAAGTAATAGACAATGATCAGTGTAGATTTATACAACTCAATACTTTTGAGCATCATTAATATATAATTTGTCTTTATTTTAGTTTTTAAATATTACTTCTACCGCATACATGCATGAATGTTTATTATGGTCAGTTGTTGATATTGTGATTTTCTAATAATCGTTTTTCTCCAGTTTTCATAATCAGATTTTATGATTTATATCTTTTGTTATTATGTTTATTAATCATAAGGTTTTACGTTTATATGTTCCGTTTTTGATTGTTATTTAAGTAACTTATGTAGAATATTAAAAATAAATTCGCTTCAATACAAGCAAAAAAAAATGTTTAATCATTTTGCACTATCACCCTTCAGAAATTTGATAAATATATAATACTTTATAAAGTTAATCTGTGCTGTTCTGAAAATATTGGGATGTCAGATCTTTATCCCAATCTTGACAGGTATGTATAACAATATATTGACACTAATTTCGATGTTTTAAGTTTGGCATGTTTGAAATAATTAATGAATCAATCAGAAAGCCCTAAAACGTAAACAAATGTTAATGTATTCACAATTACGAATAATGATCTTTCTAATTGATTGAATTCAATAATTTCAAACCTGTCAAACATAAAACGTCAAAAAAAACAGCATCACAATGTAATACAATAACTGTCAAGATACATAAATAGCAATGTTGCTTAGTTCAGAATACGGATGATTATCATTTTATTTGACTTTTATTATTGCGAATTAATTTTAGATATTCGATATAAGTTACTTTCATGAAAGTCTTAAGTTTTGAAAAGATAATTCAGAATATTTTTATTTCTATATTCTCTTTATACTTAACCATACTTTCATGGGTGTACGACTGTATAGTAATTAATAACAACTCTTGCGTGACCGCGCAACATGAGTTGAGCGCTGATTGCTTGTCACATTCTAAATATCTAAAGTCGTCTTTCCAGTAAGTTACGGACAGACAACGAAAATATTATTATTATTATTATTTTGTCTTTATTCTACTTTTTAAGTATAACTTCTAACGCGCATACATAAGTACACGCATAATTTTTTTAAATGGTTTTTATTTGAATTATTTAACATTGATATTAGACAAAATGTTATAAAACAATAAAAAATATAGTGAAAATTCACACACGTCATACAATTTTTCAACGCTAAAGAAAAAATAATAACATAATGTTACATGTAATGGAGATCTTAAAAAAATGTTTTTTAAAAATCAGAAAAATAGCATAAAAAAGCAAATTTTGAGTGAAATTTCAGAAAGAAACAATATCCATTGCATGGTCGGCTTTGTCACATCTCTAATATAAGGATCGAATAATTATTGTACAGAAAAATTTCGCCAAACTTGCAAAACTTCCGTTCATGTAGAAAGGGTTACGTATGTAGCATTACGCAGTTAAAAGGTCAGGCGTTAAAGTTTGCACATTTCTATTTCGTTTTATAGTATTGTATATTTCTCGATATCGTTTTTTGTGCTTAAATAATACATGTTTGAGCGAAACTAGCGCCATTTTTAGCGGGAAGTGATTAAACTAATGCCAATATTGAAAGTATAAGAGCCTCTTAACCCAAAGTGTAAAGAATGATTTCTATCCAAAACTGAATGAAGACGACTCTTCCAAAGTTTTTGCTACTAGCTACGAGGCAATCTGTACAGTAAATGAATTTGTTTATCTACTGGGGCATGGATTAAATTTGCCCGTAAATATGGCTAAATTGCATTAACGAATTAATAAAAGCGCCGTCATTTTTGACGGGTTACAACTAGTTCATATTAATTCAATTATGTCCCGTGATTTTTCACGGATCATGATTAAATATATTCATTCAATAGTAAATATATTCACTAGTAAAATATAATAAATTATTTCCTACGCAAAAAAAAACGATAATCTTTAAGGGAGTGTTTTCTTCATTTAATTTTTTAATAAAAAATATTATTTACGCTTTGGGTAAAATGTCAACAGCTACGGAGATAAGCGATATCAAAGTAAATTTTTTTCTCAATATTTCTGACTCATTTGCTGTAAAACCTTGGACTATCTACTCTAGTCTAGACTAGCCTAGATAGTCTACACTATCTACGCTACGGTAATTTATATGGAAAAATTAAAAATTCATTTGCCTTAATACACATATTTATTTTATTTACGCTTCAACAGGCCAAGAGGTCCAATTACAGAAACGTAACACATAAAAAGCACCCAGGCTTGAGTAAATCACATGGATTAATTGTGACCTCACCGGGAATCGAGCCCTGAACCCTCGGTGTGAGAAGCCAGTCTCACGCCCACTGGGCTACGAGGGTCGCCTAATCTTAAATTATCTTAAATTAAAACTGAATATTTTCAACGCCGGGTACCGACCACAAGTCACGAATGAAGCGTAAGTTTGCTGTGTGTCCGCTAGTATGGGCTTTGAAGGACATACATGTCTTGTTAATCTCCCGAGTCGGGAATCGCACCCCTGACTTCTTGGCACGAATGCGTGTTTGTAAGCCCAGTATAGAATACTTAAAAAAATTGGGCTCCTGTTTACGCCGAATTTTATTATTGTTTATTTGGTACGAAATACCATTAAATTAACCGAAAAAATAAAAAATTATTGAAGTCTCACAGAGACGAAGCTAATTAATATACGAGAAAAATTAATGGAAATCTCCAATACGACGGCTCAAGGCTTACAACATGTGTGAGCTGGCTTAAGTGATCACTACACAATGCAACGTTCAGCAATTCCATCGTAGGAACGTCCACACATCATCAAATTTTTTAAAGTTCTATGTATGGGTCGAATCGAGAACATTTGATATATTGCACTGGCCTCTGCTAGAGACATCTGTTGATTTTTTTTTCATTAACAAGTTAGTATACACAGCTTTCGTAACTAGTAATGATACCTCTATGTATATATTTTTTAAAGCACAATACTTTACAGGTGGATTCCTGCCTTGAATATGAGTCTAAAATGTTAAAGTAATGAGTTAATATCAGTAGTTATAGAGTTATGCAATATCAAAGTTTGCATTTAAAAAAAATATATTTTTTATAAAACGTTGAAGTATCATTTAAGTAACTTATATCAATTATGAAAAATTCATTCGTTTCAATGAAAGTTAAATAAAATAATAAAAACCCCGAAAAAATTACAATTGGAAAATTTTGCAAATGGAATAGGAAAGTTTTTATCAATTTGTTTGACTTGCATTAAAGGGAATGAATTTTTCATATTCGATATAAGTTACTATAATGATAGTCAGAAATATTGAAAAAAAAATGCAAACTTTAAAGTCGCATATCTCCTTAACCATTGATAATAAATAGGTCATGGGTGCTTGAACATTTTCGACTCATAATCAAGGCAGGAATCCACCATTTTAACCCTCTGTATAATAACCGCACGCCTCTGGTATTTTGTATGTTAATTTCTAGACGCTTGTTAATGTCAAAAGAATGGTTTGTTTCCAAAAGATTATTTGCGAATTTGGCACAGTTTTGTGCTATTTAAACATTTTAAATGCTCCTTGATTCTAATATAAAATTTTTACCCGTATGAAAATTATTGCAACCATTGCAAATTGATTTGTAATGATTTTGTTTACGACTGTAATTGCAATTTATATTTTAGTAGGTATACACGTAACCCGTCCTCATTGTCTCCGAAACATGTTGAATTATCAATAAACAAAGTGCTTGTCTTATTATTATTATAATTCAATTCTTCGCTGTTGGCATTTGTGAATTTTAAAAAGTGATAACATTCGCAAAAGTATTTTACGGCGCCGATCCCTATCTATCGTGAATAGTTACTCTTCTAGTATCTGGTTAACCTGATCGCGCCAAGTCTCCCGCGGTCGCCCTCTCTTTCTAGCGCCGTCGGAAATTTTTTTCTATCATTCTTTCATCATTTGTTAGCGCGACACGCCACCTGAGCCACACTTTTTCAATTCCGCTAATTATGATAAGATTAGCTTTGCATTATTCAATTTGTTGATTATTTACTGTTTCATAAATGGATTTGGAACAGATACTCGTACGCCTATCTAATATCATTTCCACTGCATTCAGTCTATTTTATTCCTTTTATGCCAGCTCCAAGCTTCAGTGATAGCATCTATCAAAATTCCGTTGTGTACAAACAAGAAAAAAACTTTATCAAAAAACATCGACAATAACATGAAATACAGAAATCTGTACGAAAAGCCCCCTTTTGACATTTGGCATGGACACAGCTAAAATCTTAATTCAACAAATATAAACAGTTCTAATTTTCAATTTACTTAGTAACCAATCATTCGTCATCTTTTGAATTGAATATCTTTATGATTGGTACTCTCACCAAGATGGTCGACAATAGATTATTTCTATTGCTGGAACACTAATTTCAAGTGAATACATTTTTGACAGTTTAATGAGTGCACGTGCATTTTGTGGCCTCGCATTCCCGCTACAGGCTGCGCACGCGCACATGCGCAACTTCCGTTATAATATTTTTTTACCCTTCAAAAAACATAGATTGTTGCATTTTCCACAAAAAACCAATAACCTATGCTCTTTGCTTAACTATTACTATTACTACTGATCAAACAACCGGCCCCTAGTCTTGTTCGCTTTTTGCTACTAATTAAAGGCGTGCAGTGAGTACATTAAAGCATGACTTGTACGTAAACATATATTTTGAAATAAAATATTTATCTCGTAATATTCCTGTCACATTCAGAATATTTTGAGTTTGTCCTAATTTTTCAGAACACAGTACTGGATTTTGTCCAAGGGGCATCATTATTCAAGAGATATTATAGACTGGTCTAAAAAAGTGTTTAAAAAAATGAAATAATATTTCAGGCGTATTCTAGTGTAATGCTAATAATTCGGAAGAATCTCATTACATATATAAAGGATGTTGCTTTAAAAAATTCCAATAAAAAAATAGATATCTCGTAAGTGGCGTCTGTGGTTAATTAAAGGGAATGAAAAAGCTTTGGATGCCGGTCGTGCTAATGACAGTTACAACAAACATATGAAACGGGTTGTAAAACTTAAATATATACAACTTCCAAAAATTTGATAGATGTACAATTCTATTCTAAGCTACTTTCCCATATAAAAAATATAAATATAATTTATCATATATTTTTTTTACAATATATACAGGGCGTAACGGAGCTAGTCCACAATAATTTGCAGGTAGATTCCTGCTTTAATTATGAGTCGAAAATGTTTAAGCAACCGTGACCTGATATCAATAGTTATGGAGATATGCGACATCAAAGTTTGCATTTTTTTCAATATTTCTGACTTAATTTTTTGTAAAACGTTGCACTATCATTACAGTAAAAATTGGAATTTCTGCATAGTTTTTATAATTTTATTTAACTTTTATTGAAACGAATTAATTTTTCGTAATCAATATAAGTTACTATAATGAAAGTTCAATGTTTTTAAAAAAAATGTAAACTTTGATATTGCATAACTCCATAACTATTGATATGAGGTCGTGGTTGCTTGAACATATTCTACTCGTAATTATGGCAGGAATCAAACTTGTATAGTATTGTGGACTAGCTCTGTACCTATACGTAAAATCTAATACTGCATTAACAGTATATAATCAAATAATTTTGCATTTTCCCCTTCGGTAGCCAAAAATAAAATGCTATAGAAGTGTTTGTACCTACCGATAACGAGCACGGATTTGGCGGGTAATGACAAGTAATGATGTGGTGACCAGAGGGTACACAATGAGTGACAATAACATTATGGCCTTGGTGAGAAAAAAAATTGACGGAATTTCAATCGCTATGAAGCCATTTTTGAGTGGCGGTAATCATCCGCATATACGTATTGACTGGTTTATTTTTTCCTGGTAAAATGCAATTCATATTGTTGAAATTAGGGATGTAACGATACGCACTTCTGCTATATCGTCGATACCTATATTTTTTATAAAAAGTATCGACCATACAGATACCGATCAGGCGCGCGCAGTGGGAACATTGAAGCATGACTTTTTTGTAAACGTATACAGGGTTATTTGGAAAACGTTAATAACCTCACAGGGCCATATTCCTCCCTTGATTGTGAGTCGAAAATGTTCAAGCTATTATGACCTAATATCAATAGTTAAGGAGATATGCGACGTCAAAGTTAGCATTTTTTTTTCAATATTTCTGAATTATTTTTTGTAAAACGTTGGACTATCATCACAGTAACTCGTATTGAATATTAAAAATTCATTCCCTTTAACACAAGTCAAATAAAAAAATAAAAACCTTCGAATTCCAATTGGAAAACATTCCAATTGGATTTTTTTTCAGGGTTTTTATCATTTTATTTAACGTGTATTGAAACGGATGAATTTTTCGTAATCGATACGAGTTACTGTAATGATAGTCCAACGTTTTACAAAAAATAAGTCAGAAATATAGAAAAAAAAATGCTAACTTTGACGTCGCATATCTCCTTAACTATTGATATTAGGTCATAATAGCTTGAACATTTTCGACTCATAATCAAGGGAGGAATATAGTCCTGCGAGGTTGTTAATGTTTTCCAATATTTATTTGTATTTGAAATGGGTGTATTTGAAAAAAAAAATAGAAATCAAAGATTTATGCTAACCGATTTTTATGATATATCAAAATATGAACACTATGATAACAATTGTGATAGAAATATTACGAAATATATATTGTGTTCCAATTTTATATTATCCAAATAATTGGTTACGTAAAAGTCATGCTGCGATGTTCCCACTGCACGCCCCTGAGATACCGATGCGGAAAGTGAAGATTTCAAAATACCATTAATATATCGGTGGTTATCACAGTATGCAACGGCTCTTTTAACCGGTCGGATGCCGGAGCGTACATCTGCGCGAAAACTTTTGCACCCTCTATCTGCGCTCCGCAGACGCGTATGCGAATTCGGCCTATTTTACCCGCGTTTATGTGTTTTTAAAGCTTATCATTGGTTGTATCTCAAGTTTTTGAATAAATGAACGAGTCCTATTTGTCAAGTAATCTCATTTGCTGCGTAAACCGGACGAAGAGTCATTCCAAATGTCGTCTTCGAACCACGCATTAATTGTGTTATTTATCTGTTAAATTTTTTAAATAATAAAGTGATATAATTAAGTATTTTTATATTCTTTGATATATTTAGAACTAAAATATTGAAATACAATATCTTTAGTGTTATTGCTTCCATGGTTTTATTCGATAAACATGTGCGTACATTCCTGACAGTAAATTTCCTTACATATTTTCATAATTAATGAATAAGTAATTATTGTACAAGTAATTATTGAAGTCTGTATATTGAGAAACCAGAAACTGCAACTTCTTAGCGATTATTACACGAATATAACCATCACAAAAGAGTGTCTAAAAAACAGCAATCGTGCGCGAAATTGCGCGGCAGACAGTTACGTACGGCCGGCATCCGACCGGTTAACACATAAATACGTCCAACGACCGTAATAATAACCGCAACTCTTTAAAAAATAAATCCCGTCAAATTGATCCGGATATCGATATTCGTTTTGACACTAACCCTCGCAACTCGGAAACCTTCCAACGGGGTAATGCGATATTCACGTGCGGCGAGTTTCATTAACCCCTTCCGTGACGAGCGCAAATGCAAAACAGTGTCCGCACATTTCTGTGGAATTCTGCCCACCCTGTGGCGTGCCTGCATGCGCCCCTGTCGCAGCCACTTCGCTTTCTCGGCAACGGGGCGGTTGGATGTGAAGGTATTCAAGAATTACGAATGATTTATTTTTACACAAAATACCAGGTACAAAATGCACAAATGAGCCGGGCGGCCTTTGGCAAACTCAAACAAATTTTCGAGAACAAAGAGATCTCGACCGGCCTAAAAAAGTAACCCATAAAAAACAAGTTTTTATTACACTCCCTTTCTTTGCAAAATATAACAATGATTAAAGACGAATTAAAACAAAAATATAACACTAAACTTGCAGTAATTTAATATATTTCTAAAATGTCAGATGTTTTGAGCTTTGATAAGACACTTCATGCTTTGAAGATTAAATTCTAAAAACATTTGTCAGTCAATTTAGATTTTCAACATTCGTAGTGAAGTACCTATTGTGTGACCGACGGAGTAATTCAAATTTAGAAAATATTCCGCGACGTTATCGGGGCACCGCGCCGTTGCTAATCAAACTTTTCTGATGATTCCAATTTGAAAAAACCAATAAAATTTCTAAAAATCCGAAATTATACTATAATTTTTTTTTTTTTTAACGAAAATTTGATAGATCTTCTTGATCGTCGCCACGAGTTTGCTTGCCAAGTTTCAGCTCGATTGGATCACGGGAAAAGGGTCAAAAATTGATCCAAAGTTTTTTTTTGACGGCCAGCCGGCGAGCAAGCAAGCAGACGCCACGAGATAATATAAAGGGAGTAAAAAGAAAAGCCTTTGACTCGCGCATACTGCCCGTGATGACGTGTGGAGTGGAGACGATGGCCCTTACAAAGAAAAGTGTAGGAAAGCTCAAATGCACGCATCGATCCATGGAGAGATCATAGAATAAGGAATGGTGAAATTAGGCGCAGAACTAGAGTAGTGGATATCATGGATCGTGTAGCGAAGCTTAAATGTCAATGGGCAGGGCATGTTGCAAGGCAGGATGCTGTGTGGACCTTCTGAGTTCTGTCAGGAGTCAGGAGCGGAGTTCTGAAGTAGAGACCTTGGGAGAATAAAAGAGGCGTCGGAAGACCTCAATGAAAAGAGAGGGGCGGACGATATATCCGCTGTGGGAGGAAATAAATGGCTACAATTAGCAAACAATAAGGAAGGATGGACGGGTATGGGAGAGGCCTATATCCAGCAGTGGAGAGATGAATGCTGAGTAAGAAGAAGACAAAATACGTAAACAATCTGTGCTATTCTGAAAATAGCAACATTGGGATGTCAGATCTTTATCCCAACACTTAATAGATGAAAAAAAAATAAACGAGACGTAGGTATACGTCGGTATTCGGTGTTCGTCGTACTTAAATAAGAAGATTTGTATATTTTCACGCATCTCTCTTAAAGTAAAATCCTTTATTTGCGATGTCCGATTTCTCCGGTCTGGTCTGACAGCTGCCCTCCGCCGCAAACTCACAATTCTCACGATCGACTAAAATTACATAAAATAAGTACTAACGCTGTATTTAAATCTTAGAGAAAAAAGATTATTTCATAAGCACTTATTAATTTCTTCTCCCACAGCGTCCCGATGTAAAATTAAGGCAAAATTGTCATTGTCACGTTGGACCATAGAAAAGAGAAATATTGTTGGACTCTATTTATATTTGACGTTTGACGGATAACCGCCATGTACTTCTTTCTCCCTCTGACCACGCCTACGTCTCGTTTATTTTTTATTTTTATTTTCGACTATTGTGTTGAGATAAAGATCTGACATCCCAATATTTCAATTTTTAGAATACCACATTTTCTTTTTCTTATGGTGCCATTTTCTATCGGAATTCGGCGATCATTCTGGCGATTACGATTTTATTTACCAGTCCCTCAAGTTACGCAGTCATGAGATGCGCGTCTTTCTACGCTCTTACCACTTATTTTACTGAGTTGGTTTAGACTATATTTTGGTCCTCTCGTGATACGTCCAAGATACTCCAGCTCTCTTGTCTCGATAGTTCGCGGCACTTATCGATCTTTTTCGATATGCCAGAGGACTTCGTCATCCGCCACTGTATCCACCCAGGAAACTTTCAATGTGCGTCTATAGATCCACATCTCAAAAGCCTCGACTTTGCGGGTTAGTTCTTGGTTTAGTGTCCATGTCTCCACCCCGTGTAAGAGAATGGCAAAAATACACGGAACCATACGCATTCTAAATTCTAGGCTTGGATCACGGTTAGGTAATATCGTCCTCATCCTGAGAATCGCATCGCTCTTCTTGCCATCTCTATTGGAACTCTTACTTCTTGACATGGATCCCAGTTCTCCTTGACCCTTGTACCGGAGTACCTGTATTTTTTTTATATTTATTAATTATTTGATATTTATTACATTAAACATATGCCAAACTGCACAGCAGTTTTACGGCATGGTTGCCTTCAATATTTGACAATAATTTTTATTTTATAATGAAGATAGTAGGCCATTATCGAGTGTTGCATGTTTTTTTACAAGTGATACATGATATGTAATTATAAATCAATGTAAGATTAGGTACATAGCTTTAAAATATATTCTTTTGGTTTGTACTTTTTTGAAGCCAATGGAGTTTTTTTGTCTTGCACCATCTCAAAATTTTTTTTATCTAATTTATTAAAGATTCTTGGCACAATACAATCTCTTTTTTTTCGCCATACACGTTGTTAGCGATTGGTGTTCTCGTTGTTCGTCGTTTCGTGACTCTTTCTATCGGTTCATTTTTTATGGTTATATTTGGCGTCGGAAGTGATCTTTTTGATGCTACTAACAATTTTAGTATTTTTTCTAGCAACATGACATGGCGGGAGGCAATTTTTTATTATTTTTATTATTAAAATTTATTACAAATAGATTTTTTTTAACAATAAAGATAGGGATAGTTACCTATATTATATAATAAAATGTATACACAATTTAGTAACAAGTAGGTAACTTGTACATTTATAATAAAATAAAAATTTAATTAACTGTGAAGGTAACGTTTTTCTTAAATGCCTCATAATTTTTTTCAATCCTCATTTCAACCGGCAATTCGTTAGATCATTTCACACCCCTAAATGTGTAGTGATGTGGTAGTGATGCTGAGCAGTTGTGGTATGTATGTGAATGAAATGAAACTTTAAAACAATTTAAACTTTAATGTGATACGCAAAGTTACTGAACGCAAATGTAGTCGGAGCACTGTTCTTAAATTTACGGTAACTAAATATTTATAAAATATTTCTTATAAACTTTTATCAAATTTCTTAATTTGCGCTAATTATCTTTAATCACTCGTTCGACGAACCTTTTTATTACGCCGTTCCTATTGCATAGATCACTTTCTCGAATATTCGGAAGAAGGAGAACATCACGGCTGAAAAATCTGTAATCGCGAAAAAAATGGCGGCCCACAAAATGACACTGACTTCTCACACCGAAGGTTCCGGGTTCGATTCCCGGTGAGATCACAATTGATGTATGCGATTTACTCAAGCCTGGATGTTTTTGATGTGTTTTGCTTCTGTAATTATGACTAAAAAACAGTGGTTTGGCCAGTCTACATACTATACTAGGCACCAGGCGCGTGCAGTGGGAACATTGAAGCGTGACTTTTTTGTAAACGTATATTTTGGAAAAAAATATAAATCAAACATTTGTGCTACAGATTTTTGTGATTTATCAAAATATGAACGGTATGATAACAATTGTAATAGAAATATTACGAAATATATGTTGTATTCTGATTTTTACTCGCTTTCTTTTAAGGGGTTACGTGTAGTCAGAGGCGCAAAAAAATAGACATTATCAATTTTTTTTTTGAACGGTTGTTTAATGTTTTGATTCAATTCATAATACCAACGTTTTACACTATATGTTAAGTAACTATACCGAAAATTTCAAGTAAAATTATTAATACTGGACCACGATAGAATCTCGTTTCTTGACCCCTGTTTTGCAAGTAGTGCCTCGCGGTGTCCATCAGTGCTTCTTAGTGATTTATCTAAATTTAATGAAACAAAAAGAAATTAGTAGTTCAATTGTTAATCTTGTGCTTAATCGAAGTTTTTTTATTTTTTTTCAAACTTAGCAAAATGGCGGTCTTTGAAAGCTTAATTATGAATTTTGAGGGAAAAAATCACTCATTTATTATTTATTAAAAAAAAAGTTTAAGTAAAAAAAAAAATCCTTCTATTAAGCACAAGTTTTGAATGCCTAAAATATGATGTTTAAATTTCATTTAAATCTGTCGAGTAGTTTTTAAAATATCGTGGACACCGTTTTTGAAAACGTTATTTTGAGAAAAACGCGTTTAAAATTTTTCTGCATAAATAATTAATACAAATACAATTTAAAAAATTACTTACGTAGAGTCGTCTATTTCTGGTACGTATAATACATCTTCTGCCGATGTTTAAGCCTCCAAGATGTCGATTTTTTTTATCTACGTCTCATTTTGCCTTCTCGAGTGACCTGATTTGCAAGTTGGTCAGCAATCTTTATGCGCTCTATATCGAGTTTTTCAGCGTACCGGTGTGCATTAGGTCCATAATGTAATCCTATGCATTGGCAATCATTAATATTCCTTGCATACCTTCTGACGTCTCATTACAAATTTTTGAAAATGATTATAATACACGCACAACTACCTATCGATTGCTGGGTTTCACTGCCACTGAAATACTAACAATATATCGAATTTCAGTTAGCCTAATGGGACTTATGTCTAAAAGTAGAAGTATAAAAGAAATTTCGTACATTATTCTTAGAATTAATCAGGTAAAAACTGCGTTCGGCAGCAGTCGCGCCGTTTGTCAGCCCGGCCGGCTCTAGTAGCGTCCGCGTGTCAGTACGGGCGGCAGTGGAGGGCCCTACAGTTATCGTTGAATATCTTTAAAACTAATAACCGGATCGAGTTGATATTTTCACACAAACATTTTTCTTTATTATTTTGGTATTTTCTTAAAGAAACATTTTTCTTTAAGAAAATACCAAAAAAAAATTTCGATTTTTTAAAAATCCTGACTACACGTAACCCCTTAACTCGTAGCGTCTGCTTGCTTGACGAAAAACTTTGGATCGATTTTTAACCCTTTTTCCGTGATCTAATCGAGCTAAAACTTTGCAAGCAGACTCGTGGCGACGATCAAACAGATCTATCAAATTTTTGTTAAAAGAAATTAATAATTATAGTACATATAATTTTGGATTTTTAGAAATTTTAATGGTTTTTTCAATTTGGAATCATTACAAAAGTTTGTACAAAAGTACAACGGCGGCCTGATAACGTCACGGAATATTTAAAATTTGAATTACTCCGTCGGTAGGTATAATAGGTACTTCACTACGAATTTCGAAAATTTATGACAATTGGTTCACAGATGACAGCACACTTCGGTTTTTTGGGAAGAAATCAAATAATAAAGAGAAATTTTTAGAGATTTATGACATAGATATTTGTCTAGACATGTTTCATTTTCAGTCAATCAATTATTTAATTACCTACATGATGGTAAACTTAATTTACAAAGAAAGGGAGTAAAATAAAAACTTGGTTTTTATGGGTTAGTTTTTTTTTTCCAAATAATTGGTTACGTAAAAGCTATGCTGCGATGTTCCAACCGCACGCCCCTGCTAGGCACATGTGATAACTTTTTTAGCGTAGTTTTATGTTACGTATTTTACCCGGAAAGCCTCCGAAAAATATGTATGAGAAAGTATTGCGTTGCCGCATATAGAAGCGCCGAATGAGTATGTTATTTTACACGAAAGCTGCGTGTCGTGGATATATTCTACTCGGCGAGAATGCATTGTTGGTTTCAGTATGAACAGCTGCATATCGATTTGAAAAGTGCACATTTTTAAATTACAAGAATGCCCGCAGTGTATTATCTATCACGGGATGTCTGTATTATTCATTCTTATAATCTCCTGGACAGCGATGCGAACCAGCGCTTCAATTCTGTTGCCGGTCAGTAGTAAGGGAGCGTCCATTTTGAAAGCGTCCATAAACCACGTGGTCCCATTTTGAACCCTTTTAAACCCCTTCTTCCCTCCGTGTGGCTTTTGCTTGGACCCCCCTAGCGGAACGTAGTTTTTTTTTCCTATTAATTCCAAAAAACGTTTTGCGCTGTTTTCTCTTATCAAAATTGTTTTAAAATTATATTGATTACGTGCAAAGCGATCTGATAATAGCCCGTCTCTGATCCCCCCCCCCACACATAGCCCAGCGTAGCGTTTTACCTAACCCCTACTAACTTTTTTTTGTTAACTCGCCTATTGAATAAAATTATTATTTCTATTCTATATTGTCTTCATTGAATTGATATTTATTGATTTATTTCTTCTTCTACCATAATTTATTATTTTGCCTATTGTATAAAATTACTATATTTAATTTCATTAAATTTTTATTGTTTTATTTTCTCTATTAATTGTACATTTATTTCATATCTTTATGTTGTTCTTGTTTATGTTTTTAATAATTAATGTTGTAATTACATTAAGTCTATTGCTTATCCTTTTTGTACAAATTTTTAAGTAATATGCTTTAAAGCTTTTAAGCCATGACCGATAGTAATGGAGATATGCGACATCTTAGTTTGCATTTTTTTTCAATATTTCTGACTTAGTTTTTTTACGAAACGTTGAAATATCATTACAGTAACTATTATATATTACGAAAAATTCACTCGTTTCAATATAAGTTAAATAAAATAATAAAAACCCTGGAAAATTCCAATTGGAATGTTCTCCAATTGGAATTTAAAGGCTTTTATTATTTTATTTGACTTGTATTAAAGGGAATGAATTTTTCATAATCGATATAAGTTAGGTACTATAGTGATGCTTCAACGTTTTTCAAAAAATAAGTCGGAAATATTGAATAAAAAAAAGCAAACTTTGATGTCGCATATCTCCATAACCATAATAGTTTGAACATTTCCGACTCGTAATCAAGACAGGAATATAGCCCTGTGAGGTTATTAATGTTTTACAAATAACCCTGTATTTATAAATGTAAAATAAATATTCCAGCGGAGATTGTGAACAGACCTTTGGAGCTGGCTCTCGAGTAGCGAAGGGAAAAAACGACATTTCAACATGAAGACTACAACACACACACGTTCACCAGTTTGAAGACTACAAAGTGTACACTACAATTGTAGTAAAAACTACTTGAAGTGAAGTAATTGTAGTACTACGAAATGAAGTGAAGTAAATGAAGTGGAGTAATGAAGTAATTGTAGTATTAATGAAGTGAAGTAATGTAATGAAGTAATTGTAGTATTAATGAAGTGAAGTAATGAAATGAAGTAATTGTAGTATTAATGAAGTGAAGTGAAATGAAATGAAGTAATGAAGTAATGTGGTACTAGTGAGTCAACGAGAAAAATATCTAAGATAAATGACGATATTTTTTCCAAAGTAGCATTTGGCATTAGCATTCAATAACTTTGAAGTGTGTGTACTTTGTAGTGTTCGCTTTGAAATGAAGTGTACTATTTATACTTTCAATAACTTTGGTGTTTGTAGTGTGCGCTACACTTCAAAACGAGCGAAGTGTGCACTTCAATGTAGTGTAGTACTACATTGTAGTAGTGAGTACAGAGCGGACCCATCACTAGTTCTCTGCCTCACGGGGCGAGTGCTGGACTCGAGTGTCGTGCTGCAATTTAGACCTCGTCTGGGCCCTCTCGAATGGGCCGATTTCTCCCGGCCCCGCAGCAAGGGCACAATAGCGGCCGCCCATTAGCCATTAGCCGCCCAGCACCGCGCCGCATTCAATTGCCCGTGAAAACGCTCCGAATTGTGAGGACTGCTTCATAATGGATAATGGCAACAGAGGACGTTGAACGAAAGCGTATAATGTTGGTGTTTATTTCTTTAAAGCGTGTAAGCAGGTCGAGAATTGCATCTTTATATTGTTGATTTGACAATTGGCAGCTGGCTGGCGGCGTTTTGTATTATATTAATAAAGAAATCATAATTGTGTCGAGACCGATGTGTGTGTGACGTGTACAGGGTTATTTGACTGATAGTATGCGTGTGCGACATGTACGGGGTTTTTGGAAAACATTAATAACCTCGCTGGACTATGCTCCCGCTTTGATTACGAGTCGAAAATGTTCGAGCAGCCATGACCTAGTTATGGAAATATGCTACTTCAAAGTTTGCATTTTTTTTTCAATATTTCTCTTTATTTTTTGTAAAACATTGGAATATCATTACAGTTGAGTCCTTGCCCGGAATAACGTTGTATCCAACAATGCTCTCATTCCGAGAAAAATTGAAAAAACGAAACCAGTTACAATTTATTACATTTTATATTTTAAATATAACAAACATATAATTCTTAATTAATCTCAATGTAAAATAGGGGGAAAAGTCAATTAAATTTGAATCTATTGTAAAAAAAACATGCTGAATCAGTGGAAAAACGTTGTATATGAAATTTTCACAAACAACGTTATTCCGCAAAATGGATTTTTTTATTCTGCTTTACTTGATAATGCCTTTTAAAAGCAGCATGTGCTCATCTAACATGAATTCACAAATGTCATCGAGGTCCTTGAGCTTAACAGTCTTATTGGCAGTAGATTGGAATACATTGAAGTTAGTTCCAGGCTCCCTAACTGCATGATTTTTTTCCAAACGGTAGCCAATCTTGCCCTCCTTCCACAAATAGTTGGTAGAAAGCTATAGGAGGTCCATGATTCTAATTCTTTGTGGAAGGTTTGAGCTCTGATTGTGATGAGATCATTAGTAGGTAAAGAGCTTTTACGGAACGATAAGTCTCTCGTACATACTATTACATATCTCCGTCTGTTTGCTGAATACGGCGTCGGACATTCAATTTCTTAATACACAAGACGAGATGATTACTTTTTTCATTGTAATTCAGTAACCTGAATACTGATTAAATATTTATCTTGATATTAAAATGGAGAAAACATCCCGGATTTAAACATTTTTGGCACAAACTCGACCCTGCGAAAAAGAATGAGGAATTAAATAAACTTTTTGTATCGGTGTTATATTAAGTTACGATATAAAGAGCACTATAAAGCCAGCATTATTATCAAAAAGCATTTCAAATATCAATATGGATAAATCAATTGAGTAAAATCGGTTAACGTTCGACAAAATAATATTGTCACATATGAAAACACAATATCAATCAGAACTGCCAAATCGTATACAACGTTATTCCACAAACATGTTCTGGCGGGTCAATTGCAGGTTTGATAATATGTTTTCTGGATAAAAACTCCTTTCCTGCATCCTTCAACTTATTGGCTTTGATATCTTTCCAATTTAAAACATTAGATGTTCGTTTTCTCCCTTTATTCATGTGAATTAAACCACGCTCCACGATATTGACGCTCGGCGACGCCATTTTGAGAAACACTATACAACGTTATTCCACAAACCAATAACTTTAAAATGCAGCTAGAAGCCTAAATATTTTTTTCTTGACATATTATTTACCTTTAACGATGCATAATAACATACCTAACATAACTCCATCAATAACTCAAAATTGACATTTGTGTTGGATACAACGTTATTCCGGGCAAGGGCTCAGTTACTTATATCGAATATGAAAAATTCCTTCCCTTTAACAAGTCAAATAAAATAATAAAAACCTTTTAATTCCAATTGGAATTTCTGCCGGGTTTTTATAATTTTATTTAACTTGTATTAAATCGAATGAATTTTTATTGTATTGTTTTGCATAGTGATGAAAATCCTCGTATTGTGATAAAAAATCTACGAAGAATTTCACTCCTCGAAATGGGATCACCGCTCGTTGTTCCTCCTTGGTGCAAACTGCTGGCGGAGCGGATATGTGTACACCGCAATATCCGGAAGGCAAATGACGCGATTGGGATCAAATTCCGCACACGCGATCGCAGTTGTACCAACTCTAAGCACTCACGCGCACAGGGCGGTATGACAACCTCGAAGGTTATGATCCGGTCCAATTCAGTACGAATACTGAACACCTAACAAATTTTTACAGCATACGTACATCTGTGGGCCCGTACGTGATCTTTTCTAGTGATGCCTCGATACGCACTTTTGCTAGTATCCACGATACCGATACCGATGACTGTGGCGATTTCAAAAGGTGTAAAAAGTTGCGGGTTTAGATTAGAAACAGACGAAATTATTTGTATAATATTTATTTAGAATGTTTATTTTACAATGAAGTTTTTAAAATTGTAAATTAACAGAATATTACGTTCAGATTACTATATCAGTAGCCTGTTAGTGTAGTGGTCATGACGCTCGCCTAGTGATCGTTGGTCGGCGGTTCGAGCCACATCCAGGACACCAGCAATTTAATCCTAGTAAGAATACTGATGCGACACGTATTACGTGTTCGGAATGAAATTATGAAACGCGGGGATTCCCCGAGCGTAGATAAATTGTGCCGCGTTTAAACATGAACGAATTAAGAGCGAAGGTGGCGCGTTTACACGTGGATTATCTAAAGTGCGATCTTCAAAATGTATCGGCAAATTAATATCGGAAAATCCACGATATCGCCGATATATCGTGTCGGTATCGGATGCATCCCTAATATTTTCCTTAAATGAATATAATATTTGAAGAACTAACATTCAAGTCATTTTGAGATAATTAGACATTTGCATTTCGCCTTTGAAAAATATGTTTTATTGCTAATTCAAGATTAATTTTTATTGATTTATATCACTAAAATATCAAAAAAGTATTTACAAAGTAAAAAAACGCATATATGAACAAAAAAATAAAAAATATACTAATTTTTCCTAAAAAAATGTAGTAAACAACCATTTTTTCGCCTCGGGAACTCATTTTTAATAGAATAACACCTTTTTAAAATTGGTAAAACGCGAACATCAAACAATCCTTCAAATGCTATCCGTTTTTACCATCCATTATCCAAAATTACAAAATACCTGGCATGTTAATGTTAATAATACAAAACATGGTATGCACCATTTAAAATTATTGAAAAATAATGTATAAGTATATATTATTATAGTCTTCAAATGAAAACAAATATATGACAGTATTGCCAGAGTAAAATTTATTTTAACCATAACTATTCAAATCAAATTAAAATGTGTGCTATTTTCAGAATGATGCCATGAACATATTATTATTGAAGAAAACTTGTTCTTCCATTAGTAACTGATTTGATTTTTATGAAAAAGTGTAATTAACATGTTCATCCCTATGATTTGAACATGTTCTAATTATTTTTAAGTTCTAATCTTATTTCCAATGGAAAGAGCGTACGATATTTAGTTTAGACGGCTTATTAACTCATTTTTGACAAAAATGTTAGTTAACAACTTCTTGCCATGGGGTCTTCATTAACATATTTGAATGTAGCATTCGTGAATTGCAATATAATTCTTACATTTTTTACAGGTTTAAATAGCTCATTTATAAGATGAGGAGATTCATTGTATATTTTTTAATTATTGGTTAGATTATAAATGAGAGATACGATAGTAATTCCGCTTAGCGCTATAGTCAAGAGCACTGGTTATAGAAACATGGCTTATATGGATACTTTGTTTTCATACACAAGTCCATTGTTAAATTCTTTCCTCGCGTGTCATTCTTCATCAGAAGACAATTAGTCTTTCAGCCCGTCGACTCCACAACTCGTCAATGCAAAGACTTTAAATTTGCTAACATACGCACAATTCAACCATCGTGAACATTCCGCTTATTCTTTTATGGCCCGGAAAAAGTCGCGATAAAAATAACTGAGCATTTATGTTTCATAACTTTTTTAACTTGCAATAAGATACTATTTTGATAAATAAAATAAAATTTATTAAAAATGTGTTGTTCCTTCCACTGTGAACCTACTGGTTGACATAAATAAACCGTTGTCCCGTTTTGAGTCAAAAAATAAATGGTCACGTTACCTATAACCCAATATATGTACCGTCTCGTCTAATACACCGAGACAAACGAGACATCACGAAGTGTTCTTTGTAGGGACCCTCAGGAATAACTATGCATTAAATTCATCGTTAACACGCATGCATCGCCTTCGAAACAAATTTTCGGAATTCGTAGACACTTTTCGCTGTAGGAGCATACCCGAATTAAATAATTACTTAGACTTAGAATATACCAATAGAATTAATTGCAGTTTAGTGAACTAAATTCTTACATGTTTTGTTCCCCATGAATTATATATAGTTATTTATTTTAAAGAGTCCTAATTATTGTTCATTTCTCTTTTAAATATGTTTTCATTTTACCTTTTATATTTATTGTTTTCGTTTATTTTATCTTCTTATCTTATTTATCTGGTACATTAGTTTAATTATGTTTATTTTACTCAATTATTAATTTGTTAAAGGTTTCTAATTATTACTGTTTGCTTGTGTACTAATCAACGTTTATATACACGGTGTACAAGAGTTAGCAGCGGAAACTCCGTCGGTAGATTCCTGCCTATGTTATGAGTCTAAAATGTTTTAGCAACCGTGACTTTTTTTAACTCTCTATATCATATCTCCATAACCAACAGTTATGGAGATATGCAATATCAATGTTTGCATTTTTTTTCCGATATTTCTGACTTATTTTTTTGTAAAAAGTTGAACTATTATTACAGTACCTTATATCGATATTGAAAAGTTCATTTGCTTCAATACGACTTAAATAAAACGACAAAAACCTTGTAAAAAATCATTTTTTTATATTTCGCTAGATTTTTATCATTTTATTCGACTTTTCGAATGAATTTTTCATAACACAGTTTATTATATCATTGGTTCATTTGATATTATTTTATATTGTTACAGTTTATATTGTTCATTTATCTTAATATGTTTTATTATAATATTTCGGCATTTGACTGGTCATTCGTTCTGGAATTTTGGTAATGAAATGTGACAATTTGTGGAGTTCTATGTAAGGACGGGATATTATAATTGATACACGTATTGCACATATATCATTATTTTTACTGTCATTGTATCATGGTTAATATTTTTCATGAACTAATTATTTTTAAAATTACAAAATAGTGGAGTCATATGCTGCATCGAAAAGGTCACTCACTCTCCGTGATGTGCGCAGCTTTTAAAATTCTCATGATGCTAAAGTTCTGATGAAAATGTCTGAAATGAAGAGGATAATTATTTTCTTCCTCAATGGTAAGTATAATATCTACGAAGCAGCGTATCGAATGAAATTATTATTTGTTAATTATTTACTGCAAAACGTGTTTTATGTTAGGTATATAAAAATCCTTTTAATTTTCTTGTGCTGTGGAAGCCCACTAGGGCGTTAATCAAAAAAATATAAAATAACAACATGAGGTTTTGCCCGGGGCCTCGATTGAATTCTCTTCAACCAATGGGCCTCGATTGAATTGAACCTCGATTGATTGAAGAGAATTAATCCACTGTGCACCTGGGACACTGTGGGACTCACGTCTCTGATGTTGTTTTCCAGTTCTGGGAGATCATCTCGGAGGAGCACGGCATCGACAAGGCTGGAGTATACCGGGGCACCTCGGACCTGCAGAGAGAGCGAATCAACGTGTACTACAACGAAGCTTCCGGTAACATTTCACGCCCTCATATTTTATAACGCAACACTTCAACATTTTTTTTTTTCAGTTTCAGTGCCGATAAATCGGCGTTTATTAGCTCAATGACTTTTATAACAGCTTGCATCAAAACATAATTAATGTTAAAAATATTTACAGAGTTTAAATACAATATACATTTTTTTGTATGCAGGCCTTTATCGTTACCTACCTCGCTAGGTACATAAAAATACCTGTTCTGAGGTAAGTAGCCGTTCCATTCATTGAGACTCCATTTAAATATTTAATTTCATGGTTACGTAATTAGAAGAATAAAAGAAAAATAAAGTGAAGTAATTTAGAGTAAAAAGTATATAAAGTAAATAAGAAATAAAAATATAAGTAAAGTAAATTAAGTAAAAAGTACATACATATATGAACAAACAAATGTGTAAATAAGTAAAATAAAGTAAATTAATTCCAAGGTTAATAATATAAGGACAAAGTACAGAGTAAATGTTCAGTAAATACAGTATTGTTCATTTGAGCATCTCTTCCAGCTGATTTCTCCCAATATTGAATAGCCATTCAGTCAGCAATACACGGAATTTTAGATGTTTTGTAATTGTTATCTCTTTTGGTAATTTGTTATACATCCGTGGTCCTAAGAAAATTGCATGCCATGAAACGCTTAAAATCATTCGCAAACTAGTAAATGGCGAAATACAAGACGAAGACATAAAATTACACAAAATACACGAAAAACACCAACACAACACTGGAACGGCTCAAAACTATCACACAACACACGCCGAAACAAAAACAGGACAATCCCGACTAATTTGCAACGAATTAAAACTATACATCGACCTACCACAACACACCAAACAACTGACCACTGACAAATTCAAAACAGATGTGACAAAAATGCTAAAACTCGGCCAACTATAAAAAAATGACTATGTATTTAAATTATATTATTATTATATTCCTGTATTGAATCATGTAAAAATTTTATCCATAAACCTTTTAGGCTTCTATTATATTTTAAATAAAAATTAAAAATCAAGGTAACTAATAAATAATACATAAGTGTTCTTTTTTTACTAAGAGATTTAATAATTAAAATTTACCACCGGCAAATTTTTGTTCAAAAGCACAACATTTGTAACTTCTCAGGCGTTCTTTTATCCGTTAGGCGATTTCTTTTATCCGTTTGTACATTCACAGTGGTCAAAAATAATCTTTCTGAGGCGACAGTAGGCGGCTTTAATGAAAAATACTTCTGGGCCAGTTTTTTTGCCATGTAATTAGATTTAATTTGAAATTATTTTATGACAGTTAACACTTTTACACACAACTGAAATTAAAAGGAAAGAACAATGCGTATTGCAAAACAAAAACTACATGAAATGAGCACTTAACCTCATTAATAACCCAACGAAACTAGATGAAAGAACTCATGTTATGCTGTGAAACAAGTAACAATTGACAACTTGAGAACTCAACAAATCCATTCATGCAATGTTAGGGGAATCCTCGATATTATATTGCGTACGTGTGTTTGGATACACGGTGCACAGCCAAATAGTAATTTTCGTTGCGTTCAGTTATAAGTAAGTTCGTTTTCGTTGCATCGATAATTATTATTTAAAATTTATTTAAAGCACGTAATTATAAAGTGCACACGGTGGACTGCGAATGCAGAACTTGTCTTCAAAAAGACCACAATACATGCCTCGAGTCGAAAATCTCATCACATCTTCTGGTTCCAATTCTGAATTTTAATGAATCCAATATTGCACCGCTCCTGTCTTCAGGCAGTCGCTTATTACGTCTAGGGCCGCTGCATGAGTATTTCCTGCTACTAGGGCAGAGGAGTGTCTATTTCCGTGCTTCGAAAACAGCTGTAGAGTACCTTCGACAGAATTGTTTGATAGGCTCCTCACGAGAGCCATGTGCCGCTAGCGACTAAAAGAGAAAACAAGCGAATCGCGGACGCCGCGCGCGTTTTGTTTATTGTTTTAGTTTTTAGATGGTTAAAAGGTCTCCGGTTAAGTGCTTCATCTGCCGTAAATCTGTCGTTTGATACATTTTGTTCTAAAATAATCTAGGGAGTGCACAGATTTCAACACTCCCAGCCTCAGTAAACTGATAACGTTTTGGTAAATAGACGAAGGAGTATTTTGTGTTTTGGTAAGAAGATTTAGAGGATAACAGAAAGGCCACACCGTTTGAGTTGTAACACGAGGCGTGCGCCACCTAAGGGGCGATACCTACCTAGACATTTCCAAAAAATCTATTTTTAAATTTTTGCATTTTCTTAAAGCTTGAGGTCTTAAGAATGTCTGGTGAAAATTTCAAGCAAAAATTAAAAAAAATAACAAAGTTATAGCTGATAATAGTGGCATCTCTTTGTCGATTACGCGCCGCGATATACGCAGGTAGCTGCCAGTCGGGCTCTTTCATAATAGAAACGTAAGACCTGTTTCTATTATGTTTGTGAAGAGTGCTCGATGATATGGGAATTCAAAGCGAGTTGGATGACTTATATTATGGACATGGAATCGATGATTTTATGTAAGTTGAAAGATTTCGCGACTTATTCACTGCTCAATTTTCAAACGCGTTTTACTAGAAACCATGTTTTGAAAATCGATGACCAAAATATCTCGGCAACTACTGTACCGATCAACTTGAAATTTCTAGTATTTATTCTATACATAATTATCAAGTACTTGTCGCAGGATTTTTTATAATTTTTAAGTGACTTAGTTTTTTTTTATCGGCATAATAAACCCGAATTTTTCCCTAAAACGCTATTTTAAATTCAAACGTTCGCCATTTTGTCAAAAATCTATATTTTCAAAAACTAAAATATAGTGACAATTTTGATAATCTTTTTGTTTTTTTAAAGTTAGATTTTTTGTTTCTAATTTTTTGTCGTTTATTGATTTATATATATATATACGCTATATATATATATTATAGATATCTATCTCATATCACCTCGTACTACTCTCTCATCTCTCTCTCGTCCTCAATATCGATCGATCTTTCTTTGATGCGCTCGCACCAGCGAGTCTGGCTTCCAATGTTCAGCTCGACTAGATCACGGAAAGGTCTAAGAAAATTCGTCCAAGTTTTTTGAACAGGCAGTCCGGCAGCAAGCCAAGCAGAGACCGCCCAGCCTACGGTTTTAATATAAAGGTCGTGAAAGCGAGATTGCCAGCTCGCCTCCACCACCCAAACCCTTCGCTTTTAAACAAAAATCACAACATTTTTGCGACTTCATAAACATGACCAATTATAATAGATTAATGTAATAATGATAACATAATAATCACAGCAATAATTAATAAAGACTATTTGTTCAGTTATTTTTTTTTCTTGTTTTTTTTCTTGTTTATATATGAAATATGTTTGCTGAAGAACACAGTTACTGGATTTGTCCCTTGAGGGATGATTAATTAATTAAGGATGAATCATAGAAGTCTCACAGAGACGAAGCTATTTATATATGAGAAAATCTGATGAAAGTCTCTTTTACGATGGCTCAGTGCTTACCAACCAGTGTGATCAGGCTTAAGTGATCACTTTACACAATGCAACGTTCACCAATTCCATCGTAAGAACATCCGCACATTATCAAAATTTTGAAAGTTCTATATATAGTTCGAATCAAGAACATTTCATATATTGCAGTGGCCTTTGCTAGAGACATCTGTTGTTATTTTTTCTCATTTACAAGTTAGTGTACATAGATTTCGCGACTGGTAATGATACCTACCTCTACCTATATTTTATTACTCCCTTTATATTAACTCGTGGCGTCTGCTTGCTTGCTGGCTTGCCGTCGAAAAAACTTTGGATCGATTTTTGACCCTTTTCCCGTGATCCAATCGAGCTGAAACTTTGCAAGCAGACTCATGGTGACGATCAAGAAGATCTATCAAATTTTCGTTAAAAAATAATAATAATTATAGTATAAATTCGGATTTTTCAATTTTTAATAGTTTTTACAAATTGCAATCATTACAAAAGTTTGAATATTAGCAACGGTGGTCTGATAACGTCGCGGAATATTTTCTAAATTTGAATTACTCCGTCGGTATACATAATATGTACTTCACTACGACTTTCGAAAATCTAAATTGACTGATAAATGTTTTTAGAATTTAATCTTCAAGGCATGAAGTGTCTTATCAAAGCTCAAAACATTTGACATTTTAGAAATATATTAGGTCCTTACACATGAAATTGGCGTTTAGTATGGGAGGAACATAAAGCCGATTTTTTTTAATTATAATATATTTATTTAATCAAAGTATGTACCATTGCTATCTATGCACTTTTGCCATCTCATAGGTAGTTCATCGATCCCTTTACTAAAGAAACCATTCGGACGGGAATCAATAAAATCTTTGAAGGCGGTTTGGACTGCCCCATCGGAGTTGAATTTTTTCCTTTGCAAGAAGTTATCCAAATTTCGAAAAAAATGGTAATCTGTTGGGGCAAGGTCCGGAGAGTACGGTGGATGTCTTAGACATTCCAATTGAAGCTCCTCTAATTTGGTAGCCGTCTGTTGTGCAGTGTGTGGTCTAGCGTTATCATGAAGCAGCAGTGGCCTAGAGCGATTAACCAGCCTCGGTTGTTTAGCAGCTAGCTTTTCCATCATGGTTTGCAGTTGCTGACAATAGACTTCTGCCGTAATCGTCTGGCCAGATTTAAGAAAGCTGTAGTGAACGACACCCGCACTAGTCCACCAAACGCTCACAAGTAACTTTTTTGGAGTCAATTTTCGCTTGGGGCATGGTTTGGCTGGTTCGGCAGGGTTCAGCCATTGCGATGAGCGCTTCCGATTATCGTACAGGATCCAATTTTCATCACAGGTAATGATTCGATTTAAAATCCCTTCATTATTGTGCCGGTTGAGTAATGCAACGCAGCAGTCAACGCGCGTTTGTTGATTTGCTTCACTCAATTCGTGAGGTACCCACCTTTCAAGCTTTTTCACCTTACCAATTTGCTTCAAGTGGATTAAAACAGTTTTATCACTAACACCGCAGCCTGCAGCTAACTCGGATGTGGTTTGCGATGGATCCGCTTCCACAATAGCCTTCAATTCTTCATTATCAACTTTGGTCTCCGGCCGTCCACGGGGCTTGTTCTGCAGGTCGAAATTTCCAGAACGAAAACGTTGGAACCAAAAACGCACTGTGTTTTCTTTTGCGGCACCGTCGCCATACACATCATCAATCCTTCGAGCCGTTTCTGCAGCACTGGTGCCACGGTGGAACTCGTACTCGTAAATAACGCGATATTTCAAGTTTTTCATTTTGTAAACTGAGTGACGCAAAGAAAAAAACAATTGAGGAAAAAACAAATGAATTATAATTTTCAAAACACAAATACATGAGTAAATAGCTGTATAAATTTGGATTTGGAATTCCTAACCAAAGAGAAGATATTTGAGAACAAATTTGCCAGTACGAGAAAAACGCCAATTTCATATGTAAGGACCTAATATTAAATTCCTGTAAGTTTAGTGTTATGTTATATGTTTTAATTCGTCTTTAATTGTAGTTATATTTTACAAAGAAAGGGAGATTAAGAAAACCTTGTTTTTATGGGTTACTTTTTTTTTCAAAGTGGATTCGAACTATACATATACATAGAACACCGATGTATACCTACGTATCGTTTATATATTTTTTTATTCTGGTCTATCAAGTGTTGGGATAACATTCTTAAGATCCTAATTTAGCTATTTTCATATTGAACATAGCATATTTGATAATTTTTGACATGCGCGCGTAAAAAGGTTCCCCTTCGCTCTTTAGACCGTCGCCTCTGCGTGCAACGTGGCTGAAGATTTGGAACAATATTTCGTTGACCTCGCTGTGATTGGATCTGTTGCAGGATTTGAGCATTCGTGCGACAAATAATAAAACATAAATTCGTAAAGTTCTCGTTTCCTGATTTGCACAAGAGCCGCTGCGGTAGGCTGCGCGTCAGCTGTTTCGGAGCGTCTCCGAGCCAGCTGACGCGACGCCGCTAATTGGGTTAATGCCTCGGATTAATCAATCGCTGACTTAACAGGCCGGCGCGCCAAAAAAACTCGCCAGTCATGGCGCCGGCTTCATTTTCGTCGAGCGAGCAACGAGCGCCACTCGAGCTGGTCTCTGATGCTCCGACGAGCGGCGCATCTTCCACTGCGGCCAATTGGATAGGCGCCCGAAATGGGTCTGCCCAAAACGAAGGTCCGCGCCCTATAATACTTTTGGTGTAAAGGCCAGCGGACATTTTTGTTCTAACGACAAAAGGTCCTCGGACCTTTGGTTCAACGATAAAAGATTCACGAAAATTTGTTTAAACGACAAAAGGACGACGAACATTTCGACGGTCCCTACTGTCGAATCTGTAAAAAATCTTTTTCCGTTTTTACTATCTAAAAACATTAAATTGACTATTTACTTTTATATTTTCGTACAAAATTAATTTTCGTGTCAAATAATGCACGCACTAAAGGAAAAATAGTCATTTTTTTAACATTATCCGAAAATATAGAGTAAATCGGATCGTTTAAAATAGTAAAGCGAAAATCTATTTTTTATTTTATTTTATTTTTATTTTCATTTATTGGTTTTCTTACAGCCATATAATTAATCAATCTTGAAAAAAAAACAATAATTGATGTACAGAGTTTTGGGCCAATTACAAGAAAACACATATAAATAAAATCGATAAAAAAATAAGAAAAAATATGTCCAATAGTGAGTTTGTGTGAGTGTGTGTATTTGTGTGTTTATTTGTTTATTTTAAAACAATCTTAAAAATTTTCCACTGAATTTAAAAATTTACTTTAACATACATTAATAGCGAGTGGAGAGGGTGGAGGGGAATGTGGGACGGGGGTAGAAGGGAAGATATAATGTACAAATTAGTTTTTGCAGATTCGGCAGTATACGTGGGGCCGTCGATTTGTTCCAACGACAAAAGTTATTCTTATCCTCGGACATTTAGTTCAACGACAAAAAGTGCGGGACAAAAGGCCCTCGGACATTTAGTTCAACGACAAAAAGTCCAGGATAAAAGACCACGGACATTTGGTTCAACGACAAAAGTTCACGACAAAAGGCCCGCGAAAATTTGGTTCAACGACAAAAAGTTTTTTTTTCCATTTTGCGTTGAGGTCCGTCTTTTTTAGATACGCCGCTGAAACCAACGCGTAGCAATTTATTGTCGCAATGGCTACTTACTTAACTATTACTATTAAAAATTATTTCCATTCGTCCGGACTACTTTTCTTATCTTAAATTTGCTCCACGCTAAATAAATTTAATCACTACAACTCATAGCAACAGCAGGCACGAATCATAGTATTTTCTTAGAAGTTATCTATTTTTATTTTATTTATAAGCTTGCCTTTCTATTCTATGCCTTATTTGTTTAAAACATCAAGACACAATATACATATATCTAGTCTGTCAAAAATTGTCGTTAACAATTTGCATTTAATGAAAAGGCGTTCGATATTTTGAATTTTTCAAGGCCGATAGATCCCGCAATGGGAACCGAAACGTCGGCCAAAAAGGTCGTATAAACACGGCATAATACCCCAGAAAACTCAACGCAAAGATTCTGAACGGCCTAACAATACGTCGCACCCCAGGTGCAAGTCGTTTTGTTACCTTTCCAAAAAAAATGTTTTTGAATTGAGAGTGACATATTTACCTAATTGACAATCAACTCTCCTAATTTCGAATGTACGTCTGTCCGTCCGTAACTCGCTGGAATTACAACAGCAACAACAGAGTTTCTGCTGTAAATATGCTTTGGGTTTAAGTCGATGAAATTAGTTTGCGAGTTAAACTGAAATTAGTTTTAGGTTTTTTCTATTCATGAATTTTCAGCTTCAAAATCCTGCAATTATTATGTCCCGTGATTTTTCACGGGCTTACGGCGAGTAATTATTATAAATGCATTCTGAGACAATGGGTTTCAAAAGTTTCAAAATGTATAGGACATGAACTAATATAAATTTCTTGGTAAGCTATCTGGTTTCACGTCTGGTTCTAATACGTTTGATTTGTTTTAAAAAGATACTACGAACTAGTAATTTTTGAAAAGGTCCGACCTTAAGTATAATCGACCATATTCTGAAAATATTTCTGTACCTTGACAATTATGGTATAATATTGCAATGCCAACAATTTTGATGTTTTAAGTTTGACAGGTTTGAAATTAATAAATAAACGTTAAGTTATTTACACTTTGTGAATAAGTAAACGTTTGTTTATGTTATATGTAAATTTACGTATAAATAAATAAATGTTAATATGTATTTTTTTTTCGCAGGAGCGACCGCTTCAGACGGCGGCAAGTATGTCCCCCGCGCCATCCTGCTGGACCTCGAGCCCGGCACCATGGACGCCGTCAGGTCGGGCGACTACGGCCAGCTCTTCCGCCCCGACAACTTCGTCTTCGGCCACTCCGGCGCCGGCAACAACTGGGCCAAGGGCCACTACACGGAGGGCGCGGAGCTGGTCGACTCCGTGCTCGACGTCGTGCGGAAGGAGTGCGAGAACTGCGACTGCCTGCAGGGCTTCCAGCTCACGCACTCCCTGGGCGGGGGCACCGGCTCCGGCATGGGCACGCTGCTCATGAGCAAGATCCGCGAGGAGTACCCCGACAGGATAATGAACACGTACTCGGTGGTGCCGTCGCCCAGGGTCTCGGACACCGTGGTGGAGCCGTACAACGCGACGCTCTCCATCCACCAGCTGATAGAGAACACGGACGAGACCTACTGCATCGACAACGAGGCGCTGTACGACATCTGCTACAGAACCCTGAAGCTGCCGAACCCGGGATACAAGGACCTGAACCACCTCGTCTCGCTCACCATGTCTGGCGTCACGACGTGCCTGCGGTTCCCGGGGCAGCTGAACGCCGACCTGAGGAAGCTCGCCGTCAACATGGTGCCCTTCCCCCGCCTGCACTTCTTCATGCCCGGCTTCGCGCCGCTGACGTCGATAAGCAACCAGCAGTACCGCGCGCTGACGGTGCCCGAGCTGACGCAGCAGATGTTCGACTCGAAGAACATGATGGCCGCCTGCGACCCGCGCCACGGCCGCTACCTGACCGTCGCGGCCATCTTCAGGGGGCAGATGTCCATGAAGGAAGTGGACGAGCAGATGATCCACATCCAGAACAAGAACTCCACTTACTTCGTCGAGTGGATCCCGAACAACATGAAGACGGCCGTCTGCGACATTCCCCCGCGCGGTTTGAAGATGTCGGCCACGTTCATCTGCAATTCCACGGCTATCCAGGAGCTGTTCAAGAGGATTTCGGAGCAGTTCGCGGCCATGTTCAGGAGGAAGGCCTTCCTGCACTGGTACACGGGGGAGGGCATGGACGTGCTGGAGTTCACCGAGGCCGAAAGCAACATGAACGATCTCATTTCCGAGTACCAACAGTACCAAGAAGCGACGCCGGATGACGATTCTGGGTCCGTCATAGACGAAATGGAAGCTGAAGGAATAAACGACGAAGGAGTATGCTAAAGATGCGCCATTTTAAAAAGCCAATACGGAACAAAGCTTGCATATAATACAATATACTACGTACTAAGCGTGCTATTTATTTTTTACGTCGCCTATAATATACGAAATAATCCAGAAAATTAGCTTATATTTTATCATCCATTTAATACATGCAGGTACATGTTGTACCAAGATACTTGAGATTATCCAAGACCCCTGCGCGGCGGAAGGGTTTTGTGGGAAAGGAATACACTTACTGCTGTATTTCTTGTCCACAAATAAGGATTACAAGGATGCGTGGAAAAAGTTGATTATGATACATAGGTAAGCAAACTCCCGAGAAGTTTTTCTATCGTCGCACAAGAACCGTCAGCAGCGCCAATAGTCTCGTCTATAGTCTCTAGTTCCCCTGGCGGCCGGCCCGGCAAGGTCCGTTATCGGCCGGACCGGTGGGTTCCGCGGACCGCCGCTAGATGGCTCCAGGTGTCCGGCTCACCACAAAAATATTAAATTGAATAATTTTCTAAAGCTGGACTTTTTTACTTTCTGGATTATCTCGTAGCCATTTATTTAGTGAGATATATATTTAAAGCGAATTAATTATTCCTAATTTCCTAAGGTTAATATTTTGGAGGCGAAGACTGAGTGGAAAAGATTTCTGATTTTTTAACATTAAACCTACTACGCATTTCTTTCTGATTATATATCTATCTTTTATTTGATATCTTGGTACATTTAATTTTAAATTTTTTAAATAAATTTAATACGCACTGTTGATTTAATTAATTATTTTAAATTTTGTTTGTGCAATATCTATTAACCAAATAATAATTTCTGAATGCTGTCTGTATTGCTGAATATTATTTTAAAGATGAGAATAAGTCGTACTATTTTTATTGCATTTATTATATTTAGAACTAAGTATTTTTAAGCTGTGCATGGTTAAGAATTTATTAAATAGTCGATGGAAATTTTGTAATTCTAATTGATGAAAAATAAAAAATATTTAATAATTTTTGTTTACTCATTTAAATATCCATTTTTTCTTATTATCCCGATTATAATAATTTCGTTGTCTATCTGTCCGTCTGTCTGTCTGTCTCCTTAATTTCGTGTAACGTCTGTAACTTCTTTATAGTAATTTTTTCCTTTTCCTTTTTTTATATATATATTTTTGTCTTTTCTTTTTTATATAAATAGATAAATTACAGCTACAGTTAGTTATCAATATAAACACGGTACGTGTGTCAGTCGCATCTTCATAACACCCCAGCCTGTAAGATTTTTTCAGGTTCGAAAAAAATGTTGATAAATTAAATTATCTAAATAAATAAAAGTAAAATAAAAATCTCCCTGGTGGAGTACAGAATCCCAGTCTCTGAACAGGTGGGTGTACTAACCAATACATTGCCGAAGAATGAAACGAAACGTGAAAACAGCAGTTTAAAAAATATATATTATCTTTAGCTCTTTATCATAGACGTAATACAGGTTATCATAGCGCTACAGAGATAGTCCACAATACTTTACATGTGGATTCCTGCCTTGATTATGAGTCGAAAATGTTCAAGCAACCATGGCCTAATGTCATTAGTTAAGGAGATAAACCTGTAAAGTATTGCGGACTAGCTCTGTTACATCCTGTATATCTAATTAAAAAAATCGTTTAGTTTTTATATTTATGTCGTTGACCTTCTGATAAGACATGAATTTTATTTTTAGAGTCGTCTGGTTTCGATGCCACTGTACCTTTGTCAGGACAATATGGAAGAGTTACACGCGTCCTTCTCCGGGAAGACACAGTTGTATCGAGACTAGTCGCCATTAAAATCGATCAATGTGATTTATACAAAGTTTGGTAGTGTTTTGATTGTTCCGGACAGAACAAACAAAAATATAGGGCGGTCCGCTCAGTCCGCTCCGTCGGCCAAGAAACATAGTAATGGCCGAAGAAATACAGCACGGTGTCTCGTGTCAAACAGCATACTTTCGCTGTGATGCGAAACTCGTCATAGAGAAGCGCCGGCCGTCGTCCAAAATTCTCGGCCAGAGGCGCTGAAGATCGCGGAGGCTGGATCGTAGATTCACTGCAGTAGTCAGGTCCCAGCAGAATTCTCCAATAGGTATCGGGAGATAAATAAAATGCAGATGAAAGTGATCCGATAGCGTTTAAATCACCACGCGTAAGCGTAACAGGTGACCGCTTTACAAAACCTTTTTATTATATAACGTTCTCAGAGATTTACAAGATACAATATGACAGCATGTTACGTAACCCAATCAGAGCGAGCCAAATCTCCCCTCTCTGTCGCCGCGGTTTGAACCGCGACTGGCGCCATCTCGCGGCGCTTTCTAGGAACTAGACCCGCGAGCGGCCGTACTGATCTCGATCTGAAGACAAAATATGGTTAATTACAGGTTTTGCATGTATCCCACAGGGCTACAAACTATGTCACGTATAGGCCTGACCTTGCATAAGGCCGTGACACAGTTCATCGGACCTGCAGGTCCTACTAATTTATGAAAATGCGTTAATTATGTCGACCGTGAAGGGTCGAAGTTAAATCAGGTCATAAAAGTAGGTAATTTAATTGTTACGCGATGCTTTCCATGATTACTGCATAGTACTCGCCCTAACGAGTATTTTGATACCACTTTCGTCTTTGGACAAAGTGGTTTTTTATACTTATCGCGTTTTTAAGAAAAGTTCAAAAGGTCAATTTTTCTTCCAAGTCAAAACATGAGCCTATATAGGCATGTGTATACTCTCTGAATAGGTATTTACTTTGCGATCATGATGCAAAAAGATTCATCAAGATCGGATACTTCTGTCAAAAGTTATTTCTATTTTTGTGATTCCGGCGGAAATTTACCTCAGTGGTGGTCAGATTAAATTCATTAAAAATTAGTGACCAAATGTTTATCGATGTCTTAGTATTACCAATGGATAGGTATTGACTAGGCGCGTCTTGTAGTAATATTTTCAAGTCTGTCATGAAAATATTACTTGCGCTATATGCCTTCAAAGGGGGCCGCGGAGAAAACTTTCTCATTTAGCTTTCTCCGGCGTCCCGGTACAACTTTACATGCGTAAAAACACATTAACTTAAGAAGTGTTCTTGTTGAGAACACTGTAAAAAAGGTTTCAGTTTGATTTTAAGTCTGTGAGAGCTGCAATCTCACTTTGATTAATTCCCATAAGATATTCAATTATCAGAAAAATGTGTTTTTTACCATATCACTGCCGATAACTCACTATATCGCGCAGTGTGTTTGTGTGCATTTACTTGACAACTCTTTATTTTAGGTAAATTTCATAAAATATTTTTGACCATGTAATTTCCTCAAAGTGACCGGCAACTGATTTTGCCGGGATTTTAAAATGACTTTACTTTCAGTGTTCAACCAAAATGGTTCAGATAATAGGGCAAACTTGCGTCTTACGCAAATAAAAATACCTCCCGCTTTCTCTTTTATTGAACAATAAAATGTGACATTCCATTTTACATACAGTCATGATGCAATTCTGTCAAGCTCCTGGATTTCAACAAGGAATTCCAAATTCTGAAATCAGAGACATTCATTAGCATTTATAATACAATGTTGTGCCAGTATGAAAGACATGTCTGGATCACGCTGTACAACACATTTACATGTTCAAAGCGAGGCGTAATTTTACTTTCCGAGAGCATCATTTCTCTCGATTCATATTTTAATTGCGAGTTCCAGACCTGTCGCCCAGGTTACCGACTTAGACACGGTATTCACGCCCGACTGGGTCGGGGGTGACCAAGTGCTGATGATGATGATACCCGGTTGTCATGGCACCCAGGCATCAATGCTCTTTACATGTGGAATAAAATCACCTCCCGCTCTCTCTCCTCAACTTGGAGCAATGAAATGCGACATTTTATTACATACAATTGTGATTCAGTCTCATTGAGATCTCTGAAACAATTCAATAAATTCCATAATTTTAGAAACTCTGAAAATCTGAAAATCAAGATTTTCATATAGCATTTCTCAGTAAAAAACATATACATTTCAGCCCATGTCGTGTACGCATTTTTATTGCTCCAAGCGAGATGTGATTTTAT